>CM055078.1:18857314-19064132 GCA_029204045.2 Tillandsia leiboldiana
GAAAAGAGAAACAACCGTTTGGGTATCACCAACTTCTCGGCACGCTTCCATGATCCAACGGTAGCAGAGAGTGCTAGGATGCAGGTCGGCGGCGGCCCTCATCTTATTGAACACTGAAACTGTGCTGCTGTACATGTGGAGCTTGTTGTAACTGCGCATTGCGGAACCGAAGGCGGAGACTGCGGCGGCCCCGCCTCTCTTGGTTCCGAGTGCTCCGAGCAGAGACTCGGCGAGCCTGAACTTTCGTGCTTTGATGCAGCTACTGACCAGTTGGGTGCAAGTGCGCCGATCCGGAAACACGTCGAAAGGCTTGAAATCCTCCACGAGACGAGAAATCGAGCTCCATTGCTTATCTTTGAGCAGTCCCTCCGTCAAAAGATTTAATGTTTTCCGATCCGGTCGGAAATTTGGGTTGTCTCTGGCCTTCTGGTAGTATTCAAATGCCAAAGATTCAGTCTGAGGGTTCTCCGATAATCGCCGTAGAAATCCATTGGAGATCTCCAGGTCCGTCGCGGGCAAGGGTGCGTCGGCGGCGAGTGGGATGATTTGGAGATCATTGGGTGGGTCTTCGAGAAGAGGCGAAGAAAGGGAATTGGAGCAATTAATGAGGAAGATTCTTTGTTTCTTGGTGAAGAAGGTGAGGGATAGGAGATGGGGAAGGGAGTTTGATGGTGGAATTTTGGTGGCAGGTTTTTTGGGTGGGAGGGGAGAGGGAGGAGTCTGAGAAAAGTCTAAGCTCCGTATGGCCATTGGTTGTGATTTTAAGGGAGGGGATGGAGAGATGTTACCACCCCTTTTATATTATATATGTACCTTATCCTTGCAAAAGATATTTTGTGAGGGAGAAGTTAAATGGGCCAAATGCAAGCAGGAGAGGATTCGTGGAACGGTTTGTAGCCGTTGGAAATTTTGAAAAATATGCGACTGTTGGGTTGGACTGTGGCAGAGTGGGGAAAAACATACACGTAGCTGCAAGATAGGTGTTACCACCAGAAATCTCAGAATGAAATTTGAAATAACAAATGGAAAGCATGTTTTGGGCATACAACACAAAACATGGGACGAATCATGTTTCAAATATACGGAAAAGTTCATGTCATTTGATAAATCCAGAGGAAAAGCACCACCCACTGACATGAGTAAACGGAACGAAGGTTCAAACAAGATCTCTGCAGAACCCCCTATTGGATTTGAATCAGCAGAAAAATGAGCACTTGAAAAAGATCCCACAATTGATTCACTATCAAACATTTGAATCACTGCCAGAAGTTCTCTTTTTGATTTAAGTCATATACATGCCTATGAAAGAAAAGAGAGAGAAAAAGAAAATAACAGCAATATCAAGAAAAAACACCTTCTTGGAAACTAAAATTGCAGCAGCCCACAAAATTCTGGAATGGTCAAAATACAATACTGCAAAATTTCGCATCAACAGCTCACTTCAATCTGATCGCATACGACCAAGAATATCGCACATAACTGCAGCATTAAAATGTTTGCCCGCTTCACTAACTCCAAAAAATAAACATCTCAAATCATACTTTCACAGTGCAAAGACCCACCTCGTGCTTTGTTCTGCTCTACAGAGTTCTAATGCTCATAATCTTCTTTCTATTCTTTCTATTTGAAGTGTATATTAGGACAACCTGGGAACCCAAAACCTTGTTACAACAGACTTTCCCCCTTCGATAATTAAACATTCCCTCCTAGCCAGATTTGCTTCAAATGATCCAATACTCAAAAGTTAGTGCATCAAAAAACCATTCAGTTAGTTCAAACTGCATGGTATTGTAGAAAAAGGCACAGCTTCTGTACAAGGACGGGACGCGTCCCAAACAAAGGTTTCCCCTCACTAATCCAATTCTTCTCCAAAACTGATGCTTTTAAATTTGCCTGCATATCAGCATGGAAAGCAGAGACTACTTGATAGATTGATGTTCTGAGGACATCTGCCATTGCATAAGCATTGCTCTGAAGTGCAAACCCTCTTGTTCTACTTGCAATAGCAGTTACAATTTCTTTTCTCCCTGTGCTAGCTGTGGCCCATCTGATGCTTGCAGGGCCTAGAAAGTCCGCAGGCTGTGGATTCGTTTTCTTACCCAAGCATGCCTCAACGGCTAGTAGGGAAGACAATAATGTTGAAACTGCATCGGCATTGCTACCAGTGAGCTGAGCAACTCCGTAGCGATCCTCCCAATGTGAGTGTGCTGCCAATGCTGCTAGAGTTCTAGCACACCATGTGCACAGCTGTTGGCGGAACAGGTTAATGCATTAGAAATAGAGTTCATGTAATTTTACTGATTATAACATAAAAGAGTTTAAGGTGTGAACTAAATAAAGGCATGATCTTCCTAGTCAAACGACAAGAAGATGCATATATCTACAGGAATGTTCTAGAGATGCCTTCACCTCACAAAAGGACTATCAACGAAATCATGTAACTCCATAAACTGTTTAAAAGATGGCAGGTTTCGTGGACCATTTCATTTCATATAAACGCCACATTAGATAATAGGATAACTGATGCAAGATAACTCCAATATGCAACAATGCAAATAGCAATTACGATGCATTCACATAAGCAAAAATAAGTTCGAAGAAGAATGTAGAAGCCGGGAGAAAAACACATTATACATAGAAAGCAAAGTATATCTGTGAAATGAACTTTCAGTTTTTATGCCTACAAACTAATAAAAGTAAGTAGGGATTGATCAAAATCTCAAATATAAATAAATAAATATTTTTAATGCCCTCTTGTATTTATGAAAATATTCTCAAGGTATATTTAACTTTAATTCACAAAAACAAATGCTTTTCTTATCAAAGTCCTGATAGTCAAAAAATAGGAAAACCATATAATCCTTATTCCTGCGCATTTAGATCTCATGTTATACATTATCTATACTGAAAGACCCATTTCAAATTCTTGATAATTTGAAACCAGCTGGCTTGCATCCTGGAGTGATGGTTCACAGCACAACAGACTTTGTCACTAATAGACTAGGGGAATATAGGAGGTTTCCTATTTCAACTATAAAATTGCATACAAACAAAATACAGGTTCAACCATAATGAAGACAATAATGAAAAAAAAAGCAGAAATCAATTGAAGAACTATTTCGAGCCTAGTACCTGATAGTCGTTAAAAGCTTCAAAAAGCCTCGATTGCACTTGAATATCCAAAGGTGGATTTAACTGTTGAGACAAGAAATCAGCCTTGTCAACATAAAAGCCTTCCAAACCCTCCGCAAGCCTCGATGCGAACTGTATAAGAGGCCTCAAACATGCATTTACGACTCTTCTATAGGTCTCACCAGTTTCCTCAAAAAAGGCAGCTCGGCGCCAAGGTTCTAAGTTACTCTCAGATACCATACACAAATCTAGGTATGCAAGATACTGGAGAAGAGATCTTGGACTACTCTGTTCCAATGTTTCAAGGAGAATTTCACTAGGATTTGTTTCCGCAGCTGCTGATCCTTGTGGCGGCGCAAAAATGCACCTCCTAGTGTGTACCACCTACAATATCAAATGAGAAACTTCCCAGTGAGAAGAAAAGTTCAAGTCACAGATGCTTAATACAATATACTGGCCCATATAGCAAACAGAAAAGGAATACAAAGAAGACGACACCAACAGCATTGGGAATGAACATGGAAGTTTGAATAAGAATTGTCTGGCAAAGAGAAAAAATGACAAATACAGTCACAAAAAGACAGAGAGGATGAAACTCCAACCTGAAGTAAATGATGAGTAATTTCCCAACAGAGAGAAACAGTAAATGTTCCAATGAGAAATTTGATCTGCTGGATGATATGCCTTCCTATTGTTCTCTTGCCCTTGAACTCCTCCGGCAGAAACAGCATCAATATGAATGAACAGAATAAAGCCCGAATTGACAGCTTCAGAGCTCTTTTGATTGACGATGGAAGACCCATCTTAAAGGTGTTAAAAAGTGGACGCTGCAGAAGCAACCGGTTAAAACTTGTGCATAATTTTTACTCCCAACCTAACATTCGGTGAAAAAATTGTGAAAGATAAAATAAGTATCCTAAGCTGAATAAGAAATCATTACAAATTTCTTCTTCCAAATGCTATGAGAGAAATCTGATAAGTGCTTTTCTCATAGACTACTTAAATTGAATTATACTCCTTTACTGTGGCTTATGCTCTCACACCGTAAGTAGTGCTCAGGAAACAATCAAACCAAGAAAGCTAGAAAAACATATTTTTCCAAACTGTTGGCCAATATTAATTGATGCAAACTCAAACAACCCTTCAGGCGTGGAACACTATAATTACATATAATAACTTTTTACACACTCAGTTTTCCTCTAGCATCAGCATACAAGTAGTCGAAGCCAAAATTCACCCATGCCACGATATCAGTAACATTAAATCCAGCAAATAAGATATCAAAAGACTGCTATGCAGATAAATGCATACTTCACTTAAGCAACTCACAAAATCAGTCACCCTCATCTAAACATGATTTTCAGGTCGGTCAGCAAATCAGCCTCGTATCTAAATTCTTCCGAATGTCAAAAATATCACTTTTTTTCAGCAGCCGGAAGTTGCTTCCTCTTCTCTATAATATGAATACTATAACATGGACTAAGATTAGAAGTTACTTCAGCGTTTAGCCCAATCTAATAAGCAACACTTCTCATGAAAATCAGCTTCTAGTATTCTGTCTCAAGCAATAAAGATGAAGGAAAAAATACCTGGATGATCGGAAACCTCAAGACCCATATTTTCCTATAGAGATACTGGATTCCAAACACCAAACCGAACACCGACCCCCGAAGCCCCAGCCCGAGCAGCCTCCGCGCATCGACGAGCTCGTCCGCGTCCCCGCACGCCGCCGCCGCCGCCAAAAACCCCGAGACGCAGCACAGGGCCAAGAAGAGCGCCGCGTCCAGCGACCGCCGCACGCGGCGGCGCGACTCGCCTCCGAGGGGGACGAAGAAGGGGGCTTTGGCGAGCTCGGCGAGGGAGGCGGAGGGCTCGGGGCGGGGGGAGGCGAGGAGGAAGAAGGAGAGGGAGAGGAGGAGGAGGGAGAGGTGGAAGGCGAGGAAGGAGAGGAGGGAGAGGGTGAAGGGGCGGCGGGGGAGGAAGGGGGAGGAGAGGAGGTAGAGCGCCGTGGAGGCGATCGATTCCCAAATCAGAAACCCTAGCCACCGCTTCTTGACGACGTCGCGAGGGGAGAGAGGAGGTGGCGACATGGTCGGTGTTGTGCGACGAGGACAAGGACGAGGACGAGGACGACGACGCGGAAAGAGGGTTAATGGTTTTGTGGGGGTGCTTTTTAGGGTCCGCGAGAGGTCAAATGGAGTGTTGAAACAAATCAAACAATCACCCAACAGTGATGAATCATGAATGTGCGGGAAAGTGACTTGGGCCGCTTGTGGATCGGACCTGTCCAAAAACTAACCGGGCCGAATTCTAAGTGTTAACCCAACCGAATTGGGCCGTCACAGTTCGATTTTGATTTTTAATTGTATTAATTCAATTTTTAAGAGAAAATTTTGTATGAATTAATAATGCTTGTTAAATCATTAAATAAAAATTTACATAATTAAAATTAATCAATCTGTGTCCAGCTATTAAAAATAAAACTAGTGTAATTTAGATGATTTTTTAAATTTTTAATGTTGCAAACTCCAACTAAACCAAATCAGTAACAAGGAGAAGAAGATTAATTAATTAGTAGGGTGAAAGTGTATGAAGCTTTCTTGTATTATCAACCATTTTGATTTAACTATCTAATTTTTTAAAAATTTTAATTTTTAATTTATTTGATTTAAATAATTTATTCGCTTTTCAAATATAAAATTTAAACTAATTAGTACTCTAATAAATTCATAGCTACATAAATTATATAAAATGGCTCGTATAGATAAAAGACGTATTTAAATATTAAAGTTAAAGAGTCACTGCTCGACTCCCATCAAATAAATTAAAATATCAAATAGTAAAATTAAAATTTTTAAGAATTAAATAATTAAAATCAAACAAATAATGGTTGAGTTTAAATAAGTTTTCTACGTCGTTACCAATTAATTAGTAGTTGCATAATAAGTTAATAACCATTCACAAGAGTTTTAAAAAAAAAAAAAAAAAATTCCTTCACGTAGGCGCTTCGATAGCCGTAGCACGCATGCATGCATTTACTATTACGGCTGTCGAGGGTAGGGCAATTAAACCAAAATTTCTTTGTTTAAAACTTTTATTTTCTTTCTTTTTATTTTTATTTTTTTGGGTGGCACTCGAGTGGATCATACAGCAAAATTACACTTCATGTGGATTGTTGCAGTTTCCGAGGCACATATCAACACAATCTATAGGGAAGTGGATCAATGGTCCTCTCACTATTGAATTAGATCGCCTATATATGTACAGCAAAAGCTGCTTCAATGAGTTAAAAAGGGATCTTCAAACACGCACACTAGATCTCTCTCTCTTTTTCTCTCTCTAAACTACTGAAAAATTAAGAAGAGCTAAGCATAAAAAAGATGAGTGGCGATCCAGATTGGGACAACCAACGCCCAGTATCAAAAAAGAAGAGCAGGATAAAGAGTTTGGAGGACTTTGTATTCTCCTGGTCCGTGAATGATGTATTCAACAAGAAACTCTTCAAGAATAAGGTCATTAATTAATTAAGTTTCTCACACTGCACTCTAATTAACTCACTGCTAAATTCCTTCTTAATTAGAAATGTATATCATTGTACGTACATATATATATATATATATATGCTAAAATAGTGTTTAAATTTAGTGCAACAAATTAACTTGTATTTAGTGGTACTGTGAAGTTGCATTATATATTAACGTGACTATATTTTCTGAAAACCTTCATTTCCAATTGAGTTGTCTAAGTTTGTTTAAATTGTTATGTTATCGGCTTATAGATGGGGATGATTCGCAAAAATTAATTAGGAGTGATAACTTGTTAATTTTTTGTGTAATATTCTATGTATTGATCGATTTCGTTTTTAATTTACTGCCAATTGCTATTAACTCTATACATTAAATACATTAGTTATCAATTTTAATATTATAAAATATTTTATGGCAATTGAAATTAGATTGATTGATTGTTAGTAGCTAGCCGAGCTATACAATCTAATATATTTTTTTATTTAATTACTTATAAACATTTAATTTAAACATATTAGAAGTTAAAAAGATGTTAATCAAAAAAGGTTGAGGAGTTAATTGTAAGTTAATAAAAAAAGTCGAGGAATTTATACACCCGTTCCTAATTACATGCATGCATCTCTCTCTTTTCGAAAGATCGATTATTTTCGTATTAAATTTAAATTAAATGAAAGAAAGTTTTAATAGCCTGTTGAAATTATATATCTTTCAGGTATAAAAACATAAACTATCAAAAAATAGTATTTTTATATTCAACAATAAAGGTATATATATATATATATATATATATATATATATATATATATATATAAAGCTAAATGTACACCTCAAATGGGGGTATACATGCATCTTACACCCCACTCATTCTAGGATGGGTATTTATTCATTCGTTATTTCGAAATGACGAGTGAAATTCATCCCTTCTTAGAATGGATGGGGTGTAAGATGTACATACTATTTAGGATGTACATTTAGTATTTTTCTATTTGTATATATAGTGGTGTTAGAATACTATATTAATAGTAAGAAAATAATGTTTGCTGTCAACTTTTCTACCATTTCAATTTGCAGGTTACAAAGATTCCGAAAACTTTCAGGTCTTTGGAGCAGTACTTGAGTTCCTTTGCATTTCCACTGATCGAAGAAACACGTGCCGACATGTGCTCTGCTCTCGAATCTTTCACGCATGCACCTTTCATCGAAGTAATATCAATGTTCAAAGTTAAGCCGATCAAGGAACGAAAATACCACATTGTGGTCGCAAATCAAACACAGTCGACAGCAAACCCAAATGAAGCTGAAACATACAGTCCGAAGGTAAACGACATATTTGTGTTGTTGGAACATAAACCGAAGCACATATCTGATTTAACACGGAATCAAAGCGCATACATTATCGCCTTGGCCCTTAAAGTCGGAGAAACTGAAACACTCCCACCATATCATTTGATCATCAAAGCATCTCGCAGTGTTGTTTTTGAGATGGACAGTGAAACAAAGAGGCTTAAAAAACCACTTTTTGCAGTGTTCCTGATAAATATGACAACCTCTACTCGAATTTGGAAGTCGATTGACCTGGATTTGGCATTACGGAGGAATAGTAGCATCATCGATATGGTTTCCAGATATCGTTCAAGGGTATGGTTTTCATTTATAGATTATAGATATAAAATCACTAGCTATTAGAACATCCAGTAGTGTGATCACAGATGCTAATTGCAATTCGTTTGTTCACCGCCATTTTATTAACTTGGACCGTCCTAAAACAATTAGGTAAATAGTACAGTTAGTAGATCAGAAATGTTTACTGTCGATTTTTCGGAGTTTTTACTCAATCAAAAAGATGGTGCGAATTATACCAAAACTCCTCCTATTTCAAGATGTAGCTTATCCTTTTTGCTTCCAAATGACAGGGTGCAGGAAATCGTAAAAAGTCATCTTCATATGGAGTACTCACAAGATTCAAACACTCCACAATCGTCGACACCGATCTTCATAATTTCGGGCTTAATGAGTCTCAACTGAATGCAGCACAAGCATGCATATCATCAAGGCAAAACCGTGGCAGCTCCGTAAATCTCATATGGGGGCCTCCTGGCACCGGAAAAACGAAAACAATTAGCGCTCTTCTCTGGACCATGCTGGCTAAAAAGTGCAGAACACTCGCATGCGCACCGACAAATACAGCAGTAGTAGAAGTTGCGTCCCGACTTTTACGGCAAATTAGGGAGTCTTCATGGTGTAAAAGCTGTCGAGTAGCTGACATGGTGTTGTTTGGAAACAAGGACAGGATGAAAATCGATGATGATCTCTCTGACGTATTTTTGGAGCACCGTGCTAAAAGGCTGTTGACGTGTTTTGTCCCACTTACAGGGTGGAAGCATTGCCTTGATTCAATGGCCGATCTTCTTGAAAATGCGGTGTCCCGGTATGAAATGTATCTCAAGGATATACAGGACAAAGAGGAGGAGGACGAAGAAGAAGACAAAGAGGAGGAGGACGAAGAAGAAGAGGAAACTATAACGATGACGTTTGAGGAATATGTTGTTAGCACGTACAATCAGTGTGCGAAGAAATTGCATGAATGTATTAATATCATGTCTGATGATCTTCCGACCGCCTAAACCTCACTGGTGAATTTTGAGCACATGAATCAGGTGCTTGAGTTGTTGGAAATCATCAGAAAACTGTTATGCTCAGGAGATACCGACGAGGGAAAGCTCAGAAAGATTTTTGAATGCGCCTCGAAAGTTGAAAGTTCTAGCATCGTCTCGTACTTGGATTTGCAATGCTTCATGAAATGCATCGTCTCGTTCTTGGATTTGCAATGCTTCATGGAAGGAAACCAAAACTCAACTTTAAAGCTGCAGGTGGCAATAGGTTTCTGTCTTCAGAAGTTAAAACTCCTGTCCGAACATCTTAATCTTCCAATTATTTATGCTCAGCGCTCGATTGAAGATTTTATACTGCAAAGAGCGAATACAGTGTTATGCACAGCTTGTAGCTCTTTTAGGCTGCAAAATTTGGAGGTGGAGAAACCACTTGAACTGTTGGTCGTCGATGAGGCTGGGCAGTTAAAAGAGAGCGAGTCATTGATACCTCTGCAGATTAATGGCATAAAACACGCAATCTTCATCGGCGACGAATACCAGCTTCCTGCCCTGGTCAAAAGCAAGGTTCACTTTGATCCCTTTACCAATGTGTTTATATTCTGAATTGTATCTAATAAAATCTCTTGCTCTGCTAAGTTCATTTTATCTTCTGCTTTGCAGATGTCTGACAATGCTAAATTCGGTAGAAGCCTCTTCGGAAGATTAAGTTCACTCGGGCACGAAAAGCAGCTTCTCAGTGTTCAGTACAGAATGCATCCGTCGATAAGCAAGTTTCCCAATTCTAAATTCTATAATAGCAAAATATCAGATGGTCCAAATGTTTTCTCTGAGGAATACGAGAGAAAGTATCTACCAGACAAAATGTACGGCGCATATTCGTTTATAAACATTGAACATGGAAAGGAAGGAAAGGATAGGTACGGTAGGAGCCTGAAAAACATGATAGAAGTTGCCGTGGTAGTGCAGATCTTGAAGAAATTGTTCAAAGGTGCGTTCCCCGCCTTAACGCTGCATTTTCCACGAGCACTGGACATTAACATACAATTCTCAGATATTTATCATGCGTCTTCCAGTATTCAAATCTCTAAATATATAGAACTGTTTAGAAAAAGAAGTGGAATGGTATGAGTAGTTACTAACAACGGCGCAACTACTAAAAATATATTATGGATCTCAATAATAACCATCTTTATCTTTGTTACAAAAATAATGTTGTCGGCTTGCATCTTAAATGAAGATTTATAGGTAAAGTTTTATATGAATCATCAAATTTTGAAATACAGGTTTGTTTTTTTCTGCTGCTACTTTTGATCTTCTCCTTTATGCTTACTAAGCTCTGATTTTTTATTATTGCAGCATCAGTTACTTTCGGAAGGAAACTTAGTGTTGGTGTAATATCACCATACAAAGCTCAAGTAAAAGCCATCCAGAAAAAGGTAGGGAGAATATATGAGATGTCTAATGGCTTCTCTGTGAAGGTTAAATCAGTTGACGGCTTTCAAGGAGGCGAGGAGGACATTATAATAATTTCTACGGTCAGGTGCAATCCAAGGGGATCAGTAGGTTTCCTTACTAACGCACAGCGCACAAACGTGGCTCTAACAAGGGCCAAGTATGTTTGTTATTTTTCGCAATGCTCTACTTCTCTTTAGTGCTTTGTTCAATCTGTTTTCAGAGACTGTAAGTTATGATTCCGCCATTTTATTTGCTCTATCAACTGCAGGCACTGTCTCTGGATTTTAGGAAATGGGCCGACACTAACTAAAAGCAAGTCTATATGGCAGAAATTAGTTGACGATGCAGAAAAGCGCGGTTGCTTTTTTAATGCTAATGAAGACAAGGATCTGTCTGATGCTGTTATCGAAGCATCTGTTGAACTTGGCGAGCTCGATAATTTGCTGAATATGGATTCACTGCATATTAGCAGACCAAGGAGGAAGGTATGTTGGTCCTGATCTCAACAACATACGCATTTCAGCAAATTGGACAGTACACATAGCACAAAAGAATTCAAACAAAAATCATTTTAAGTATGTGATTACAATAAATGATGAGCATCGACATGTATCTATATCGCTTATCGAGTAAAGTATCGTTGCTTTGACTAAGTTCTTAGAGTAGTTTATTATATAGTGGGTGAATTCTTTATGCTTCTTAAGGATTCTGTTTCGAGACCTTATAATAGCTCTTAACTTGTTCTTATTATCTTTGTTCTCTCAGAAATTTAACCGTGCGTCTGGTGCTGCTGCCGGTCCCAGTTCATCGCGATACAGAAATTGAAGAAGCATTGAGTGCGCATAAAATTTTGTTTTAGGGGGGAATGCAATTCGAAACCACCAGAAGCTTGCTACTATCTTACAAGTAACGTTACAGTTTGTGGCTCTTATTTTGGCAATGCAGTTCTTCTATTTTTTTTTTTTCTTTTAGCAATAGGTATAGCTTATTAAGGCAAAAACAATGAATGGAAATAGTTTTGTGGTGCGTTTGTCGATTGTTGTCTATAAAATGCCTAAAAAGCCTTTTGCTTTTTTTTTTTTTCGACTCTCAAACTCCTATGCTGTTGCACGGGAGATCTCACTTCCCTAATCAAATCCATCAAAAAGTATTTTTTTTTGAAAAGAAAGAAAAGAAAAGAAAATAAAACATTTAACAGAGAGTATTGCGAATCAGGATGCTGACCAACTGAAATTGGTAGCACATATGATAAATAAAATTTCTCCTTCTACCAAATTAGAAATCCAGAAAGTAATTTATTTTTCTCAACTGCTGCTGCAAGATGTTTGACGGGTGCGCGCGTTAGGGTGAGCAATTCAACTGGCAACCACAAATTTGCTCTATTTGAATGGTTGCTAGTGGATCGATAGGACCTGTCCAAACCAAAGCGGGACGAATTCTAAGTGTTTCTTTTTTTTTTTTTTTTTTTTTTTTTTTTTTTTTTTTTGAGAAAAGGCAGCATGCTGTCGCTTCATTCAAAAGAAAAATGAACTCAGCTACAGGACTGAGGTCATCAGGCCTCGAACCCAGGAGAAAGAGGAGAGAGAGAGGAGTTAAAAAACAGTAAAAGCAAAAGAAGTTGAAAAAAGCGAAACAAAATAAGGCAGAGGTAGGCCCCAGGCCTAAGAACAGAACGTAGACCACTGCGAACGGCAAGTCCTGATTTCGGCGAGGATAGCATCAAAGCTACGACTCTTATTGTCAAAAACCCTTCTGTTTCTTTCGAGCCAAACCATCCACCAGGTGGTCGCGATGGTGGTGAGAGTCCTTTTGCCCCAAGCTCCCTTCTTGTGTGGGCTAGCTTCCCACAGCAATGCGACGGTCGGAAAGCTTCGGATCTCCGCTTTATTAGGTAGCAGGGTCTCCAGAAATGAGTTGGCGCAGGTGCAGGAAAGGAAGAGGTGGTCTGCGGTTTCATCAGGGCCAAGGCAGATGGCGCAGCAGGTGGGTCCGGTCCAATTCCTTTTATGGAGGATGTCTCTGGTCAGTACCCTCCTTCGGAGTACAAGCCAGACAAAGATTTTAACCTTCAGTGGCAGTTTGATGCTCCAGAGCCTGTTGAAGCGGTCGTCGGCTTCCCCGCTGTCCTGCAGGAACCGGTACATAGACTTGACTGAAAAGAGCCCAGAGGGGGTCCAGCGCCAAAGGAAAAGATCTTTGTTGTTGGTGGGGTGCAGTTGCGGCGCGGTCGCTTTCAGGTCCTGGATTACGTCCTCGAGGCCTGTGGAGCCCTCCTCAAGGCCCTCCAGGATTCTTGTTCAGTTCCAGCCGTTCTGACCAATACAGTCACTTACACGTAGATTTTTGCTGCTAGCCAGCTCATAGATACGTGGAAACTGGATTGAGAGAGGCGAGTTTCCTGTCCAGATATCTGACCAGAAATCAGTCCGAGCTTCGTTCCCTACTGATAGTGTCGTACCGCACTTGAAGAGTTCCCTCGTGCGTAGTACACTTCTCCACCAGTGAGAGTGAGGCGTAAAGGAGGATCCCTCGCTCAGCGGTTTTCTGCGGAGATAGTAGAGCCTCGTGACTAGTGGTTCCCAAGGGGGCACGTCCATGGAGAGGAATCTCCACCACCACTTAACCCAATCCAATCCAATTGGGCCGTTACACTTCCATTTTGATGTTTTATTCAATTTTTAAGAGAAATTTTTGTATTAATTAATAATGCTTGTTAAATCATATATTAAATAATAATTTATATAATTAAATTTAATCAATTTGTGTCTAATTAATTATTATTAAAAATTAAACTAGTGTAATTTACATGTTTTTTTTTATTTTTAATGTCGAAACTCCAACTAAACTAACTCAGTAATAAGGAGAAGCAGATTAAATAATTAGTAAGGTAAAAATGTATGAAGCTTGCGTCAACTATCCACCATTTTGATTTAACTATATAATTTTTTAAAATTTTAATTTTTAATTTATTTGTTTTAAATAATTTGTTCAGTTTTCAAATGTAAAATTTAAATTAATTAGCACTCTAATAAATTTATAGCTACATAAATTATATAAAATAGCTCGTAAAGATAAACGATGTATTAAAATTAAAGAGCCACTACTTTGCTCAAATTAAATAAATTAAAATGTCAAATAGTAAAATTAAAATTTTTTAGGATTATATCATCATTTTCAAACAGATAATAGTTGAGTTTAAGTTTTATATGTCTTTCCCAATTGGTAGTTGCATAATAACCATTCACAAGAGTTAAAAAATAAAAAATAAAAAATAAAAATTCCCTACATGAGACGTACGTAGGCGCTTCGATAGCCGTAGCACGCGCATGCATGCATGCATGCATTTACTATTACGACGATCGAGGGTAGTATATATCTTTTTGTAATTAAATCAAAATTTCTTTGTTTCAAACTTTTTATTTTTTTATTTTTATTTTTGGGGTGGCACTAGATTGGATCATACAGCAAAATTACATTTCTTGTGGACTGTTGCAGTTTCCGAGACACGTATTAACACGGGGATTTTTTAAAAATAACCCTATGAAATTTACAAATTTGGCAAATGACCCTCTTAAAAAAAAATTTGTAAAATTAACCCTACTTTTGCCACCTCGGCGCCACGTTGGGCAGAGAGAGTGAAGGCGCTGAAGCGGTCAGCGCCTTCACAATAATCCTATGAAGGCGCTGAACGCCTCAGCGTCTTCATAAAAGACGTTGAAGGCGCTGAAGGGTTCAGCGCCTTCATAGGATATCTTGTGAAGGCGCTGATCACTTCAGCGCCTTCATGATATATGATGAAGGCGCTGGTTCATTCAGCGCCTTCAGCACATACTATAACCGCATCGAGGACTTAGTCATTTTTCGGGGAAAAATGGGTAAGTCCTCACAGTATATCAAAAATGGCTACGCTGTAAAGACGCTGAGCCACTCAGCGCCTTTAGTGATTTACACTGAAGGCGCTGAGCTGATCAGCGTCTGTAATGATTTACACTAAAGGCGCTAAGCTGCTCAGCGCCTTTAGTGATTTACACTAAAGGCGTTGAGTGGCTCAGCGCCTTTAACTTAGGGTTTAGGGTTAAATGCGCTGCCTGCGTCAGCGCCTTCTTCACCACCATATCCCGCGCACTCATCTTCACTCTCGCGAGCACCTCCCCCAAATCCCCACACAGTGAGGCCCCTTCCCCTCCCGCAGGCGATCTTCACACACGAGCTCCTCTCCACTCGCGCCGATCTTCACGGACACGAGCTCCCTCTTCTCTCGCGTGCACCTCCCCCACCTGCATTCTCCCGCCCCGATCTCCACTCATTGTCGCCGTCGCGTTCGCCGTCGCGTTCGCCGTCGCCGTCGCCCTCTCCTCGCGCTCTCACTGTGAGCCTCTTACCATCTCTCTTCTTTCTCTCTCTCTCTTTCTCTCTCTCACTGTGAGAGATCATTCTCTCACAGTATATCAAAAAAAAAAAAAAAAAAAAAAATCACTGTGAACTCATTGTGAGGGAGTGAAGATCACTCCCTCACAGTGAGAGAGAGAGTGAAGATCACTCTCTCACAGTGAGAGAATGATCTCTCACTGTGAGAGAGTGAGAGATCACTCTCTCACAGTATATCAAAAAAAAAAAAAAAAACCTTGCTAGTCTCAGAATTTGCTAATCAAAAAAAAAAAAAAAAAAAAAAAGATCACTCTCTATGTACACCTATGCACTGTACAGCAAATAAAAAAAAAAAAGTTAGAGAGTGAAGATCACTCTCTCACAGTGAGAGAGCTTCACTGTGACAGAGTGATCTCTCACAGTGAGAGCTTCACCGTCACAGTGAGCGATCCCCTCACTGTGAGATCCCAAGGTCCACCGATTGTACCGCCCCCTTTACGAAGGAAGAAAGGTCGTCCACGATCTACGCGTATTCGTAATGTAATGGACGAGGGGGGTGGCCGACGAGGGAAGTGCTCCATTTGTAAGCAGGCAGGCCATTACAGGAGCACTTGTCCACAGAATACACAAATAGCGCAACGAGGACGCCGGCGTATGAATTACACAATTATATTTATCTTGTCTTAATATTTAATTGTTTCTATGAATCATGTTACTAATATGTAGATTGCTAATTGCAGATGGCAGATCACGCGGACGCGGGGCCAGTTGATGGATCTGTACTGGTGGACCAGCATCGCCATAGGTCAGCCTTTATCACGACTGAGGTAAGAGATATAATTTTTTATTTTTTCAAATATTATAAATAAGCTGACTATATTTTATATGTAAGAGCTAACTATATTTTTTTTTGCATTACAGGATTATCATCCCGTCCCGTTCGCAGAGCACGGCCGCAAGATGAACCAGTGGGAGCTTGATCATCCAGGGGTACTCGACCTGCTTCGCCAGTCGGGATTCTACGGGTTATCCCGACTGCGACGGTTAGTACTGGATCAAGCTCTACTGAGCGCTCTTGCCGAGAGGTGGAGACCGGAGACCCAGACATTCCATTTGCGCCACGGTGAGATGACCGTCACACTCCAGGATGTGGCGGTCATCTCGGGTCTCCGTGTGCATGGTGCACCGGTCTCTGGTTCCACCCTCCAGGATTGGCGTGCTCTGTGCATGGAGTTATTGGGGGCGGCACCTGAGGGACTCAAGAGACCTGAGGTTTCACTTGATTGGTTATATCAAACTTTTCATCATATACCTCTGGATGCCCCCGCCGGATTAGTCGCAGCTACCGCGCGTGCTTATATGCTATATCAGATCGGCGGTAGTCTGATGCCAAACCCCAGCGGATACAAAGTTCATCTAAAGTGGCTACCACTTTTAGCTGACTTTGCTATCTGCGGCGCTTATGCGTGGGGCGCTGCGACACTGGCATATATATATCGGGCACTAGCAGATGCCGCGATCAACGGGAAGGCCGAATGCTGTTGCTTTGCTACCCTATTGCAGGTATAAAATCTGATTTTTGGATTTCAGATTTATCTTTATATTGGTAATATATATTAGTTTAATTCATTTAACCTGTTGGCGTGAATTTACAGATCTGGTCTTGGGACCATCTTCACATCGGCCGACCTACGCGCATCCTAGATCAGCCCGAGATGCTCGATCGACCCCTGGGTTGCCGGTAAGATATTTTTTTTCATAAAGTAGATTTTTGTATTTCAATTATAAATGCAACTAATATATATTTTTTATAATCTAGATGGGGCAACACTGGAGGGCTGCGTTACGGAACCAATGTCAAGACGTGTGACATTGAGTTCTACAGAGACGAGCTGGATCAGCAGCGAGAGGCGCAGGTATGTAGATCTTTTATTAAATACTTTAAGTATGTAGATGTTTTATTCAACACTTCTATATTAACTAATCATTTTGTCGATTAACAGGTAATATGGATGCCCTACACAGATCAGGATATAGAGACATTACCTGATTTCTGTGTGCATGGCTCAGTGGTCTGGCGTGCACGGACAGTCCTGATATGCTTTCATATCGTGGAGATGCACGTGCCAGACCGAGTCATGCGGCAGTTCGGTCTTCTGCAGCATATACCTGTCAATGTGGAGTCCATCCCACGCATCACAGGACGTGGGCGTGCGGATGAGGACTGGATAGCATTTCATGCTGACCACATTGAGAGGTGGTCCGAGAGGCTTGATCACATTTTTGATCAAGCCCCGGCTGCTGGTGATGACCCACTGCAAGCGGCATCCATATACATGGAGTGGTACTGGAGCATTACACGACGATGGATTTCTCATCCAGTACAGCGTCCTCCGCTGACTTTCCACCCTCGTGGACATATCGAGAGATCACTGGTATTAAAATTTATATATATAAATTTACTATATTCAACTTTCCTCATATAAATTTAATTTTAATTTCTAATTTATAATGCAGGCCGACACACTACGACATGTTCAAACCATTGTCGACCAGATTTGGCAGCACCCACCGCCGACTGATACTATTGTTCGGACTTTGAGAGAAATGAGCGGCGATATTCAGATGGTACTACAGCATGTACCATCTGAACCTACGGCCAGAGAGGCAGCCCGACCTTCAAATGAGGGAGCGACCTCGAGTCATCAGGTACTATTTAGCATAGAATTCAAATTAAGATTTCAAATTCATATTAACAAACTATTTACACTTTCAGGTGCCACGATCTCCATCTCCTACCATTCAGGCACCGATGGCAGTTCCTTCGACGTCAGCATCGCTCCCGCCGCCAGTCTCACGGACATCATTTTCATCGACATATTCACGCCGTCGTCCAAGGTCATCATCGCCACAGGAGATCGAGCATATAGCGTCACAGGATGAGGGTGGTATCATCGAGGAGCTCGATCAGTCGGCAGCAGTCGAGCTTCTCGATGATATACCTATCATCGACCTTGCTGTTCCCCGTGGGCGAGGGCGAGGGCGAGGGCGTGGACGTGGGCGTGGGCGTGGGCGAGGACGTCGAGGTCGAGGACGTGCTCAAAATTGAGCTTTTGAGTTCAATTTTTGTAAATTTTATTCTTTCATGTTACTCAACTCGATTCTGTGAATGAAATGATTGCTGGTTGATTGATCAATGTTATTTGTTGGTGTTTGTGAATGTATTTTGTCAATGGTTGAACTTGTTGTACAAATTTGGGATTTTTTTAATGTGATGTTAAGTGTTGGGTGTGCGTCCGGCTAAAGGCGCTGAGCCATTCAGCGCCTTTAGTGGTTTGCACTAGAGGCGCTGAGTGGCTCAGCGTCTTTAGTGTAAATCACTAAAGACGCTGAGTGACTCAGCGCCTTCAGTGTAAATCACTAAAGGCGCTGAGCAACTCAGCGCCTTTACAGAGAAGCCAACTTTGGCTTACACTGAGGACTTAGCCATTTTTCCACGAAAAATGACTAAGTCCTCGACGCGGTTATAGTATATGCTGAAGGCGCTGAATGAATCAGCGCCTTCCGCATATATCATGAAGGCGCTGAAGCGGTCAGCGTCTTCACAATATTCCTATGAAGGCGCTGAACCCTTCAGCGCCTTCAACAACAGACATGAAGGCGCTGAGGGGTTCAGCGCCTTCATAGGAATATTGTGAAGGCGCTGACCGCTTCAGCGCCTTCACGCTATCTGCCCAGCGTGGCGCCGAGGTGGCAAAAGGAGGGTTAGTTTTACAAAATTTTTTTATATAGGGTCATTTGGCAAAATATGAAGTTTGGGAGGGTCATTTTGAAAAAATCCCCTATTAACACAATCTATAGGGAAGTGGATCAATGGTCCTCTCACTATTTAATTAGATCGCCTATATACGTACAGCAAAAACTGCTTCAATGAGTTAAAGGGATCTTCAAACACACACACACCAGATCTCTCTCGCTCTCTCTCTTTCTCTCTCTCTAAACTACTGAGAAATTAAGAAGAGCGAAGGATAAGAAAGATGAGTAGTGATTCAGATTGGGACAACGAACGCCCAGAATCAAAAAAGAAGAGCAAGAGAAAGAGTTTGGTGGGCTTTGTTTTCTCCTGGTCCGTGAATGATGTCTTCAACAAGAAACTCTTGAAGAATAAGGTCATTAATTAATTTTCTCACACTGCACTCTAATTAACTCACTGCTAAATTCCTTCTTAATTAGAAATGTGTATCATCGTACGTACGTGTGTATATATATGCTAAAATATAGTGTTTAAATTTATTGCAACAAATTAACTTGTGTTTTGTGGTACTGTGAAAGTACCACAAAACAGAGAGAGAGAGAGAGAGAGGGGGCCAGGGGGCGTAGATCCTCGAAGCAACAGAGAGAGAGAGAGAGAGAGGGGGGGCGAGGGGGCGAGGGGATGGAAGCATGCACAGAGCTTGTCGTCGGCGTAAGGGATCGTGGCCTGATAGAAAGCGTCGTCCTCGCGAAGGCGTCGTAGATCGTCGAAGCCAGAGAGAGAGAGAGGGGGGAGGAGTGGAGAGAGTGGGCTCTGTACAAAAGAAAGAAGAAATGGAGAGAAAAAGTGTGCTCTAAACAAAAAAAATGACAATATCACTTCTTATTAATCCAGTAGAATCCAGACCCTTGGTCACAAAGGTGTAGGATCTACACCCCTGCAAGGGGTGTATAAATATCATTTTCCATTAATCTATGTGTCACTCTCTATCTCTCTCTCACGCACACACTCAAACACACACTAGATCTCTCTATCCTCAAATTAACTATTATTAACTAGTGAGAAGGAAGGGAGAATGATAAGAAAGATGATTGTCGACTCAGATTCGGAGAGGGAAGGTTCAGTATCAGAATCAGAGCAGAAGAGCAAGGGAACGAATTTGGTGGGCTTAATATTTTTCTGGTCCTTGAATGATGTCTTCAACAAGAACCTCTTCAAGGACAAGGTCATTAAGTTTCTCGTACTGTACTCTCAGTCGGTCCATTAAAAGTTTAGACAATTTTTTTAAAATTTTTTAGTGTTAAAAAAAAGCATTGTTCTTGTACACTCGAAAGGTCCGTAAAAAAACTACATCACTTGTCTAGTTTTTTTTGTTTTCTTTGGAGCATTCTTGCTTTAAATGGCAGCTCTCTTTGTTGTATGTTTTTCTTTTTAATATAAAACGTATACATATCCATTTCTCTTTCTTCAAATATGTTCTATATAGAGAGATCATCTCGAATATCATCAATAGTATATAAATAATATTTACTATCAATAATTTTTATTATTGGATTATTACTATTCTACTAATTTTTACTAAATTCTATGCATCAAATGATCATACTACTTTTATACTGTCGATACTATACCAACCACATCTTATGTTTGTATATATAGTAGAGCTAGGATAGTAAGAAATTAGTGTTTGCTGTTAATTTTTCTATCGTTTTTCTTTGCAGGTTGAAAAGATTCCGAAAACTTTCATATCTATGAAGCACTAATTGAGTTCGTTTACCTTTCCACTGATCAAAGAAACGCGTGCCGACATGTGCTCTGCTCTAGAATCTTTCGCTCATGCACCTTTCATCGAAGTAATATTTTTGGTGGATGTTATGCCGGTCAAGGAACAAACATACTACATTGTGGTCGCAAATCCGACACAGTCGACTGCAAAAGCAGAAACTTACACTCCAAAGGAAGCGGACATATTTGTCTTGTCGGAACACAAACCGAAGCACATATCTGATTTAACACGGAATCAAAGCGCATACATTATCGCCTCGGTCCTTAAAGTCGGAGAAACTGATACACTCCCACCAAATCATTTGATCATCAAAGCATCTCGCAGTGTTGTTGTTGAGATGGACAGTGAAACAAAGAGGCCTAAAAAACCACTTTTTGCAGTGTTCCTGATAAATATGACAACCTCTACTCGAATTTGGAAGTCGATTGACCAGGAATTGGCAGAACAGAGGAATACTAGCATCATCGATATGGTTTTAAGATATCGTTCAACGGTATGTTTTTCATTTATGGATTATAGATATAATAACACCAGCTATTAGAACATCCAATAGTGTAATCACATATGCTAAGCAATTTGTTTGTTTACCACATTTTTGTTAACTTTGAACGCCTTAAAACAATTAGGTAAGTAGTACAGTTAGTAGATCAGAAATGTTTACAGCCAATTTTTTCACAGTTTTTACTCAATCAAAAAGATGGTGCCAAAGCTTCTCTATTTCAAGATATAGCTTATCCTTTTCACTTCCAAATGACAGGATGCAGGAGATCGTAGCATGTCATCTTCACCTGGAGTACTCACAAGTTTCGATGCCTCCGCAATAGTCGACACCGATCTTCACAATTTCGGGCTTAATGAGTCTCAACTGAATGCAGCACAAGCATGCATATCATCAAGGGAAAAACGTGGCATCTCCGTAAATCTCATATGGGGGCCTCCTGGCACCGGAAAAACGAAAACAATTAGCGCTCTTCTCTGGACCATGCTGGCTAAGAAATGCAGAACACTCGCATGCACACCGACAAATACTGCAGTAGTAGAAGTTGCGTCCCGACTTTTATGGCAAATTAGGGAGTCTTCATGGGGTAAAAGCTGTCGAGTAGCTGACATGGTGTTGTTAGGAAACAAGGACCGGATGAAAATTGATGACAATCTCTCTGACGTATTTTTGGAGCACCGTGTTCGAAGGCTGTTGAAGTGTTTTGTCCCGCTTACAGGGTGGAAGCATTGCCTTGATTCAATGGCCGGTCTTCTTGAAAATGCGGTGTCTCAGTATGAAAGGTATCTCAAGAATAGAGAGGACAAAGAGGAGGACGACGAAGAAGAGGAAACTATAACGATGACATTTGAGGAATATGCTGTAAGCACGTACAATCAGTGTGCGAAGAAATTGCATGAATGTATTAATATCATGTCTGATGATCTTCCGGCCGCCTCAACCTCACTGGAGAATTTTGAGCACATGAATCAGGTGCTTGAGTTGTTGAAAATCATCAGAAAACTGTTATGCTCAGGAGATACTGACGAGGGAAAGCTCAGAAAGATTTTTGAATGCGCCTCGAAAGTTGAAAGTCCTAGCATCGTCTCGTTCTTGGATTTGCAATGCTTCATGGAAGGAAACCAAAACTCAACTTTAAAGCTGAAGGTGGCTATAGGTTTCTGTCTTCAGACGTTAAAACTCCTGTCCAAACATCTTAATCTTCCAAATATTTATGATCGGCGCTCGATTGAAGATTTTATACTGCAAAGAGTGAATACTGTGTTATGCACAGCTTGTTGCTCTTTTAGGCTGCAAAATTTGGAGATGGAGAAACCACTTGAACTGTTGGTCGTCGATGAGGCTGGGCAATTAAAAGAGTGCGAGTCATTGATACCTCTGCAGATTAATGGCATAAAACACGCAATCTTCATCGGTGACGAATACCAGCTTCCTGCCCTGGTCAAAAGCGAGGTTCACTTTGATCCCTTTACCAATGTGTTTATATTCTGAATTGTATCTAATAAAACCGCTTGCTCTGCTAAGTTTATTTTTTCTTCTGCTTTGCAGATATCTGACAATGCTGAATTCGGTAGAAGCCTCTTCGGAAGATTAAGTTCACTTGGGCACGAAAAGCAGCTTCTCAGTGTTCAGTACAGAATGCATCCGTCGATAAGCAAGTTTCCCAATTCTAAATTCTATAATAGCAAAATATCAGATGGTCCAAATGTTTTCTCTGAGGAATACGTGAGAAAGTATCTACCAGACAAAATGTACGGCGCATATTCGTTTATAAACATTGAACATGGAAAGGAAGGAAAGGATAAGTACGGTAGGAGCCTGAAAAACATGATAGAAGTTGCCGTGGTAGTGCAGATCTTGAAGAAATTGTTCAAAGGTGCGTCCCCGCCTTAACGCTGCATTTTCCACGAGCACTGGACATTAACATACAATTCTCAGATATTTGTCATGCGTCTTCCAGTATTCAAATTTCCTAATATATAGAACTGTTTAGAAAAAGAAGTGAAATGGTATTAGTAGTTACTAACAACGGCGCAACTACTAAAAATATATTATGGATCTCAATAATAACCATCGATCTTTGTTACAAAATTAATGTTGTGGGCTTGCATCTTAAATGAAGATTTATAGGTAAAGTTTTATATAAATCATCAAATTTCGAAATACAGGTTTGTGTTTTTCTGCTGCTACTTTTGATCTTCTCCTTTATGCTTACTACGTTCTGATTTTTTACTATTGCAGCATCAGTTACTTTCGGAAGGAAACTTAGTGTTGGTGTAATATCACCATACACAGCTCAAGTAAAAGCCATCCAGGAAAAACTAGGGAGAATATTTGAGATGTATGATGGCTTCTCTGTGAAGGTTAAATCAGTTGACGGCTTTCAAGGAGGCGAGGAGGACGTTGTAATAATTTCTACGGTCAGGTGCAATTCAAGGGGATCAGTAGGTTTCCTTACTAACGCACAGCGCACAAACGTGGCTCTAACAAGGGCCAAGTATGTTTGTTGTTTTCGCAATGCTCTACTTCTCTTCAGTGCTTTGCTCAATCTGTTTTCAGAGACTGTAAGTTATGATTACGCCATTTTATTTGCTCTATCAACTGCAGGCACTGTCTCTGGATTTTAGGAAATGGGCCGACACTAACTAAAAGCGAGTCTATATGGCAGAAATTAGTTGACGATGCGGAAAAGCGCGGTTACTTTTTTAATGCTACTGAAGATAAGGATCTTTCTGATGCTGTTATCAAAGCATCTGTTGAACTTGACGAGCTCGATAATTTCCTGAATATGGATTCACTGCATATTAGCAGGCCAAGGAGGAAGGTATGTTGGTCCTGATCTCAACAACATACGCATTTCAGCAAAAATCATTTTAAGTATGTGATTACAATAAATGATGAGCATCGACATGTATCTATATCACTTATCGAGTAAAGTATCGTTGCTTTGACTAATTTCTTAGAGTAGTTTATTATATAGTGGGTGAATTCTTTATGCTTCTTAAGGATTCTGTTTTGGAGACCTTATAATAGCTCTAACTTGTTCTTGTTATCTTTTTTCTTTCAGAATTTTAACCGTGCGTCTGGTGCTGCTGCCGGTCCCAGTTCATCGCGATACAGAAATTGAAGAAGCATTGAGTGCACATAAAATTTTGTTTTAGGGGGGAATGCAATTCGAAACCACCAGAAGCTTGCTAAGTATCTTACAAGTAACGTTACAGTTTGTGGCTCTTATTTTGGCAATGCAGTTCTTCTATTTTGTTTCATGATGATGCTTTTTTTTTTTTTTTTTTAAGTAATAGGTAGCTTTGAATATATTGGGTCAAAAACAATGAATGGAAATAGTTTTGTGGTGCATTTGTCGATTGTTTTTTATATAATGCCTAATAAGCTTCTTTTTTTTTTCCTCTCTTTTATTATTTTTTGAGTCTCAAACATATGCTGTTGCATGGCAAATCTCAGTGCCCTAATCAAATCACTAAAAAGTAACATCTTTTGAAAGGGAAAAAAAAAAATCTCATGGATTTATTACAAGTGCTTAAGATAGAATCCGTGATGCTTAGCTTAATTTTGAAGCTGCTGGAGGAGTGCGATGGTGATGGTGGGGGCTCTGCATCTGAGGCACTTATTTATCATTGGTAAAAAAATTGAGCTCTAAATTGCCCATTTAACTGAGAGTATTGCGAATCAGGATGCCGACCAACTGAAATTGGTAGCACATATGATAAATAAAATTTCTCCTTCTACCAAATTAGAAATCCAGAAAGTAATTTATTTTTCTCAACTGCTGCTGCAAGATGTTTGACGGGTTCGCGCGTTAGGGTGAGCAATTCAACTGGCAACCACAAATTTGCACTATTTGAATGGTTGCTAGTGGATCGATCGGACCTGTCCAAAACCAAACCGGGCCGAATTCTAAGTGTTAACCCAATCCATTTGGGCCGTTACACTTCCATTTTGATTTTTAACTGTTTTATTTAATTTTTAAGAGAAAATTTTGTATTAATTAATAATGCTTGTTAAATCATATATTAAATAATAATTTACATAATTTAAATTAATCAATTTGTGTCCAAATAATTATTATTAAAAATTAAACTAGTGTAATTTACATGATTTTTTTTATTTTTAATGTCGCAAACTCCAACTAAACTAACTCAGTAATAAGGAGAAGAGGATTAATTAATTATATAGTAAGGTAAAAATGTATGAAGCTTGCGTCAACTATCCACCATTTTGATTTAACTATATAATTTTTTAAAATTTTAATTTTTTTATTTATTTGTTTTAAATTATTTGTTCAGTTTTCAAATGTAAA
Organism: Tillandsia leiboldiana; assembly: GCA_029204045.2. NCBI lineage: Eukaryota > Viridiplantae > Streptophyta > Magnoliopsida > Poales > Bromeliaceae > Tillandsia > Tillandsia leiboldiana. The sequence goes on from CM055078.1 coordinate 18,882,766, forward strand.
ATTTAAATTAATTAGCACTCTAATAAATTTATAGCTACATAAATTATATAAAATAGCTCGTAAAGATAAACGATGTATTAAAATTAAAGAGCCACTACTTTGCTCAAATTAAATAAATTAAAATGTCAAATAGTAAAATTAAAATTTTTTAGGATTATATCATCATCATTTTCAAACAGATAATAGTTGAGTTTAAGTTTTATATGTCTTTACCAATTGGTAGTTGCATAATAACCATTCACAAGAGTTAAAAAATAAAAAATAAAAAATAAAAAATAAAAATTCCCTACACAAGACGTACGTAGGCGCTTCGATAGCCGTAGCACGCGCATGCATGCATGCATGCATTTACTATTACGACGATCGAGGGTAGTATATATCTTTTTGTAATTAAATCAAAATTTCTTTGTTTCAAACTCTTTTTTTTTTTCTTTTTTTTTCTTTTTTTTTTTGGTGGCACTAGATTGGATCATACAGCAAAATTACATTTCTTGTGGACTGTTGCAGTTTCCGAGGCACGTATTAACACAATCTATAGGGAAGTGGATCAATGGTCCTCTCACTATTTAATTAGATCGCCTCTATACGTACAGCAAAAACTGCTTCAATGAGTTAATCTTCAAACACACACACACTAGATCTCTCTCTCTCTCTCCCTCTCTAAACTACTGAGAAATTAAGAAGAGCGAAGGATAAGTAAGATGAGTAGTGATTCAGATAGGGACAACGAACGCCCAGAATCAGAAAAGAAGAGCAAGAGAAAGAGTTTGGTGGGCTTTGTTTTTTCCTGGTCCGTGAATGATGTCTTCAACAAGAAACTCTTTGAAGAATAAGGTCATTAATTAATTTTCTCACACTGCACTCTAATTAACTCACTGCTAAATTCCTTCTTAATTAGAAATGTGTATCATCGTACGTACGTGTGTATATATATGCTAAAATATATATAGTGTTTAAATTTATTGCAACAAATTAACTTGTATTTAGTGGTACTGTGAAGTTGCATTATATATTAACGTCAATATATTTTTTGAAAACCTTCATTTCCAATTGTGTTGCGAAAGTTTGTTTAAATTGTTGTGTTATCTGCTTATAGATGGGGATGATTCGCAAAAATTAATTAGGAGTGATAACTTGTTAATTTTTTTTTGTCATATTCTATGTATTGATTTCGTTTTAAATTTACTGCCAATATATTGTTATTAATTCTATACATTAATTAAATACTTTAGTTATCATTTTTTATTTTTTAAAATATTTTATAGCAATTGAAATTAGATTGATTGATTGTTAGTAGCTAGCCGAGCTATACCACTACAACAAAAGTGATCTTTTGTGGCAATTTAATAGCGGCAATTATAAAATTGCCGCTATTAACTAATTACAAATACTGTTTTAGCGGCAATTATTTTAAACTTCAAATTTTTAGCGACGAATAATTCTATACTAAATAAACGGATGTTTGGCTATTATTTGAAAAGTAATTTTAGGCATTTGACTCAATAAAGCATTTAAGAAGTGATTTTGATTTTTAAAATCAAAATTTAAAAATTTAAAATTAAAAATTAAAAATTTTAAAAATTTAAAATTTAAAATTTAAAATTTTAAAAATTTTAAATTAAAAATTTTAAAAATTTAAAATTTAAAATTTAAAATTTTAAAGTTTAAAGTTTAAAATTTAAAATTATATATTTTAATTTTCAAATTATAATTTTTAAATTTTTAATTTAAATTTTTTAAAATTTTAAATTTTAAATTTTAAATTTTAAATTTTAAATTTTAAAATTGTAATCCACAAACCCAAACCCAACCCTCCCCGATCACGCGCGCACTCGAGCTCGCCCCCTCTCCCGACCCCTGGTGAAAACGAGCTCGCCTCCTCTCCCCCCCCCCCCCCCCCCCCCCCCCCCCCCCCCACCTCCTCCTCCTCCTCCTCCTCCGACGACGATGATCTAGGGCGCGCCTCTTTTCCGAGCGGAGCTGGAGCTGGAGCTGGAGCTGGATTGGAGCTCGATCGAGCTCTCTACCCCTAATCTCCATCCTCCCCCTCTCCGAACTCGAGTTCTCCCCCTCTCCTTCACTTCTATTCATCTCTACTCGAGCTCTCCGCGTCCTCTCCAAGCTCCGATCCCATTCCCAACATCCAAGACACAGCGATCAGATCCGAGACCTCGGCGGTGCAGCTTGTCAATTTGATGCTCCGATCCATCGGTAAGATCTCTCAATCTCAAATTCTTAGTTTCGTCCTTGAATAGATTTTATTTTTTTTTCTAATCTCATTTGGTTTTGATGTGAATTTATAATTATGGTTCGATTTTTAGTGATTATTCTCCAAAATTTAGTGATTACTCCATATTTTGATGAGATTCAAACAGAAAAAGCTTAAACGGGTGGAATTCAAATTAGGAAAGTGATTGCATGCGTAAAATATGGAGCCTAATGCAATACTTATGTACAATATGGGAATAACACAAGGACTATCTAGATCTAGTACAGTTATATCCAGATTTGGCATTCTACACTTCATTTCCTGATTGTTTGGGTTTAGAAGAGTCCTAGTATGATTCAAAGTAGTCAGACTGTTAAAATTCAGTCTGGTGTAATGACTTCAGAAACAGGAACCTATTGAATTTTCATTATCATTTTTCTTTCCTCCTATTGCACCTTTCACTTGAATAACATTACTCCTCCCATGGCAAAACCATCTCAATAGGTTTTGTTGGCAATGTATCCCATGTATGCTACCTAATGCTTTTCTTTCTTTTTTTTGGGCTTAAGCTGTAAGTAAAAGCTGAGTAAGCAGTGCAAATATATTTTGCTTGTTGAGTTATTCAATTGTTTCTTTTCCACCTTTTGTCTATTTATGGTATTAATGCAATATATGTCGTCTTTCTCTCAAGAAAATTTGTTTTGTTCTGATCATTAAGTTCCAATATCTAGGTAATTGAACATAAATTTTACGATCACAAGGCTGACGTTTTCAGTTTCGGTATTGTGCTTTGGGAATTGCTGGCAGGAAAGGTAGCATCAACGGTTTCTTTGCATCAAATCTTTTACCATATGTTTTATGCAGACCATATTTATCAAGTTGACGTTTCATTGTCTTTCATTGATCAGCTCCCATACGAAGATCTAACACCACTTCAAGCAGCAGTAGCTGTTGTTCAAAAGGTATGTATTATTGCCCTTTCTTGGATGAGTGGTTGTGCTATTAGCATTCATATTTCTCATAAATAACAATAACTATTTACCAATTTCATGTTCCTTTTTCTATAATATTATCTGCATGTGATTTATACTCCAGATTCATTCCCTCCACTTCTCATGCATATTTTTCTGTCCCTCGTGTAGTTTTTATGCCAACTTAATGCACTAAATCTCCTGTTCTTTTGGAAGGTAAATTTCATTCGAGTGATTATTCAGTTATGTAAAGAGCTATCACTTCAATGAAATGTGCGATTGCTGAAAACCATTTCAGCACAAAAGCCTTGGCTAAATGGTTAATTCTAGAAACTAACTTGATTGTAAATGAGTTGTATATACAAGAAGAACAGTACATATCCTTTTTCTTCTTTATGAAGGAAGTAAAGGGTTATGGTGCTATCTGATGTACATTTTAAAATGGGTTTAACTAATGATTCTACAGCTGGTTTGACTATTTTCATCTGCTTTGTCACTCAGGGATTGAGACCCACTATTCCAAAGGACACTCATCCTAAGCTTGCTGCTTTACTCGAGGAATGTTGGCAGGGTGATATTACCTTTATGCACTAGGCATCTTTCGCTTTTCTAATAGTCCCTTGAACTACAAATGTGTTATAGAAAGAGAGAATTAGAGAAGTGTTGTAGAAAGAGAAGTGCAAATGTGCTGCTGCATATTTGATTTTATTCATGTTGCTCCTTCATATTAACCTCTTAAGTATTAGTTTCTAGAAGGTTTTTTTCCATCTCATTCATTATACTTTTTAAAATTGTCATTATGATAAGTGAAATGGTTAGTAAAGCACATTGATTAATAGTTTGTTAAAGACATAGCCCAATGCAAATGAATCTTTTAGTTGATTTTCATGATTAGGTGAACCCATTTCTAGGTCAGAGCAATATTTGCACTTCTCTTTCTACATATATATTAGCCCTTAATTTTTATCTCTCAAAAATATTAGCCCTTTTTTCAATCCTATTTGATAGAATATATCCACCTATATATATATATATGTATATATATATATATATATATATGTGTGTTTGATTCTTCTCCAATTGAACTTATAACTAATGGACTAGTCATTCCCATTGAAGTACAAACCAAATATTATTGAGACACAAGAATTAATCATTAATTATTATATTGTTATTCATTCTGTAGCAAAATAAAAAAACAAATTGGAGTAACAACATTTTGAGGTCTAAAATCTTAGTTCTGCCTTTTCTAGTAGCAACATTATATATACACATTTTAGAGTATTGTATGCCAATGCAGCTGCTGCTGGCCCTAGCAGCAGCAGCCAATGCTGCTGCTGCTGGCATTGCTGGCAGCAGCAGCTAGAACTGCTGCTGCTAGCCCCACCAGCAGCAGAGAAAAGAGGGAGAGAGAGTGAAATTTTAATGTCTCTGCAGGGGTGGTTGGGGGGGAGTGTGAATTTACACATTTGCCCCAACTTACAAAAGAAATTCCCAAAACTGCCCTCAATTCTGCGGTTTTGCTCCTGCAGTGAGCAAATTCGGGAACCCCTCTTTCCACGCGTTTTGCGGCCAACTGGGAGATCGAAATTGAAATTTTCTTTCTCCCCTTTATTCTACAAATTTTTCTTAAACTCTTTGTGGTTTCTTTTAAATTTTTTGGGCTACTCTAAGCCCTCGAAAGAGAGCCCCGAAAAAGCTTGCCGATAAACTGCATCAGCAAAAACTGCAGTTTCAGAATTCTTGAAGCATTTTGCTTCGCTTCGTTCTCCTATTTTCTTTCATTCTCTCACCTCCGTACTTCACCCCTTTTAATCAGAAAACTTTTCTGAGACACCTCATCATTTCTTTTTAATTTTTTGACTACTCTAAGTCTTCGAAATAGGGCTCCGAAAAAGCTTGCCGATAACAAAATTCAGGATTCCTGAATTTTGCTAAGTCCTTGAGCTTCAACTCGCTTTTCGACCCGATGCTCTTCGCGTCGGTCCGAAACACACCGAACTTGACTATAATCATATTTAAAATATATTACAAGTCTTTTCGCCGCATTTCGCCATTTTGCGAATTCGGCGAACGAGGACTTAAGTTTTGCAATTTGAAGCTTCAAACTCTCAACTACAACTCACTTTTCGACTCAACGGCTTTTGCGTCGATTCGAAATGCTTCCAACCCACTTGTAATTACATTTGAAATGTGTTACAAGTATTTTTGTTGAGTTTCGTCATTTCGCGAAAATCGCCGAACAAGGACTTAAGCTTTACAATTGAAGCTTCAAATTCTCAACATTTTTTTTTTTTTGTGTCGAGAAGTAGCAAGCTCATCATGATAAAACAGTACAAAATTTTATACCACTTTCAGAATTTATAGTATTACAGATACTTCAATTAGCTACAGATAATGGAATGACCTCTTTCTCAGTGAATTGTGACCCTGCTTCTCTTGAATTATTTGCACTTCTCCTTACAGCTTGTTTCTATATATTTGTCTTGGAAAATTATTATACATAAATCTACATTCGCTTTGAATAATTTGAATATTAAATTCTGTCCATTTCAGGATAGCTGGTGTTGTATGAAGTGGTTATCGAGCCTATTTCATTAGCTGGTTTGTTTGCTTTTGCTCAGAGAAAAAGATTTCTGGATTTGGTGAGAGAGTTTAGGGTTGTTAGTTTTCCTTGTAAATGTCTAATTCTTTTTCCATATTGATTTAAAGCTAACTTCTTTTGCTACTGCAGTGCTTGAACAATTAGGAGTGGCGAGTCTCTGATTGTGCTTTCGATCACAGTTCTCATATAGAGGCCTAAGCTACGGTATTCACTCTAGTTCTTGAGTTTTTCTTGCTCTGTCTGTGGCTATGCTCTTCTTCATGATTTTTTGTACTCTTGGAAATCTGCTTTACAAAATAAGAGTTTGTCGGTGGATTTACATGTTTCAATCATCTTTTTATATTATGATGTAATATTGTTATTTTTTGTGTTAATTCATAGTTGCTTGAAAGTTATATTAATTTTCTTTTGCTTTTGTAGTGTGTTAAGTTTAGCTACTTTGATATTCTTTTTCAGTGTTTTCTCATGGATAGTAGTAGCAAGGCTAAGAGATGGGTAGACTATAGCAGAGTGAGTAAAGAATATTTGGATGGAGTGGAGGCCTTTCTTAATTTTGCATTTGAAAATAATTCCATCGATGGAAAAATTCCCTGCCCTTGTCAAAAATGTGTGCTTTACTATCACCAAATTAGCGCAGAAGCATTCGATCATCTTGTGATCAATGGAATTATGCCAGGATATGATTCTTGGTTTTATCGCGGAGAAACAACATCATCGTTAAGTCCTTCACCGGGAGTTCATTTAGAACAGAAAAACTATAAAAGTGATGACATGATAGGAATGTTACATGATACTTTTGGAGTACACAATTTAGCAGCAGATATAGACATGGATTGTGGGGACTCGGCAGAGCCAAATGTAGATGATTTTGGTATAGAACAACCGGCGGAGCAGTTTTCTTCAGAATTTGAGAAGTTCAAAGAGCTATTAAGAGATGTTGATGAAGAATTATATCCAGGATGCCGTAAATTTTCCAAATTGTCCTTTATATTACATCTTTATAATATAAAGTGTCGTTTTGGATGGTCAAATGAATCAGTTGGCGCATTGCTTAAACTTTTAATAGATGTGCTTCCCGAGGGTGCAAAGTTACCGAATTCTTTTAATGAAACAAAGAAGATTATCGAAGGATTAGGGATGAAGTATAAAAAGATTCATGCCTGTCCTAATGATTGCATGTTGTTTTGGAAAGAACAAGAGAATGATGACTTTTGCTCAATTTGTGGGACTTCTCGATGGAAAAATGATGAAAACAGTACCGACAATGATCCACCAATTTTGAAGAAAAAAAAGAAAAAGATTCCGGCAAAGGTGTTGAGGCATTTTCCTATAAAACCAAGGCTTCAGAGGATGTTCATGTCATCTAGAACATCAGATTTCATGACATGGCATGAGAAGGGTCGAATTAAAGATGGCATTTTGAGGCATCCGGCTGACTCTGAAGCATGGAAGAATTTTGATTCTCGCTATCCGGAGTTCGCTGTTGATCCTCGTAATGTTAGATTGGGATTAGCGGCTGATGGCTTTAACCCATTTGGGACAATGCGAAGTAACTATAGTATATGGCCTGTCATTTTAATTCCGTATAATTTGCCACCGTGGTTGTGCATGAAGCAACCAAACTTTATTCTGTCTTTGCTTATTCCTGGCCCAAGAGGACCTGGAAATGACATCGATGTGTATTTGCAACCTCTTATAGAGGAGTTGATTGAACTATGGGAAGGTGTGGAAACTTACGATGCCTCGAGCAAAGAGAATTTCCTAATGCATGCTGCAATTATGTGGACTATAAATGACTTCCCAGCTTATGGGAATTTATCTGGTTGGTCCACTTATGGTTCTTTCGCATGCCCGTCTTGTAACGTGGAAACTTGTTCTAGACGTTTAAAACATAGCAAAAAGTTTTGCTTCATGGGTCATCGACGTTTCTTAGATCCTAATCACAAATATAGATATGATCGAAAATCTTTTGATGGAACGGAAGAATTGAGATCAGCACCTCTACCGCCATCTGGTTCACAAGTGTTGGATCAAGTAAATAGTCTTCAGATCACTTTTGGCAAGATGAATAAGAATTTCAGTGGTGGTCGTAAAAAACCTTGGAGAAAGAAAAGCATTTTTTTCAAACTTTCTTATTGGGAGCACAATTTATTGCGCCATAATCTTGATGTTATGCATATAGAAAAAAATATAAACGATAATGTCGTTAATACTTTGCTTAATGATGAGAAAAAGTCTAAGGACAACTTAAGTTCTCGTCGTGATTTGCAAGAGATGATGATAAGGGAAGAGCTTTGGCCTCGGGAACAATCTCCAGGAAGAATATACTTGCCTCCTGCTTGTTTTGCTATGGCTCCAGAAGAGAGAAAAGTGTTCTGTGAAGTTTTAGAGCATGTGAAATTTCCAGATGGATATGCATCAAATGTTTCACGATGTGTTCTTAAGAAACGTAAATTATCTGGACTTAAGAGCCACGACTGCCATGTTATAATGCAAGAACTTCTTCCTCTTGCATTACGTGGGAATTTACCGGAGAGAGTAAGTTTCGTTTTGATTGAACTTAGTAATTTTTTTCGGGCGCTATGTGCTAAAGTTCTTCAAGTTCATGAGCTTGAGTTGCTTGAGTCAAAGATTGTTCTAACACTCTGCAATATGGAGAAGATCTTTCCGCCATCATTTTTTACAGTTATGGTGCATTTGGCTGTTCATTTAGCAAATGAAGCTAAAATAGCTGGTCCAGTACACTACCGATGGATGTATCCAATCGAAAGGTAAAATAGTTATTTAGTAACTACTTTGTTTATTCTTTATAGTATATATTCTATAAATGAAGAATATAACTTATACTTTTTCTATTTAGGTTTTTATTTACTCTAAAATCCAATGTACGCAATCAAGCACGCCCAGAAGGTTCAATTGCAGAAGCATATATTGCAGAAGAATGCTTAGTATTTTGCTCACGATATTTGGAAGATAATGGGATAAGATCTAATCAGTCAATTAGGAATCGTGCGGATACTAGACGTAACTTGGTGCAAGAATCAATCATATTTCTTGATGTAGGGATGCCTTATGGAAAAGTCCAAGCATTTATGATGGACGAGAAAACGTGGACACAAGCACATCGATATGTTCTTTTTAATTGCAATTCCGAAATTGTCGAGTCGTTCAGAAAGTAAGTAAATAACTGAAAAAAAACTTGTTTATGTATAAAAATATTCACTCTATATTGTTGTTTACATATGTTATTTCCACAATGTAGAGAACACTTGAGTGTAATCAAAAGACTAAACCGGCGACATCGCTTGGCACAACACGACATAGATCGTTTGCATAATGAAAAGTTTCATGAATGGTTTCGAGAACGTGTTAGTATTGCTTTCTACATTTTAGAAAATTAGTTTGAATTGTAAAATATTATTTATATATATAGGCTAACAATTTTTTTTTATTTTTTACCTTTTGATGTTTTAGGTTAACGAATTGGATAATGAAGTTAGTGATCGAATTACAGAAGATATTAGATGGCTTGCTCGTGGTCCAAATTTCATTGCGAGAAGGTTTCAAGCTTTCGACGTGAATAATGGCTATAGGTTTCGAACTAAAGAATATGAGAAGGACTTGACCACTCAGAATAGTGGAGTCATGGTGGTCGCAAAGACACAAAGCTATGCAAGTACTAGTGACCCAAGACCTATTGTTGGAGATGTCACCTATTATGGCATTCTAACTGATATTATAGAATTGAATTATTATAATGGATTTAAAGTTGTTTTGTTTAGATGTGATTGGGCTGATGTGACTAAAGGCAAAGGTGTAAAGAAAGTGAGCTGTTTCTGTTTCAAACATTGCCTTGTTCTTATAATAATTTTTATTGAAGTGGCCCATATTGTCTCATACATTTTCTTTTTAGTTGGTGTAACACCTCATGTTGTTATGCTTGTATGCTCACTTTGTGTAAACTAACTTTGGTGCTTCAGAGGGGAAGTCTGTGCAAGAAATGGTGAATGAAGCTCTTCAGAGGGTCCCTAATAACAATGGTTTGCTTTTGTTATCTTTGTGCTCTATAATACTTTTTTCACTAGGAGCCACAGAAGTATATAATTTCTTTTTCATTTGTTATTTCAGGGGACAGATACATTGATCAGGTGTTGTGGAAGATGCTTATGCAACTTGTATAGATCTGAATTCCCTACACGATTGGTCAGAGATCTTTACAGCGGTGGAAAAACGAAATGCTGTCTATATGAATAGCCATGCTTTACATGTCCCGCCTTCAATGTCAGCGTCAGATTTACAGATAAAGAAAGCATCAGTTTTGCCCTTTAAACCTGAAATAACAACTTGTGAGAGTTTGCTTAATCTCTTATGTAAGATTCCTGGGGTACATGTTACTACTAATTAATTCCTGGAGTACATGCTTATGATTTATTTCATTTTAGATTTTATTTTTTTTTTAGATTGAAAGCTTTGAATGTAATTTTTAATTGACAATTATATTTTTACTATGCAAATTTTTATTTGGCTAAATAATTTGGCTTCTTTTGTTTGACAATTGTTGAATGTAATCCAATTTAAAATTGTTTGTATGATTAATTTATTCTTAAATGTCAATTTAAAGAGTCTCAAAATAATTGCCGCTATAGATCCTATTTACTAGTTATTTAATATGTTTTTAGTGGCAATAATAGATAATTATAGCGGCATTTATAATAGTTACTATTATATATTATTTAGCGGCATTTGTTTAGGCTTTTACCAACCGCCAAAACAAATGCCGCCATAGCTTTTAGCGACCCCGCCAATAGCGGCGATTATTATAATTGCCGTTAAACTATTTAGCGGCAATTATAATCGCCGGGAAAGTAAAAAATAAATGCCGCTAAAAGCTAATTTTGTTGTAGTGTACAATCTAATAAATTTTTTAATTTAATTACTTCTAAACATTTAATTTAAACATATTAGAAGTTAAAAAGATGCTAATCAAAATAGTTGAGGAGTTAATTGTAAGTTAATAAAAAAACGAGGAATTTATATACCGGTTCCTAACATGCATGCATCTCTCTCTTTTCGAAAGATTAATTTCGTATTAAACTTGAGTTAAATAAAAAAGAATTAAATATCATTAGTAGTCTGCTGAGATTATAGCTCAGATATAACAACTTAAGCTACTAAAAAGTAATATTTTTATATTTAACAATAAGGATATATAAATATGTTTGGTTTTCTATAAAACTAGCCCAAAAAGTATTTTTGATTCAAATAATCATTTTTCTCGTAAAAATATTTTACAGATTATTTTTAAATAAATTGCTTTTTATTTTTGCTTATTTTTAGCGGAAAATGAAAACTTCTCAGTCAAGCAACGCGGCTCACTGCGGGGTCACATGAAGTACTCCACAAAGTGAAACCCGCGGTTGACCTGTCTCTCTAGATTTATTTGTTTATTTATTATATATAAAAAAATACTAACATACACCCTAAAGCCCACGGTTGATCTGTCTTTCTCGATTTATTTGTATATTTATTATATATAAAAACATAGTAACATACACCCTAATTAAAAGTATATATATTCGGACGAATTTTATTTATCACTTTAAAATTATTAGTAAAAAACCATCCATCCTAAAATGGATGGGCATATACATCGTACGCCGGTCTACTGATAGCATTGCACATATACTTTTATATAAATATTATAATATAATATTTTATTTATAAAGATATATTTAATTATTTATTATATAGTTTTAAATATATAATTAGTATATATTATATTACATACTTATTATACATAAAATAATATTAAATATATTTAATTTACAATATAAATTATTATAATAATATATATAGTATATTAATTATTATATATAAACACTATAATACAATAAGATTATAGTGGCACATTATTGGAACACTTTTATACAAGTGTCTCATTTATATATAAAATTTTTTAAAAATAATTCATCAATATCCAAATTTAAATCCAACCTACCACACACCACTCCACCTCTATCCATCATAAACAATAGAGTTGGCCCAAAAAATAATATTTAAATTTTTTTTTTTTTTTTTAAAAAAAGAAAAATTTGGCAAAATAACTTGTTGAATTTAAATATATATATAAAAAATGAATGTAAACATAAATTCTGTTCCATATAAATTTATTAATATCAAATTTATTCTAATTTTAAATAATAATTTATCAATAAATTTAATTATATTTTTATTAAAATTTTATATCATATTAAAAATTAAGCATCCTTTTAAAATTCGGTCAAAAAAAATAATCACCTCCACAATCTAGCCAACTAACCCACCCCTCACTCAATAGAGTTCAGAACAAAAAAAAAAGAAAAGAAAAAAAAAAGAAGAAAAAAAAAAAAAAACTCTATCTAAAACAAAAAACCCATTTCCCCCTCTCTCTCTCTCTCTCTCTCTCTCTCTCTCTTTCTCTCGCTCTCCCCTTGCCTCCCCTCCTCTTCTTCTTCTTCGTTCCCGTCGGTGGTTGAGAGAGGGTCGCTAGGCTTTCCAAGATCTCCCGGCGGTGGCGAAGGATCCTCGATCTTTGAGGTGAGCGTGGCTTTGGTGAGTTAGGAATCGATCTAGGGTTCAGCCACCAACTTCAATAATTTCCAACATGCATAGCCGTAAAATCCAAATCCTCCATTGCCTACAAATGTAAACTAAGTAGATTCCTATTTTCCTAAATGCATTGTCCTAACATTACCATGGCTTGTCTGTGCTTGAGATTGGTGCTTGTCCATTAGGTAACTTGGAAAAGCTCCGAAACTTCAAAACTCCAGATAAGGATTAGTGGACCTATCCAACGAGTTGGCACATAGAACTTTTTGTTCTTGCAAATGTTTTGTGCTTGTTCTTCTTGAGCATAATGTTGGCTGAAAGTTTAATCATGAAGCATGAATTCTGACCACAAACAGTTGGGTCTTGTTGCTCTATTGATGCAGGAGTATTGGTTATTTCTTCTTTTTTAAATGAATTGTTTGACTCCTTTTTATCAAAATATTAACTTGGTGAGGAATAACTATCTACTCTGTTATTCAACCTTAAACAGTGTTTATCGCGGCTAAATTAGAGAAGCCACCCTTGTACCTTCTTCTCTTTCTGAATTTATCCCTGACATTTTTAATTGTTCCGATTTCAACCCTCCTAACACTGTCTCATATGGGTTGGACTAATTTGCAAGCAAATCTTCATGGGAATGAGTTGGCATGTAACATGGGTTTTGCCTCTGATTTTTTATCTAAGTTGCAGTGAATAATATATCTGAAACAAAAATGAGGCCTCCTTTCTGTTCATGGCGTATAACCTATGTTATCTGCCATTTATTTTCCATGGCATGGCCTGTGTTGCCCAGATGTGAATTGTTATCTAAGTGTAGTCATCCATGGCATGGCAGTGGCCTGTGTTGCCAAACAGGATGACGAAAGCACCCTGTTTGGCAAAACCCTTATAGGTAACTTGGAAAAAATTCAAATTGATTTTTACTCAATCCCTAGTTTAGATACTTCATGATTTGTATAGCTTTCCACTAATTTTGGTGGATTTCATAAGAGTAAGCAAATTGGATGATTTGAGATCTAATTACGATTCACATCTAAACACGCATTTGTAAATGTCACGTATGTGCTGCAAATTGGTGTTTGTTCACCCAAGATATTAGAATTTTGTAGAAATGTTGCAAAATAACAATTTACATATGTACCTCACTAACATTTGAATTTTCACATGTATACATCTTGCAAGTGCAGTTTCTTTCAACCTTAAGTTCAGAATTCATCCAACTCATGGGGGGAGGTTAGTTTTGAGAATGTTTGTGATGATCCGGATCTTCATTGGGGGTTTATGGCTTGATCAGTGGCTTCTGGAGGACTATCTTGGGAGATGGGAGTGTTTGGGTGGGTATCAGACTCAAGAAATGGACTCAGTACGTTGAATGGATTTCGAGTGTATTCGGGTACCCCCGTCGAATTTTGGGAGGAGCTTTGGGCAAAACGGAGGCCGTATTTGGATTCAGCGCGGAAAAACGATGAAAAACGGCTCTTTACTTGTATTTTTCTGAGTCCGGATGCCCAAAAACGGAGACCCGAAAGTTTCTGGTGCTTTTCGGTGCATGGGGGAGCCGTGGACCGGCCTTCGATACGTGGCAGCCCGTGATTGGGCCGGCGCACGCATCTCGGTCCATGGAGGAGGGCCGCCGGTGCACGGTGGACCGGCGGGCCACGTGGCAGCGTGCTACTGGCCCGGTGCTGTGCGCGTGGCGCGCGGGGGCATGCGCGGGCAGGCCGGGCAGGCGCGGTCTGAGGCGCGGTGCATGGTGGACCGGGGCGCGCCACGTGGCCGCCCCGGGGTCGATACTGCGACCCGGGCTCGCCAACAGATCCGCCGCCCACACGGGAAGTCCCGTATAGACGTAGCGACTAACCTGCAAAAGAATCCTCTACACTAGCAGATATCAGAGCTGAAAAAGTAAAAGCTGAAATAAAAGATAAAATAATACAACTACATCTCTAAAATATACAGACCATCCTCACCAGAATACAAGAGTCTCTCAGAACAGTAGAAAAGAAAGGTACAACTCGATACCTCATTACAAAAGTCACTCGACATAACACACTCCCAAAAAATAGTACAGGGGTACATCTACTCTCACTCTGAGGATGACGGGAAGGGATCTATCTCGCGACTCCCTTACCTCGGTCAGAAGGAGCTGGATCAGTAACTGGAGCAGCAGGAACCGGAGCAGAAGTCCCTGGGGAAAAAGACACCACGACGGGTGTGAGAACTACATCCCACAGTAGTTTTCAGTGGGTGCCGCCAACAAGCCCGACGGTCTGCCCACTAAGTCTACCAGAGGCATAAAGGAACATATGCAGTGCTGTAAGATAAAGCTGGAAAAGTAAAGTCTACTGCTACTATGCCTCTATCTAGATGCTCAAGGAGTGGAACAGAAAGAACAGTATGCCACAACCAACACTCAACTCAGATCACCCAATCTAAACTGACTGCCACATCGGGTCCAGTCAAACCTGCGCCTACCTACTGCCGTCACATCCCGGAGGACCGGACTTACGTAGGGCGTCCATGACTGCCAAAACTGGCTCAGCCAGAAGGACGGTGTCCGTGACTGCCAAAACTGGCTCAGCCAGAGGGACAACTGCATTGACAAGCCGCGATAGAAGTATCAGGCCCAACTCCGGAGTGGCACTCGAGAGGCGCGACCCCACCGAGCAAAGTATCCGCGCATCTCTGTCGAGCTCAAATGTGGCTCATGTAGGCTATGATCCAAATCCTCGATCAACAAGATCGGCTAAAATCAACAAAATCACTGTCTCCCTCACTGGCTGGAATCTAAACAGCTGAGACTCATTGTCACTCACACAGTTCCCAAGAACCCAGATCTACTACCACTATCACTCTCCCCAAAGAAACCTGATCTACAGACTGCTATCAAATCCACTCGGTCCCCAGACACGAGTGTAATGCATCCCACAACCACCCGACCTCCCAGCCCACAACCCAGGCGAGAAAAGCTAAGTCCAGAATGACAAGTATAAAAGTGATATGGGAATCTCTAGAGCAATAAAAGAAACCTAGCCCAAGTTGCAGTTTTCTACAGTCTGGCTGAACATGATACATATGACGGGGGTGCTAGGTCAAGTTCTAATGTATCAATAATTAACAAGATGAAGGAATCACAAAATCATCAACTGATATACAGAGTATGAACATTCAAGTTCGAACATTCTTCTGAGTCCAAAATCTATCATGCATGCTTCTATATACATAGAGTTAGTACGCAGTCCATAGAATTTGAGAGTAAAGCCACCCACTTGAAGGAGCAAACTGTCCGGAGTCGTACAGCTGAGAAAGCCCAGAAACAGCTCTATCAATACATCCACCAAGCCAATAATACAGTAGCAGTGCTCAATATATCCTGGGTACAAAATACATTCCAAAAATTACACTTAATACCGCACAATTCCAAATATACAAAATCTGCGGTGAACAGTCCTCTTTCTGCGAAAATTTCACCTGTAAAGCAACCTCCAAAAATTCCAGTAAAAATATTAAGGCGATCCTCGCGAAGAGTAGATGTCGATAGAGTCCTGAATCGTCGAAATACGATGCCCGGATGTGGAGATAAAAATTCGACAAGTAGTTGCTGTCCAAACAAACCATCAGCCACAAAGGGGGTTAAAAATGTACCCAAAACCCCAAGAAAAGCTCAAACCCATAAAACGTGACCAACACGAAATTTGTAGATCTACCTCTTGTGAAACCGCCGTCGCAGAAATCGTCCAAAAATATCGTCGGGGTAGCTCTGTAGACCTCCCAGACTGAAATGCGACGAAGATGGGCCTCCAACAGTAAATCGTCGCTCCGCGCTACGATGCAGAAATCGTCGTCGTCGCGGCCTCCAAAAATTCTGGGCTTCCACCAAAAGATGCACAAGAGGAAGATAAAGAACTTTGGTAAAGGGCACTTGGGCAGAAACACTCGAGAAAAGCCTCAAAAACGAGGCCCAAGGGGCCTATTTATAGGCCTCACCCGGAAAAAGCCAAAAAAATCAGCTAATGGGCCTTTTGGGCCCAATTCCGGGCGCCCGAACGGTTTCGGGCGGCTACAGTGTTAGGCCAGCCCAATACTGTTCACGCCCGAAACCACGAGGTGATGCCACGTGGCCCGCCGAACAGCAAACAGCTGTGCGGGCCACTCGCTGGCTGCCACGTGTCCACCCACCAAACAGGAAGGCGGTTGGCGCCCGCCAATGAGCGGGCGCCACGTGTCCCGCCGGTTGACCCGCCGACCGGTCGCCGCACGCGCTGGTCGCGCGACGTGGCTCCCACGCGTGCACGCAGCTCGAGGCGTCGGCCACGCGTCCCGTGCACCGCGCCTGCTGCGCCCGCGAATCAGAGAGTGACACGTGTCCCCTACACCCGGTCCACGCATTTCGCTTTGGAATTCCGTGGACCGCGTCGCGTGCACCGACCAACCGGAGGCTGCCACGTGTCCCCCGCCTTGGTTCATGCACCGCCGCGCTCACCCAATAGACCGCGCGCCCTGAGCCCGCCAATCAGGCGGTGCCACGTGTCCCTGCGCCGGGTCTGTGCACCCAGCCGCGCTACTCGGTGGACCGCGCGCCAAGAACCGGCCAATGACAGGCCGCCACGTGGCATGCCGGCGGTCTATGGCCCCTCCCATGCACCAAAAACTACTAAAAACTTCCGGGAGTCCGTTTTTGGGCATCCGGACTCAGAATCGAACAAGGAAATAGCCGTTTTCAAGCATTTTTTCGTGCTGAATCCAATTCCGACCTCCGTTTGGCCCAATTCTTTTCAAAAATTTCGGCAAACCCAGCCGAAGGCCAACACAGCAAATAATATCTCAAAGGGTCCATCTGTGGCATCTCATTGATGCACCATGGGCCAGACACACCAACACTAGGTGTTCTAACAGTGGATTCATCGGAAGAACGTTGCATGGGAACCAGGGCCACTACATAGACGCTTCGCCTATGCGGGATTTTGCATAGGTGGCGGATCTGTTGGCGAGCCCGGGTCGCAGTTTCGACCCCGGGACGTGACAGATTAGGTTGGTATCAGAGCTTAGGGATAGGTCAGTTGGGACTGTAGAAGCCCTAGGCTTGTGGTTGGACCCTAGGATGACTTCGTGAGAGTCGTGACTTTTGGCGAGAGTTCTGATTGGGTCTTATACCTCTCCCAAGTGACGGGACGAGTGATTGGCATGTTTATTCTTCTAAGCAATTATGTTGGCTGCAGACAACATAATGCGGTGGAACGGTTGACATGCTCTAGACTTTTGCCGGATTGGGTCGAGTTTTGTTTTGTGCTGTGGTGCAGTTAGTCGTGGTGAGCGGTGTCTCCCCGACGCGTTGTGCGGATTGGTGTACACTCGTCGCAGCAGTGGAGTTTGAGCAGATTGTTTTGGGGCCGGATACCCGGATTGAGGTCAGAGAGCTCCGGACCCAGATGACAGGATTGTCAGAGGCTTATCAGCGACAGAGTGAACAGCTGGTCTGGGTGACGCAGTTGTCGGAGCAGTGGGTAGCCCGATCGTGCTTTTCTTCTGAGACCACCTGTTGCAGTATCCTCAGTGGCAGTGATTTCTGTGGCGCCGATGGAGTGAGTAGCCCCCTCCGTGCCAATGTTTAGTGCCGAGGCACCGAGGCGGGGTGGATAGCTGACAGTTGATGAGCTGTGGGACATCATCGATCGATGGAGCCAGTTTTGGCAGATGAATCACCCCGATTCATGGAATTGAGTTGGAGCCTTTGGAGGCAGAATCGTGGTTGGTGGTGATGGAGTGATTAATTGAGAGCCTCCCTGTGCTAGAGAGTTTATACAGTTGTTGAACTGCGCGCTCCAGGTCTTGAGGGACGAGGCGCATAGGATATGTGTGACTGGTAGTGGGTTGCGCCAGGATACCTTTCAGTTTATTTGATCCCTCCGTTTTGAATTTTGGATGCCTCGATGGAGTAGGCATTGTGTATGGAGCGTGGCGTTGCAGTTCATTTGGATAGGGATCTGCCGCCAGAGGCGAGTTCTGGATAGAGGCGCTTGGCGCTAGGTGTTGGAGGGCTGATCGGCCGGCAGAGGCATTTTCGTTTCCTTTCCAGATGGTGGATATCCTTGTGGATGGATTATGTAAAGCTTACCCAAGGGAATGTTACCCTTTGTGATTGATAACATGCATGTTTGGGGTACAACATATGTGATTGAAGGGTGAGCTTAGTAAGGATAATTGTATAAGGAATTGCATGAATTAATTGTGTTTTGTCATATGACGGTTGCAATAATGAATTTTCTGAGATGTCAGAGGTCGGGTGGACCCCGATGGCAGCATCAGCATCTATATCAGAGTAGCGCAGCGGTAGCATGGATTTGTTGTTTGCGGAGGGCCATATTCGTCGCCTCAGTGTGAGCAGAGGCAGAGATCGTGCTCTCGATGTGGGTAGTTTGGATATTTTCAGGCAGACTGAGCGACAACCGCTTGCATCGTGTGGGTGAGACTGTGCTGCCTGGTTGGAGGGCGCCAAGGCAGTGGATCGGGTTGTCGCAGGTGTGATTTCATCACAGCAGTCGGAGTTAGAGCATGTTGCATTCCTGCATGGACTAGAGGCAGATTTGTTACCACGTGCACTAGAGGTACAGATTCCTGTTGGTGTGGTGCATGTGGAAGAGGCTTGTGGATCAGGTCCAGTGCAGTTGAGACCTCGAGTGGTATCGGCAGACTTAATGATATTTGTGTCAGTTCGGTGTTTGACCCAGTGCGTGGGATTGGTTGGCACAGTGCCACATGATGTTTGACTGCGGAGAGAGAAGGCTATGATCTTCTGCGAGACAGACAATAGAAGCTTGCTTGTTGAGACAGTGAGAGCACACAGGTTGCAGCGACAATGCGAGAGGTGCCTACGGCGGTACCGGGACTCAATGATATTCCTGTTGCCGTGAGATCCCGGGTGTGATCCCACCTGAGCTGATGATGATGCCGCCGATTAGGGAGATTGAGTTTGCGATTGACGTGGTTCTGGGAACCGCGCCAACCCCGATAGCACCTCATTGGATATCACCTGTAGAGCTGAGAGAGCTGATGGCGCAGTCGCAGGATCTGAGGGATCGAGGGTCTGTTCGACCTAGTGCCACCCCGTTGATACACGGTGGTGATGCCACACCGTTGATACACGGTGGTGATGCCACGTCGTTGACACACGACAGTGAGGGTTCTTGTGTGGGGTGACCGCAGGCAGGTCTGGGTATTATTTAGGACCTTTTGATGGAGTTATACTCCGGCAGTTGTTGCTTATGATGTATGTATCTTTTTGGAATCATACAGCTGAGTATTTCGCCAAGATGGTGTTCAGGACACGGTAGGGGTATTATGAGTACAGTGAGGCCAGATGGAACGACTAATGCCCTGTTGCCTTTAAGATTTGAGGAATTGTGTGTTCCAGCTGCACTTGGAAGGATTATTGCCGATATTCTCCCGGGATATTTTGATTTTACCCCTCCCTGTGTGATTTAGAGCTTGGGAGCACTGGTAGATGGTGTGACAAGGTCTGTGAGGAAGAAGCTATATGCCAAGTTGTGCGGTACAAGTTTTAGCTTCGAGAGCATGCTTTCTTGGATTACTTATTCTAGCCATAAGGGGCGGCGGGGGAAATCTGGCCAAAATGGATGCTATTCGAGATTGGCAGAGCTTGACGAATAGGTGATGAGACTGATACCAGCGCCGATTTCAGCATCGCCAGTGATGGGAGATGGATTTGTGAGATACAGTGATGCCTCCCATAGTGGCTATGAAGTCACAGTTGGATTATTGACGAGCATCCAGTATCACCCCGATAGGGCCACTGTGGTGGCGGACACCCGGAGCAGGAGAGCTATTTGGGGTTGAGTTCGATGATTTCGTAGCTGGCGTTGTGTGGGACCGTTGAGGTGATCAGGGCTCGAGGTTGTGTCCCTGGGGGTTCCTTTTGATGGTAGACTGCAGTGGAGCAGTCCACTCGGATGGTCAGGATTGAGAGTGACCGAGTGATGACCCCGGCTTGTTAAGACTTTTTCCCTTCTTGGATGATCGCGTGGGGGTGTTTTGGGTTGCGCTTGTCAAGTTGGTACCAGGGTGTGTTGTTGATGTGTGTGTTGTACTGTTCTTCTCCCCTTTTCCCCCCAGCCTTTTGTTGGAGTCCCTGAGGTTTTTCCACTTCTCAGCACTGGGGTGATGTGCTTTTGGATCCCTCACCCGTGATTGACTCGCTCCATTTGAGATTTGTGAATGTTTGGAGTACGAGGGACGTCCGTTGCAAATTCTGGCTCGTGTGATGAGAGGATTGTGCAATCGGGCCATGCCGTACTGGTTGTTGTTATTGTTGTTGAGGAGTAATCACGGGAGTGAGTAGCGACTTGGGAGCTGGAGACGGTGTTGATGGATACCTACCCTAGTTTTGAGACCCCCTTTTGAGCTGTTTTAGTTTCGAGGATGAAACTTTTTTTTTAGTGGGGGAGGATGTGATGACTCGGATCTTCATTGGGGGTTTATAGCTTGATCAGTGGCTTCTGGAGGACTATCTTGGGAGATGGGAGTGTTTGGGTGGGTATCAGCCTCAAGAAATGGACTCAGTGCGTTGAATGGATTTCGAGTGTATTCGGGTACCCCCGTCAAATTTTGGGAGGAGCTTTGGGCAAAACGGAGGCCGTATTTGGATTCAGCGCGGAAAAACGATGAAAAACGGCTCTTTACTTGTATTTTTCTGAGTCCGGATGCCCAAAAACTGAGACCCGAAAGTTTCTGGTGCTTTTCGGTGCATGGGGGAGCCGTGGACCGGCCTTGGACACATGGCAGCCCGTGATTGGGCCGGCGCACGCATCTCGGTCCATGGAGGAGGGCCGCCGGTGCACGGTGGACCGGGGCGCGCCACGTGGCGGCCCCGGGTTGGTTGGCGTAGGTGTTCTCGGTGCACCCGCGGGCGCGAGGCTGCGGTCGTACGCTCACGCGGGCGCAGACGCGCGGGCGGCGCGCTTACAGCGCCGGCTGGCGTGTCGGGCGAGGCGGCGCCGCGCCACGTGGCGCCGCGCCAACGGTCTGGCGCGAGCCGGTTGCGGGACACGTGGCGGCGCCCGATAGGCGGGCGCTGCTGTCCGCTGTTATGCGGACAGGTGTCGCGCTCTGGGTATTTCGGGCGCGGGCCGGGCCGGGTTGTTGGGCCGCACTGTGCGGGCCCGAACAATTCGGGCGCCCGGATTCTAGGACACAATGGGTATTAATTGAATTGTTGGTTTGGGCCTTTATATACCTCCTCCTTTTCCTCTTTCTTCCCCTTTTCCGAGCTTTAGAGAGGGAATGGGAGGGAGAGTTCTACATGAGATTTGTTCCCCTTGTTGTTCTTGATCTCATGGTGGATCCCCGGAATTTTTGCAGGCTCGGCAACGGCGATATCGATTTTACAGTACGCCTCGGTTTTTCCCCCATTTCGGCCCATTACCGTCGCAGATCAGTCAAAATTTCACTGTGGGCAAACCAGGAAGAATTTTTGGGAGATTTCTATGACAGCGCGTTCCTAAGAGGTAAGGCTTCGATTTTCGTGTTGATCATTTCGCCCTGTTTCGCACTTTTGGCACGGTTCCCGAGGCATTTTTGACCTCCCTTTTTCTGTGATGGATTTTGGATAGCGGGGGCTTGTCGATTTTATATCTTGGCCTAGGAGCATCGAATCAAGGCGTATAAGGACTCGATTTTGATCTACTCGTCGCGAGGAACAGAGTGGTGATTTTTTTGGGATTTTTGGAGATTGATTCGAAGGTGATAATTAAGCTTTTCGTGGATTGTGTACCACAGGATTTTGGTTATGTGGCGTTGCGGCTTACCGCGGTGTTTTATTTGTAACTTGACCTACAGGTATCGGATCGGAACGTGCGAGTACTCGTTTCGATCGGCTTGACGCGACGATCGCAGTGGTTATTTTTATGGATTTTTCAGAGGACTGCAGAGAGATGAAATTTAGCCATTTTTGGGGCTGGTTTTTGGACAGTAGGTATTTGTGTATTTTTCGGATTAATTGTGCGCTGTTTGGATTACGGTGCAATGTGCCGTGATTATCTGATGTGATGACGTTTTTGGGTTGTGCTTCTCGTGCTCTGCGATCGAGGTGGGTGGTTGTTGCATACCTCAATTTCTGACTTGCTCACTAAGTTTATTAGAGAAGCCATCTTTTGGACATATTGATTGATTTTCATGCATGATTGACTGATATAAATGTGAGCCTATCATTTGAGATTAATTTTGTGGACATAGCATGTTGGAAATATTATTGGGATAATATTGTGGTGGAAATATGATTGCGGGGATATATTTCATAGTGATAATTAACATGTCATATTAGTACATAGATTTTATGAAAGTTGGTTAAATGGACTAATTATCGAGACATGATGACATATTTATGTGCGGGTACCACTTTGGAATTTATTTTGGATCAGGGATTTTATACATGTGTAGTAGACTGATGATTTTAACATGATGGTTATATCTATGAGAATTTATTATTGGTTACACATGTGGAACTGTTATTTGATATTCTCTCTTTCATCTTGCATGAGAACTTTTGCATGCTTGTTTGGACATCTAGATAGGCCACTATTTATTGCTACACTATCATATTGGGATTTGACTTAGGAGAAACCATGATTGCTTTCTTTCTCCTTCTTATTTAGACTTTCGAGTCATGTTGCCTGGGTTCGAGCAGAGGTTTGGGATAGTGTAGCCGGGACCTTAGGGTCAGAGACAGGGTGTACCTGATGTCGTATTTGTGGGTTATTGCGGCAACCGCGGACAGTAGGCGGTTGACCGGATATTGATTATTTTACCCGATTGTGGATTGTGGGTTATTGAGGCGACCGCGGACATTAGGCGGTTAGCCAGATGTTGATTACTTTATCAGATTTTGGGTCTTGTGGGGTGTTGCGGCGACCGCGGACATTGGGCGGTTGACCGGATGTTTACTTATGCATCAGATTGGGTATCAGATTCCTCTAGTGGATGGTGTTTTTCACTTATTGAGTACTATTGCATCAGATCGGGGTTTCATTAGTGGACGGAGTTTTCCACTTTGATCATAGTCTTGATCCAGTCCTGCTATTGTGAGACATTGGTTACAGAGATGCTTGATACAGAGATATTTTACTCGTGTGGGTCGCTCCCCTAGAGTGCCACTCCGGAGTAGGCTTTTGACCGTGACGGGGGCCGATCAGTTGGACAGTTGTGAGTGATGGCAGAGCAGGCAGTACTAGTTTTACTGGTGGCTAGATTGGGTTATTTGGTCAGATACTGTTTTCCTGATGCATTCATACAGTCATTTCTTTCGGTATTGCATTTATAGGTATACTAGTGGTGGTTTCACTTTATTCAGCAGTTCTGTTTATAGCTTTACCACTTATTCCTTTTCTTGCCTCTGGTAGACTTAGTGGGTACGCCGGAGTTTGAGGCTTTACCCACAGGGGGAGGCTACTGGTTTACTAGTGGTTCTCATCCCTATTGTTGTTTCCCTCTTTTCTTTCTCCTGTTTTGCAGAGTCCTCTGCGGGAGTTGCTGACCTTCGGTCGTTGTTCGAGGCGAGGGAGTCACGAGCTAGATCCTTACCACCCGAGGAGTGTAGCTGTATCCCCTGGTTGGAGATTCCTTGTAGCTGTCAGCTGGTTTTTACTGTTTACTTTGGAGAGGGATCTTTTGTATTTGGAGAGACTGATGTAGAGACTGTTGTACTATAGTTTTAGTTTATCTCCCTTTTATAGTTGAGGGATGCTGTACTGAGGACATTGTATGATGATTATCTGTATTTGAGGAGATGGATATTGTACTTTATTTTATGTTGTTCAGTGACTGGATTTTTATTTTACAGCATTTTATTTTCGCTCTGATATTTGCGTAGCTATAGTACTATCTTTTGCAGGTTAGACACTTCGCCTATGCGGAATTTTGCATAGGTGGCGGATCTGTTGGAGAGCCCGGGTCGCAGTTTCAACCCCGGGGCGTGACAATGTTTTCCAAAGATGTGCTAAGTACATAGCTATACATGTAAAAAATTAAGTTTTTGAAGGGCGTATAATAAATTATGCTTTTGGACGTTGATACTAGTAGAATCTTTTCCCTTAGTCATGTTAGAATCTTTTCCCTTAGAATGTTCTTTGAAGCTCATTATTCCACTTGATATTTGCTCTTGACTTCCTGCATAATCCATTGTTTATATGTCCTTAGGCATAAGGGGTTTCATTGGAGACAGAATTTATCATGATCTTTCTCATTCTAGTATAAGCAATGGAGACAACCTTTGTTCATTTACTATGAGAGTTAAAATATTAATTTTATATAGAATAAATTTTTTTTTGTTAGTAATAATGCATGGCACTAGAAATTTTTTGTTATTTTTAAGTAAGTTGTACGACTTTTAAAGCTTTGACTTACTTTACCTTATTGTTTATTACATATCAAGTCTAAGAATTTGACCGAAGTGGTTGTTTTTGTGTTTCTTACTTTCTGCAGGTTGATCTTTGGGATACTGCAGGTTGATTTTTGGGATAAAGAGGTGCTGAACAAAACCTTTTCTTCAACCAAGTAAGGACTTCTCATGCAATTTTATTTACAGTTGCAATCTTTGTTCATAATCTCATTGTGCAAAGAAGCTGAATAAGTGTGTGGTGCTTTCATGCTTTGTGATTGACTTGTTTTACGTAGTGCCTTTAGGAGAGAAGCTGAGAAAGAGTTTTGATTGTTGTGACCTACACCTAAAGATTAGAAGATAGAAAAGTGCTATGATGACTTTTTGTGTTGTCAAAAATTGCACAGCCAACTCATTGGCCCCCTCAATGGGAGAATGTTGTATTCATGTTTGTCTTCTCACCCCCCTCGCCCCTTCAATTAATATCCCTTTAATATAGGCATTTTATGATCCGAGAAACAAAAAGAAAAAGAGCCACAGATGGGTTATTTATCACTGACTTAATGGAAAATTTTGTGGAAACTACCTTTCGTTTATAAGGAACCACTCTTGTTGTTGTCGTCTCCTTGTTTCTTTTCTTCCCCTCCAATTTGTTTTGTCTAATAATGAACTATGTTTTAGTAATCTTATTTTAGCATGTAAAGATTCAATTCCTCAGACTACATTATCACTATCACCTTTGATCACCAGAGTTTACATCAAATATTGTAGCAATGCTTTGATGCTACTACTAAGATGGTAGCAGATTGGAGAGGTGATGCAACTGAAAGAACATTAGTAGTAATTACATTCACTTTAAGTGACTCTTGTTGTTTGATTTTATTGGAAGAGATGACAAAGCGCAAACACATCCGAATGACTCAAAGTGAAGATGAATATTGGACGGAACCTCAATCTAATTCCAATCAGCAAGCACAATGTGATGAACATGCAGAAAGTTCTATTAATTCGAAGTCTTCTACAAATATAAATCAAGAAGGAGATGAAGTGATTATTGAAGATATGAAATGAATGTTTATTAAACTCCTAAGATTGACGCATTATATTTCTTTTTTATATGCAATATTAAGTATAATTAGCACTTTAAAGAGAACAAATCTATTGCATACAAACTTCATCACATAAGCTTACTATTTACAAACTTTCTTATTATTTACAAGTTTTTTTGTGTGGAATTTTATTGTATTATATAGATGAAAATGGACAAAGAAAGCGTGGGAAGACTAAACTAGCTTATTTGTGGAATCTACCACGAGGGCATCGAGTTGTCGTAAATTGCAATACTCAAGGGCAGCCCATTGGAAATGAAGGCGGGTTGTTGGGTCAATTTTTAGGCACCATAGGTAGAAATGGAGGAATATGTACTCTAAGCCACAAAGATTGGAGATATGTTAAGAATGATGCTGAGAAAGATATAATAGCACAAGTGAAGGTTTATATACAAACTTAGACATTAAAATTTTACATTACGTGTTGTACTTTATTTGAATTACTTATATTTTTTTTATTATAGGGAAAGTTCTTGTATCAAGCAAGATCTGAAAAATGGATTTTAAAGTTAACTGGGAGAAAGTGGAAAGACTACAAATGTGATTTAAAAGCTGCGTATTTTGATGAAAAAGCTAGCCTCAAAGAGTTATATAATCTTGCTCCAAAAGACGTCATTAAAGATCAATGGGTTTATCTTGTAGACTTTTGGAAATCAAATGAGGGAAAGGTATAGATATTCTTATTATTTTACTTGATTATATGTATCAAAATAAAAATTGGTATGACAATTTGCTTTATAATTTTGTCCTAAGTCAGTCAAATATAATTCATGATAAGTGGAATGTGATGAAAAATTCTAGAAATTTGTATTTTTGGCTTTTATGTTGAATTGCTAATTGCAAATTTATGATATATGTTTAGGCTTGGAGCATACGAAATCGAAGAAACCGTACAATGTTGGAAACGACTCATACTGCTGGAACGAAAAGTTTTGCGCGTGTTGGAGAGGAAATGGTAATTACTATTGTATTTAAATAATTAACAATATAAATCTTTCTTGAAATCTTTTTCTTTAAAAAGCATTTAATTTTTGCAACTTTATCTTATTTTTGTAGAGGCAAAATCATCCCCAAAAGAAACAACCTCAACGTGCTGAAATCTATTTGAGTACTCATAAGCTCAAGGACGGAACATTCATGAATAACAAAATAGCCGTATGACTTTAATTTATTATATCTTTGGATGTAAATTTCTAACTATTTATTGAATGTTCACATAACTTCTAGTTATAGATTGATTTGCAGAAGAAGATACTTGAGAACTCTGCGGGGTCGTCATCACAGGGAAAGATCGCATGGGAGGGTGATCCATATTCCCAAATCTTAGGAGGGAAAAATCATGGATATGTGCCCGGTATAGGATTGGGTCCTTCTGCGAACGAGATCTTCAAGACACGCTTTGATGGTTTAAGAATGACGACATTTGATGAGACAATGGTTGAAGAAAATATGCGACAAATAAAGGAACATATGGAGCGACTGGAGAAGCAAGTACAAGAGCAAAACAATACTATTACAGAATTAAAACATATGGTGCAATGCTTAGTAACTGGCCAGTCAATAGAGGTAAATTCGAATGATAAAAGAACACTTGCTTGCTGGGCAATAGTTTTTATAGCTTTGACTATTTTGAGCAACTTACTTTTCCTTTTAATAGTGTGGCGAACTTATTGAACCCTCTATTGGAAGAGGACGAAGCCAAGAAGAAGAAAAAAGAAGAGAAACCCAAAGCAGAGGACAAAAAAGAAGAGGTATTTGATAATTGTGTGTATGTTTTAACTTTTTTTTCATTTTAATAAACTTATTTTTCATATTAGGTGTGTAGCCTATAGCGAATGTCTTTAATTACAACGTAGTGAGAAAGCTAACAATCCTCTACCAACGGAAGGCATTAGCTAAATGTCTTCACGTAGCAAACCCCAATTAGCTACAAAATTTGGTATATCACTAACCTTGCTTATCTTGATGCTTATAAATTACATGACTAAATGAAAATTAATACTGTGGTTTTTGTTACGTACTTGTGATAGCCTTTTATGATGATGTGTTTCTCTTTCAAGAGTATCTACTCTCATTACTTTTTTTAAATAAAAATATTATCAAGTTTTTGAGTTTATACTTCAGTATTTGATACTAGTTTTCTTACTGCAAATGTGTTGCAGATAAAGCTGCTAGGTCAGACACTTTATTATCTATTGACGACAGGTTCAAGCCAGCAGGCACTCGGAGAAGAATACTGTGATATATTACAGGTATTAAACTAACTTTTAAATTAAGTTTGGATTACAATTTCCAACAATTTCGAAAAAGTTACCGAGCTAGGTATTTATTTTGGTACGAAATTGACGGATCATCCGAACTTCCGCTCATGATTGCATGGAAAGACCGGCCTTTTCACTTGTTGATGGCTACGAGGATGAAGTTAGTTTACGTAGCTCACAGATTTTCTCATCGATTTCCTGAAGTTTGAGTCAAATTTTATTTCAATTCTCAAAGTTTTTGATTTGAACATTCGAGACTCTGAAACTTTGAATAAGGCATTGCTTACTTTTGGCGTCTCTTCGTCCATCTCAAAGTTTTAATTTGAAAATCCAGGTTTCATCTAGAAAAAAAAAATAAAAAATTATATGATGTTCATGGATAAATTATAATATAAAATTGCACATATTTTAGGTCTATTGAAGACATTTGTTATCCAAAATAAGTTGACAAAATAAGTTTTAAGGGCTTAACTCGGGATAATTTGAAGTGCTGGTTATTTCTAATCCCCATAAGCCATCATCTCAGTTTCATCTGAAACTGATCAATATTAAATAAACCAAGTCAAATCTACATGCTATGTTTGTTTTAGCTAAAACTAGCAGGTTTTAGTGAGAAACTATCAGAATATGATTGAGCTAATCTGTACTAGTAGAAAATTACAGAAAGCAAAACGAATTAGAAGCAGCTAAAGCAGCTAAATGCTGTGAGTGGAATTAGCTCTCCTTAGAAAATAAGTCCCTCCATTATTTTTTGGTTTAACTGAAAATGTGATCTCCTGTTTGGAGGTGCTGTTTCTGGAATTTGATAGTCCAGCTGCAATATTAATGCTAGTTGATGGAATCTATTGGCTGACTTGGAGGTAACTCCCCCTACTAATTAATTTATTGATTGATTTTGAATCGGTCGATTTGACTCTTATTTGGATTTTTAAAATATTTTAAATTTGAAGGTTTTGTTAATTCTGAGTCAAAATTCAAACTTTGGTGGCGTAAGGATCTGAACTTGTAATTTAAAATGAAAGTTGATTGATGCTGATCGACGGATTTGATTCCTTTTGTAGATTTTTTAATATTTTTAACAGCGGAGTGTTGGTATTTTTGAGTCAAAATTTAAACTTTGGTGTTCTAAGGATCTGAATTCTAAATAAAAATTGAAGCTTTTTGCTATTGAGATGGTGGCTTAAACAGAATTAAAAGCTCATCAAAGAGGAGGTGTTTTGATGCATAACTGCACGATAATATAGTTCTATGAAGATTTGAAACGATCCATCGTTTGATGTTATTTGATTGTTTGGTTACAGGGTCATTTTAGCTTCTTTTTTTTTTTTTTTTTTTTTTTTGATATGTTTTAGCTGTTTTAAATTTGCACATTTTGGTTCTAAATTAGCTCTTTTTTGCCAAAGGAATTCGGGTAGATTAACAAGATTAGAATTTTACACCTCATTTCCTTTCTTTCCTTTTTGAACTTTTTTTTTTTTGAAAAAAAACCAGTTTACTAAATCTACATTTTTCAAGCAAAGAGCTCATCATTCCAACGATTAGATGTATATTAAATCTTTATTCTGGATGGTTACATTAACAATTAGTTTGTCGCGAATTTTGTTCTCGCGATCTTATATATCAGAGCTGTAATATGCATTTCGTATGTCACCGCATGCTTTGTTAATGCAGAGAATTTTGTAAGTGATGAGCTTATGCTATTCTCTTAATTTATAAAATCATTATGCCTCCCAGGCATAAGGTAGCTTCAGGAAAATTTGCGTGGCAAAGGTTCTTGTGTGATATATTTGAGAATATGTACCACAAGTGTTTACAAATTGATGATCTAACAACTAAAAATTGGATAAGTTTTGCTTATGTTTCACGAAATCACATCGTGGATAATTGTATATCATTAGATAATCAAGTAAAATGATGAGAATTTTTTATCGCACGGTTCGTCTTAAAGAAAAGAGATGAGGGACAATGTTGGCATCTTTGCAAGAGCTTAGGGAATAAGTTATGAACGCCGCATCACCGTTACCTCACAAGAACTTAGGGTCTGTATATCTACTCTAGCATGTATGTATTGTTTCCTAAATGAGCACTGGTGGATGAGGGGCATCAGGCGCGAGAAAATGCCCTCCAATTAGTAAAAACTGTATAATCCAACTTTTTCATGATACGATAAACCAACTTTGTGACGCCCCACTTCCCAGGGGGTCACCCATCCTAGAACTACTCTAGCTCTAGCACGCTTAACTCTCATGTTCCTCTTGGATCTTGCTACCATCCAAAATGCTATAGCCGGGTTAGAGATTTAGTCCTATTATATCATTTATATAGAGGACTAATCCAAATTCCGGGGGTGTCACATTCTTCCCCCCTTTTAAGCCCTGACGTCCACGTCAGGCTCAAGCACATTCACAAGCACCAGGCGATGTGAGACTCGTCTCGCTAGCCTTAGCCGACCTTGTGAGGAGCTGCACTCCACTCACAACGGTCATTAGCCGGGGAGCCTCGCTCTACCCGCTATATAACCCTGGCTCAGCCGAGACTCATCTCACATTTCCGGCTGATGAATGTCTCTGATACCAACTGTGACGCCCCACTTCCCAGGGGGTCACCCATCCTAGAACTACTCTAGCTCTAGCACGCTTAACTCTCATGTTCCTCTTGGATCTTGCTACCATCCAAAATGCTATAGCCGGGTTAGAGATTTAGTCCTATTATATCATTTATATAGAGGACTAATCCAAATTCCGGGGGTGTCACAAACTTTTAGGTGGATGTCTCCTGTCCTGATAATATCCTGCTAGCTAAAAGTCGCTCTCGTATTCTGTAGTCTCATTGGGAAAAACTCCTGTCCAGTGCATGGTATAACTGGATAATTGTTTTGGCATACAAAGTGCTGCAGACTCCCTACAGCAAAACTATCGTAACTTTTCTTCTTTGTCGATTTTCACTATGCTGAGAGGAGTTTTAGATGTATTTGATCCTTATTTGCATGAGGCGAAATTGGAATCTTAAGGCAGATAGTTCTACCCTTGTAGATACCATGGTTAGACCTTGTCTTGCTGGATTATCTTGGTACTAACAAGTGCCATAGCTAAAGGTCTTATTAGGACTTCCAGTCATGGAATTTGTTAGCTTGTGTTTGTTAGTTGGTGAGATAAAGTCATGCTATTTCGGAGGACGTATTTTTCACAAAACAAAATTAAGGAACGCTTATTACGGAGCACTCTCTACTCAAATTGAAGCTGTGCTGTAAATTACTTCTAGAAGCATGTTGTTGAAGTCTAGCTTGTGATTATGCGAGTATGTACATCCAACCTACATGCATGATGTTAAGAAGTGTTCTCACGGCATTTATTTTTCCTCTCATCCTCTAAGTTACATTTCTTCTGACATTATGCAGGTGCTGATTTGAGTGACACTTTGATGGACCGCATGGTAAAGCTAGTTTATTTTTTGCTCATCTTTTATATTTCGAAGAATAATTCCACAATTATTGCATCATTATTGTTTACCTATCACTACTGGGTGCATAATGAAATCGCTCGTTGCACAATGTTTCTAATCGAATGACCTGATGAGAAGTAATTTAATATAAGCTTCATTATAGGTGATACAAGTCCGTGGTCTTTCATGCGCATATCAAGTCTGTTTGTACTGCCTGCTGTATATTTTGAAACATCAATTCCATCATCATACTGTATTGAGGAGATTTTCTTCTTATGGGTTACGTACCGTAAACTGGTACATTTTTTTTTCAAAATTTTAACTGTAACATTAAGAAAAGCTTTCTTTGATTCCTATGGAAGTTCTAGATGAAGATAGCTCCTGGACATCATATTCATTATATTAATTTTCCTACTGACATACAAAGTAATTGGTGCGGAGATTTCCTGCTTCAGGACCACTTACTCTGTGAATATGACCAGTGATACTCGAAACATTATTGCAGGTACTAAATGAAGCTAATCTCACCAATGCTATCCTAGCTCGATCAGTCCTCACGCGCAGCGATCTTGGTGGTGCCATTATTGAAGGTGCTGATTTTAGTGATGCTGTTTTGGATCTCCTTCAAAAACAGGTATCTTCATTGGAGTAACAAATGCCCAATTGTTTATATTGATATGAGTCGATCTGATAAATTCATTGACTTGCCTCTCTATTATAGTATATGCTTCTTGTATGTTTTGGTGAAAATTTCTTTATTACTAATCTTAAAAATCTTACAAACTTAGACACAAAGTGTTTAAGAAGTCGTATTGAATCTCCCAGAAAAGTCATATTCATATTCCTTGTTTGTAAGATATCACGAGTAATAATCAATCATCTGCTGTTGCCTAATCTGGTTATTGGTATATGGTTGGTTTTCAGCTACTGTGGACTTGTTTGCATTTCATGTGTTTCTGCAGGAAAGGTTTGTGATCTGTGATTTAATCTTAAGTTGCAGGTGACGATCGCAGGTGACGATGAAGGACATGTTCGGTCCGGCAAAGTCGAAGGAGTACGTCTACAAGCACAAGAGTAGTTAGAGAGTTTGGTTTGTAATAATTACTATAACATGTGAGCAGATATTATTGTTTTGATGTATGGATATTACTTTGTGGATTTATCATTTTAATGAAAATTTTTAAAACTTTGTTGATTGCTTTTTTTAGTCTTATCGATTTAATATAAATGTGATTAGCTTAACTAAAGTTTAACACTATATGTTTAAATATAATATTATTATTTTTAATGATAATGGGACACTTATAAAGTGTCACTATGCTAAAAAAATATAACTTTCTTTTTTCAAATTTGGGACACATAAGTGTGTCACTAAAAGTAAAAAAAAAAGTGTTGCTAAATTGCAGCACTTTTTTTGGGATATACCAGCACTTAGTAATGTGTCGCTATATACCCTAGCGACTGCACATATAGCGACACTATAATAAGTGTCGGTAATTTTGCTAGTGACACTTTTTTTAGGTTTTAGGGACACTTAAAAGTGTCGCTATAACCTTAGTGTGTTGTAGTTAAATAATATAAAATACATATAATAAAAGAAAAAATATAAAACAGGTTTTTAACCATGTTTTTCTTGTTCTAACAAAGCAAACATTAATTAAAGAGTGTTAAGCTTTTTTTTTTTCAAAATTTTTAATTTCGTTGAAAATTATTTTTCAAAATTTATGTTTGGATGAAAATTGTATATTTTTCTGGAAATAAGAAAAATGGTGGTTGTATAGATAAATTAGAATAGTGAGAATAAAAATAATTATAATTTTAAAATAATAATATTTTATTAATTAATTAATATAAAATATTAATTAAATAATAATTTAATTTATTTAATTAACTTTTACTAGTTAATCTTGAATATTAATTGATAAAATAATTAACAATAATAAGTATTATTAATAAATAATTTAATTAATTACAAATAATTTAATAAATAAATTAGTTAATTATCTAATAGTTAGATAATTAATTAAAAAAATAATTAGATTAGTAAAATATTAGATTAATTAAAAAGTTAATACAGCAGTTAAAATTATATTTACTTTAATTAAGCTTATTCTCAATTAATTGATAAAATAATTAACAATAATAAGTATTATTAATAAATAATTTAATAAATTAATTAGTTAATTATCTAATTGCTAGATAATTAGTTAATAAAATAATTAGATTTGTAAAAATATTAGATTAATTAAAGAGTTAATCAATAATTAAAATTATATTTATTTTAATTAAACTTATTCTTAATTAATTGATAAAATAATTAACAATAATGAGTATTATTAATAATAAATAATTGAATTAACTACAAATAATTTTATAATTTAATAATTTAATTAGTTAATTATCTACTTGTTAGATAATTAGGTAATAAAATAATTAGATTAATTAAAAAGTTAATATAATAATTAAAATTATATTTATTTTAATTAAACTTGTTCTCAAATGGGAACAAGTCTTGTTACAAAAAAAAAGGTTGGAACAGTAATTTTAGTTTTATATTAATTTATTTCAGAAAGACGAGAATTATTATTTCTATTCATAACCAGACAAGTCTTTATTTTATGCCTTATTTCTTTTACGTGGGCCCTCTCACCGAAGGGAACTCGTCGTACTCGTCGACCACTTTTCCCATCAAAGTGGCAAAATCAACTTTCCACGCCAAGTCTAAAAAGCCTCACTGCTGCTTTTTTTGGATTTTTTTTTAAAAATAATTTTTAAAAATTTTATAATTAATCGGCAACTTCTATTACATTCTATATCATCTAATGGGCGACATGAGGAGTTCATTGATCTGCTGTAATCTCAGTGTCCGCTTCGCCTGTACCTAGAGATTAAAGAGAAGAGACTGTGTGGATTTATTTTTCATTCTGTTGATTGCTTGGTCTGTTCCGAATTGGAGGAGGCCTCTCTACTCCGCCATGCGCCCCGCCGCATTTTCTTGTTTGCGACCGATGGGGTCGTCTATTAATGTGACGTTGTTCATTTCTTTTTCGCGGCTGATGTGAATCTTTGTACTATCGGCAATAACCATGATGTAGGTTATGTTGTCCTTTTCGTTTTGTCGTGAGGTTGACCACATTGGGCTGGTGATGCACCACTGTTGTTGTGTTTTGGGTTAGTTGCTCCAGCTTTGTGGGTTGATCGTTTACTGATGTTATACTCTTTTGTATTCAAATAGGGTTTCACCCTGTTTAATCAAAAAAAAAAATTATAATTAATGAAATGATACTGTAAAAATTTTATTTGAAAAAAGTAATATTACTTTCGCCGAGTCAACGTCGGGTAGGCGGTGAATGATACCACTTGTCAGGGGATAAGCTTTTCGCTTCAAAAATCTCCATGTGGCGCTCAAGTGTTGCACACCCGAGCCAGCCTTCTCAAGTCCCTTGCCACGGACACGCCTTCCCGAGTCCCTTGTCACGGACACACCCGTGGATTTAAAGAGCGGGATCTCAACTCAAGCATTAACTAAGCACGCTCTCCTGTGAGCCTGACTGCTCGGCGCCACGTCTTTTGCTGAATCCCGTCGGACTCCTTAAGTTCCAAAGGAACAACCCCGCCAGCGAGGTTGGCCACCAAGACGACTCCTTGAGTTCCAAACGAACAATCCCCGCTAGCGAGATTGGCCACCAAGACGAGTATATTCCGTCTACCCGGCACTCTCCTTGAGAATGCTATTTAACCGAATGCCCAACTCGATTATGTATTCCGTAGTGAAAATTGAGGGGTGCGGAGCATCTTGGCAAGGAGATGGGCTGATAGACGGGCGAGACGCATGGGACAGGTCGCTTGACCATAGACGGGTGAGACGCATGGGGCAGGTCGCTCGGTCAAGTAGACGAGCGTAACGCGCAAGGGCTGCTCGCTTAGGCCCATTCACATTCACCGCCTCTAATAAAACCTTACAAAGGCTAGAGACGGTGGACCATTCACCGCCTTTAACTATAATTTTCATATTTAAGTCAATTTCAAATAAAATTATAAAAAGATACATAAATAAAATAGAAATGTGGGTACGAGTAAGTTCTTTAAAAGATTTAGATTGTTATGGTAGAAAGATAAAATAAAATGAGAATGTGCTACCGATTAGATTTTTAAAAGATTTAGATTGTTATTATTTATTAACTAATATAAGAAGAAAAAGAGATAAAAAATATTTTAAATTATAAAATCTAGATTTTTAAAAGATTTATGTTTTTTTTTTAGATTAAAAGTTTTATGTTGTTATTAGTTAGTGAATAATAACAACTTTAATTTTTTTAAAATCTAATTTATAACCATATTCTTATTTTATCTTTTCTTTCTTTCTTCTTATATTAGTTCATTACAACAAAACTATATTGTAGCGATACTTTTAAATATCTCTAAAATCTAAAAAAAATACTGCTGGAAAAAATGCCGATACTTATAATTAGTGTCGCTATATATACAGTCGCTAGGGTGCATAGCGACACATTACTATAATGTGTCTCAAAATATGTCCCTATAACCTAATTTTGAATATAGATGGAATATAAATGAGGCACTTGTAAAAAAGTGCCACAAAAATGTGTCGCAATAATCTAATTTTGTTGTAGTGGTTAGTAAATAATAATAATCTAAATCTTTTAAAGATACTCATATTTACGAATAATCTAAATTAGTTAATAAATAAAATAATATAAATCTCTTAAAAATTTGACTCATATTTATAAATAAAATTTTGATAGAATTATTTTACAAAGAATTATTTTATAAAATACTCTATTTTTTTCAGTTCCTTAGACTCCAAGTAAAACCCTTCTTTAATTATTCCGAACTCGTTATTAATCTCCAATAGTGCTATGGGTACACCCCTGTTAGGGGTGTTCATCATACACCCCTAACAGGGGTGGCTGAGATTCATTTAGAATCAGGATCATCCTATTCTTACATAAATATATACGTAGTTCTTATAACATAGAAAGAAAATATAAAAATTCATACTTCAATATGTGAAAAATATAAGTATGTTATTACAATTAATCATGATGATATATATGCAATACTACAACTACAAGAGCCGAATGAAAATGTTAAGTGTTAAATATAAACTCTCCCAATATAGAGTGTACAACACATATCAATTCTTAATGATTTAATAGCATAGTCCATTGTATGGATCTCGCTTTCAATTTTCCGTTTCGTCTTTGCTGTGCTGCACTAATTATTGCTGCGATATGTCATCTTCGTACATCTGATTAAATATTTAATCAACTCAAATTAAATACAAACTACAATTTTACATATAGAAATTATAATAATAAATTGTCATTATCTGTCGGAAGTGCATAGAGTGCGCCATTTGCATACAGCCAGTACGAATCTCATTATTTTATTTTGGACTTGTATCCGATCTAGGAGGGTACCTGACAGGGTCTGTCGACATGTCAATGTTTTGAGGGCCCCACGGTGTCTTGCATATATAATAAAATAAATAAATTAGAATGTGTATTTAAGACAAATTTATAGTAAATAAACATCTAGTAGAAAGTTAAGTAACATCACCGTTAATATCATGGCTGGATTGCTCTGTACATCAATCCCATAAGGTAAGTGCATTATGGGCGAGTTGTTAATCGTAGGACTTTGCAGGTGAACCTATTTTAAGAAATCGGAAGGGAAGGGGGGGGGGGCCAAATATGGAAGATACACAATTATGTAAACAAATTAGTAAAATCGAACTATGAATCATATATTAAGGCAATCAAATGAACATATAAAGAAGTATAAAACATTTACACTATGTTTAGAGGAGGCCGTGGGCGACGATGAGAAACGATTAAAGATTGAGCATTCACCATTATAAAACCTGTCCCTAGAATCTTGAGCCATCTATTTAAATAGAACATAATATATCAATTAATATCGTCTACCGTAAATTATAAGCCAACAATAATCGACTTACGTATGTAAAGCCAACGATCCTACAAGTGGTATCGGAGCCAGTGGCACGGGTTCGATTCCCACACGGTGCAGGTGTTGGGGGGGAGATTGTTGGCTATTTATTTATAGGTTAAAAATAGGTCCAACTTCCTGCCCGTGACAATAGGCCCAGGAGACTAATAAGTTGAGTTGGGTGAGCCCAATAAGTTGAGTGGGGCTGCGGTCCACAATAGACCTAACGGCAAGAGGCCCAACAATAGACCCAACGTCCAGGTGGGTTGAGTCCGGTCGAGACACGTGGGCACTGTGTCTGTACGCTTTAAGTGAATTGGTTGCGTATTTCTAACAGCTCGAGCTTTTGGAATTAATGGTTGCCTTTCATCTTAAGCCGGCGTACAATTTTATCTGTTATCGACTCCTTTCGTTTGCTTGGTGGGCGGCCTTTACTGCGAACTGACAGCGGACTCTTTACTCTCTTGTCGTTACATCTAACATCTGAATCGTGTCTCATAGTACCATCATTTTTGGTAAATTGGACATCATTGCTTTCCTTGGATGACGAAAAAAGTGTTCTCCAATTTCGTCTTCAAATCTTGCAGTGTGCGTAGTGTTATTTCGCATTTGTCATCATACTCAGCAGCTATGTCTGCAATGTCGTAAATACGACTATATACTAGCTCAAATCTTGCAGTGTGCGTAGTGTTATTTCGCATTTGTCATCAGACTCAGCAGCTATGTCTGCAATGTCGTAAATACGACTATATACTAGCTCATATCGGCTAATTTCTGTACTGCTTCCTAAGCTTTTATGCCATGCTTTCACCCGAGTATACCTCCGTCTGACATCCTTCCTCTATCGTGTTAGTATGTAACAAGTTGGGACAATCATCATCTTTCTATTAACTAGGACGGCAATAGAATGTCGGCATAAAATACTCTTATACTCAAAAAGACGACAAATTCAACTATGTCTTTGCCTCATTCGCCATATTGTACATACTCGTTAACCCTTTACTCACAATGCATTAATTCCTTTAACTCCGCTTGAGATTCTCGAAATTTAGCAATTGTGTACACATCTTGAAATTGTTTCTCAAATGTATAATGACTTGTGGATGGAATGACGGAGTTGAATGATTTGTAGTCTAATTGTGCCTCATTTTCAGCTTTATTCTTTATAGTGCTTTCATACTGCTCCACAAATAGTTTTAACGTCGTTTTCGAGTTCACGTACCCATCAAAAAACGAATTCATGCTTTCACTTCTCTGTGTCGTGGACATTCCAACCCAGAATGTATCCTTCACATAAACTGGCACCCAATTGCGTCCGCGCTCGTACAGTACTGACAACCAATCATTATTTTCAAGTCCATAACAAACTATCATTCTCTTCCATTATCCTCAAATTCAAGTTCTGTTAGTGATTCATAAATAGCATCCATCATAATGCTCTTAATAAAATAATATTCACTATAACTTTTTAGCTTCTCCGGTATCTTTTTTGTTATGTGCCACAAGCACCATCGATGTTTGGCATCGGGGAATACCACTTCAATAGCATTTTGCATTGCTTTGTCTTGATCGGTGATTATTGCTTTGGGGGCATGGTCGGACATACATGACAGCCAATTCCGAAAAAGCCATACAAACGAAGCTGTATCTTCAGTAGAGAGTAA
Source organism: Tillandsia leiboldiana (assembly GCA_029204045.2). Classification (NCBI taxonomy): domain Eukaryota; kingdom Viridiplantae; phylum Streptophyta; class Magnoliopsida; order Poales; family Bromeliaceae; genus Tillandsia; species Tillandsia leiboldiana. The sequence goes on from CM055078.1 coordinate 18,921,975, forward strand.
GTCGCATCCAAACAAGATTGACTGACCATGATGATTAACACCCACGAATGGAGCAAACGGCATATCATACTTATTCGTTAGATATGTCGAGTCGAAAGTAATTACATCTCCAAAACATTCATAGGCTGCTCTGCTTCTAGGATCTGCCCAGAATATATTGCGAATACGAGAATCATCGTCCAGATCGATGGAATAAAAGAAGTTTGCATTTCTCTCTTGCATGCTTCGAAAATAATTACAAATGGCTTCGCCATCACCTTCACCAAGTCGTAAACGACGCATTTTATCAATATAATTACGGGCATCCTTCTCTCCAAATGTCAAATTTTCATACCCACCAGCCTTGACAACAAAAGAATTAAAACTTTTATTCAATCTGATTCCGGCACGATCATTAAGATCAAACCGCCTCTTAACACTACAATCTATAACTCAATTGCACGAAAAATATCGAGACTTGCAAGGACTTAATCCATGATTATAGTCAAGTTTGACCATACTTATTACACAAGATAAATCCAAATTAATTTTCATATTTATCCTAGCAGGACAGTCCGTCTTCGCTGCCGATGGACGAGGCCGGAGATTAGTCAAGGTCCGATTTACTTTTCCATGACGAGTGCATGCGATGATTACATACGCAGGCTTGCCGTTACTCAATTTAGTAGACCTCTTTACAATCCCATATCCTAATTATTGTGCGTAATTCTTATAGAAGCCCATAACCGTTTCCATATTATTAAAATGCATCCCAACTTCTGGTACTAAATTAGATATGTCTGTGACCTCATTGTTTCTTTCTTCATCCATCTCAAACTCAACAACTGATAATGATGAGTGCGTCTAAATATTTAAAAATAATTCTGACCTGTAACCAAGGATTTAAGTGCCGTGGCACGGGGTCGTGCCGAAAACTTGCCGGCACGGTACGACACGGTGCGTGCCGAGCTGTGCCGATGAGTGCCAGCCACAAAAAATACATGCGTGCCGACACATAATGGCATGAAATATTTATTTTCTTTAGCAACAAAACTTTTTAATTGCTTATTATGTATCTTTATCAAATATTTTGAACTTTATTAAGAAAATTACTTAATAATTTTAAGAAAAAAGGGTTTTGAACTGTGCCATCGGTACGGGGGCTGTATCGTGCCAGTATCTTGTTGGCACGGTACGGCACGGTAGATACGGCCCGTGCCGATGGATACTTAAATCCTTGCCTGTAACACATTATATTTAGTCTTAATACAAACTTGAAATAGTAGTTAAAGAAGAAAATATTTATGAAATTTACGAAAAATTATATATAATGTATATATAGGATTAGTATTTTTACAGTTTATATGTAAAGGCATTATTCTACTATAAGCTCAAAATGTATCCTTACAGCTAATACATGTTCCACATTAATACTAACCAAATTACAAAGCAGCATTATATGATCTACATGTTCTACTAAACTCTAAACCATAAACAATTAACATAATATTATATATAATGTAATTGTCAAAATATCCTATTACATATTATATAGTACATTCTAATAAACCATAAAATGAGCGCTTACCTATATCGGTCAAAAGAAAACATATTAGCCCCTACTTTAGATTGTACATGCTATTTCAAATCAACGCCATTCTATTTATAGACCAAAGAAAGAAGGTTTTTTGCTCTTGTCCCGGGGTTTTGGGAACGCACATAGTTTATTAGGGGGATTATGGAGCCGATTATCACAGCGGAGACGGTGGATGAGCAGGCAGTGATGACTCTTGACGAGCTGTGCTTTGATTTTACAAAGAATGCCGTGTTCAAACACTGGCAGAGGAATAATACAAATGTCGTTAATGTGTTTGTGGACGAGGATCTCGTTGGGATTGGGTCCTCGGAGCAGAAAATGATTGCGAAGTGTAATGCGGCTAGGGACGCCCTGCATAACTTGGGGAATTCTAATCGGAATTGTTGACAAGTACACAAGTTGGTAGTGAAGAAGGGGAATATATAGCAGGTAAGCAAAAGCTTAATGACTTATGCAGCATATATCAGTTGGCAAAACCATATTACAAAAACTCTTCGTCTTTAAGAGTCTGCTACATTTCTAAAGACGAAGAGTTTTTGTAGCAGAATCTTAAAGACGAAGAGTTTTTGTAATATGATTTTGCCAACTGATAGATGCTGCATAAGTCATTAAGCTTTTGCTTACCTGCTGTATACTCTATTTCTTCACTACCAATTTGTGCACTTGTCAACAATTCCGATTAGAGTTCCACAAGTTATGCAGGGCGTCTCTAGCCGCATTACGCTTCGCAATTATTTTCTGCTCCGAGGACCCAATCCCAACGAGATCCCCGCCCACAAACACATTAACGATATTTATATTATCCCTCCGTCAGTGCTTGAACACTGCATTTTTTGTAAAATTAAAGCACAGCTCGTCAAGAGTCGTCATTGACTGCTCATCTACCGTCTCCACTGCGATAATCGACTCCATAATCCACCTAATAAGTTACGTGCGTTTCAAAAATTTCGGTAGGAGACAAAAAAAACTTTCATTCGTCAACAAAAGTAAGGAGAAAAAAAAAAAAGTAAGGAGAAAAGTAAGGAGAAAAAAGTAAGGAGAAAAAAAAAAAAAAAAAAAAAGTCCCAATGCACGATAAAAAGCAGCAACTTTTTTTTTTTTTTTTTTTTTTGAATAAACAGGATATACCCTATTTGGTATTAGAGTGAAAGGGTTACAGAGAGACTACTTTAGAGACCCCAGTTTAGGAGACCGAGACCTCAGCATCACAATAGAAGAAGAAAGAAAAGAACCCTCCTGCTGCCTCAGCCCTCCCTTGCGGGTACATCAGCACGTTGCCCAACACTTTTTTAGAAGTAGAACTGCAGCACTCACAAATGAATCTCTATCAAGAAACTCCACCATCTGAACATCCAGTTATAGAGTTGTCCAGCTAATTCAACGTTGTGATCCAGAAGTTGGTCTCAGCCATTTGAGTTCCTTCGACATCAAGCAAAATAAAAACCCTTCTTTATTCCGAGAACTCGCTATTCATCTGCGACATCAACTCCCTCTCTCACAGTGAGCTTGATCTTTCTCTCTCTTTGGGTTTCTGAGAGAAGTGAGAGTAGATAGATGATGGAGAGAGAGACGAAGAGGAGATGGAGAGGTGATGGTTGTGAAGAAGCCTCCAAATGGGAATTGGGGAATTGGGGGATCTACACCCCTGTAAGGGGTGTATAGGTATCATTTTCCATTAATCTATGTGTCACTCTCTATCTCTCTCTCTTACACACTCAAACACACACTAGATCTCTCTATCCTCAAATTAACTATTATTAACTACTGAGAAGGAAGGGAGAATGATAAGAAAGATGATTATCGACTCAGATTCGGACAGGGAAGGTTCAGTATCAGAATCAGAGCAGAAGAGCAAGGGAATGAATTTGGTGGGCTTAATATTTTCCTGGCCCTTGAATGATGTCTTCAACAAAAACCTCTTCAAGGACAAGGTCATTAAGTTTCTCATACTGCACTCTCAGTCGATCCATTAAAAGTTTAGACAATTTTTTTAAATTTTTTAGTGTTAAAAAAAACATTATTCTTGTACACTCGAAAGGTCCGTAAAAAAACTACATGACTTGTCTAGTTTTTTTTGTTTTCTTTGGAGCATTCTTGCTTTAAATGGCAGCTCTCTTTGTTGTATGTTTTTCTTTTTAATATAAAACGTATACGTATCCATTTCTCTTTCTTCAAATATGTTCTATATAGAGAGATCATCTCGAATATCATCGATAGTATATAAATAATATTTACTATCAATATTTTTTATTATTGGATTATTACTATTCTACTAATTTTTACTAAATTCTATGCATCAAATGATCATACTATTTTTGTACTGTCGATACTATACCAACCACATCATATGTTTGTATCAAGGATTTAAGTATCCATCGGCACGGGCCGTATCTACCGTGCCGTACCGTGCCAACAAGATACTGGCACGATACAGCCCCCGTGCCGATGGCACAGTTTAAAACCCTTTTTTCTTAAAATTATTAAGTAATTTTCTTAATAAAGTTCAAAATATTTGATAAAGATACATAATAAGCAATTAAAAAGTTTTGTTGCTAAAGAAAATAAATATTTCATGCCATTATGTGTCGGCACGCATGTATTTTTTGTGGCCGGCACTCATCGGCACAGCTCGGCACGCACCGTGTCGTACCGTGCCGGCAAGTTTTCGGCACGACCCCGTGCCACGGCACTTAAATCCTTGGTTTGTATATATAGTAGAGCTAGGATAGTAAGAAAGTAGTGTTTGCTGTTAATTTTTCTATCGTTTTTCTTTGCAGGTTGAAAAGATTCCGAAAACTTTCATATCTATGAAGCACTACTTGAGTTCGTTTACCTTTCCACTGATCGAAGAAACGCGTGCCGACATGTGCTCTGCTCTAGAATCTTTCGCTCATGCACCTTTCATCGAAGTAATATCGTTGGAGGCTGTTATGCCGGTCAAGGAACGAACATACCACATTGTGGTCGCAAATCCGACACAGTCGACTGCAAACTCAAAGGAAGCAGAAACTTACACTCCAAAGGAAGCGGACATATTTGTCTTGTCGGAACACAAACCGAAGCACATATCTGATTTAACACGGAATCAAAGCGCATACATTATCGCCTCGGTCCTTAAAGTCAGAGAAACTGAAACACTCCCACCAAATCATTTGATCATCAAAGCATCTCGCAGTGTTGTTGTTGAGATGGACAGTGAAACAAAGAGGCCTGAAAAACCACTTTTTGCAGTGTTCCTGATAAATATGACAACCTCTACTCTAATTTGGAAGTCGATTGACCAGGAATTGGCAGAACAGAGGAATACTAGCATCATCGATATGGTTTTAAGATATCGTTCAACGGTATGGTTTTCATTTATGGATTATAGATATAATAACACCAGCTATTAGAACCAAGGTTTTAAGTATCCATCGGCACGGGCCGTATCTACCGTGCCGTACCGTGCCAACAAGATACCGGCACGATACAGCTCCCGTGCCGATGACATGGTTCAAAACCCTTTTTTCTTAAAATTACTAAGTAATTTTCTTAATAAAGTTCAAAATATTTGATAAAGATACATAATAAACAATTAAAAAATTTTGTTGCTAAAGAAATTAAATATTTCATGCCATTATGTGTCGGCACGCATGTATTTTTTGTGACTGACACTCATCGGCATGATTAGAACATCCAGTAGTGTAATCACATATGCTAAGCAATTTGTTTGTTTACCACATTTTTGTTAACTTTGAGCGCCTTAAAACAATTAGGTAAGTAGTAATCAGAAATGTTTACCGCCAATTTTTTCACAGTTTTTACTCAATCAAAAAGATGGTGCCAATTATACCAAAGCTTCTCTATTTCAAGATGTAGCTTATCATTTTCGCTTCCAAATGACAGGACGCAGGAGATCGTAGCATGTCATCTTCACCTGGAGTACTCACAAGTTTCGATGCCTCCGCAATAGTCGACACCGATCTTCACAATTTCGGGCTTAATGAGTCTCAACTGAATGCAGCACAAGCATGCATATCATCAAGGGAAAAACGTGGCATCTCCGTAAATCTCATATGGGGGCCTCCTGGCACCGGAAAAACGAAAACAATTAGCGCTCTTCTCTGGACCATGCTGGCTAAGAAATGCAGAACACTCGCATGCGCACCGACAAATACTGCAGTAGTAGAAGTTGCGTCCCGACTTTTACGGCAAATTAGGGAGTCTTCATGGGGTAAAAGCTGTCGAGTAGCTGACATGGTGTTGTTAGGAAACAAGGACCGGATGAAAATCGATGACAATCTCTCTGACGTATTTTTGGAGCACCGTGTTCGAAGGCTGTTGAAGTGTTTTGTCCCACTTACAGGGTGGAAGCATTGCCTTGATTCAATGGCCGATCTTCTTGAAAACGCGGTGTCCCAGTATGAAATGTATCTCAAGGATAGACAGGACAAAGAGGAGGAGGACGAAGAAGAAGAGGAAACTATAACGATGACATTTGAGGAATATGTTGTAAGTACGTACAATCAGTGTGCGAAGAAATTGCATGAATGTATTAATATCATGTCTGATGATCTTCCGACCGCCTCAACCTCACTGGAGAATTTTGAGCACATGAATCAGGTGCTTGAGTTGTTGAAAATCATCAGAAAACTGTTATGCTCAGGAGATACCGACGAGGGAAAGCTCAGAAAGATTTTTGAGTGCGCCTCGAAAGTTGAAAGTCCTAGCATCGTCTCGTTCTTGGATTTGCAATGCTTCATGGAAGGAAACCGAAACTCAACTTTAAAGCTGAAGGTGGCAATAGGTTTCTGTCTTCAGACGTTAAAACTCCTGTCCGAACATCTTAATCTTCCAAATATTTATGCTCGGCGCTCGATTGAAGATTTTATACTGCAAAGAGTGAATACTGTGTTATGCACAGCTTCTAGCTCTTTTAGGCTGCAAAATTTGGAGATGGAGAAACCACTTGAACTGTTGGTCGTCGATGAGGCTGGGCAGTTAAAAGAGTGCGAGTCATTGATACCTCTGCAGATTAATGGCATAAAACACGCAATCTTCATCGGCGACGAATACCTGCTTCCTGCCCTGGTCAAAAGCGAGGTTCACTTTGATCCCTTTACCAATGTGTTTATATTCTGAATTGTATCTAATAAAACCGCTTGCTCTGCTAAGTTTATTTTGTCTTCTGCTTTGCAGATGTCTGACAATGCTGAATTCGGTAGAAGCCTCTTCGGAAGATTAAGTTCACTTGGGCACGAAAAGCAGCTTCTCAGTGTTCAGTACAGAATGCATCCGTCGATAAGCAAGTTTCCCAATTCTAAATTCTATAATAGCAAAATATCAGATGGTCCAAATGTTTTCTCTGAGGAATATGAGAGAAAGTATCTACCAGACAAAATGTACGGCGCATATTCATTTATAAACATTGAACATGGAAAAGAAGGAAAGGATAAGTACGGTAGGAGCCTGAAAAACATGATAGAAGTTGCCGTGGTAGTGCAGATCTTGAAGAAATTGTCCAAAGGTGCGTTCCCCGCCTTAACGCTGCATTTTCCACAAACACTGGACATTAACATACAATTCTGAGATATTTATCATGCGTCTTCCAGTATTCAAATTTCTAAATATATAGAACTGTTTAGAAAAAGAAGTGAAATGGTATTAGTAGTTACTAACAACGGCGCAACTACTAAAAATATATTATGGATCTCAATAATAACCATCGATCTTTGTTACAAAAATAATGTTGTGGGCTTGCATCTTAAATGAAGATTTATAGGTAAAGTTTTACATGAATCATCAAATTTCGAAATACAGGTTTGTTTTTTTCTGCTGCTACTTTTGATCTTCTCCTTTATGCTTACTAAGCTCTGATTTTTTATTATTGCAGCATCAGTTACTTTCGGAAGGAAACTTAGTGTTGGTGTAATATCACCATACACAGCTCAAGTAAAAGCCATCCAGGAAAAACTAGGGAGAATATTTGAGATGTATGATGGCTTCTCTGTGAAGGTTAAATCAGTTGACGGCTTTCAAGGAGGCGAGGAGGACATTATAATAATTTCTACTGTCAGGTGCAATACAGGGGGATCAGTAGGTTTCCTTACTAACGCACAGCGCACTAACGTGGCTCTAACAAGGGCCAAGTATGTTTGTTATTTTTCGCAATGCTCTACTTCTCTTTAGTGCTTTGCTCAATCTGTTTTCAGAGACTAAGTTATGATTACGCCATTTCATTTGCTCTATCAACTGCAGGCACTGTCTCTGGATTTTAGGAAATGGGCTGACACTAACTAAAAGCGAGTCTATATGGCAGAAATTAGTTGACGATGCAGAAAAGCGCGGTTGCTTTTTTAATGCTAATGAAGACAAGGATCTGTCTGATGCTGTTATCAAAGCATCTGTTGAACTTGACGAGCTCGATAATTTGCTGAATATGGATTCACTGCATATTAGCAGGCCAAGGAGGAAGGTTTGTTGGTCCTGATCTCAACAACATACGCATTTCGGCAAATTCGACAGTAAACATAGCACAAAAGAATTCAAACAAAAATCATTTTAAGTATGTGATTACAATAAATGATGAGCATCGACATGTATATATCTATATCACTTATCGAGTAAAGTATCATTGCTTTGACTAAGTTCTTAGAGTAGTTTATTATATAGTGGGTGAATTCTTTATGCTTCTTAAGGATTCTGTTTCGAGACCTTATAATAGCTCTTAACTTGTTCTTATTATCTTTGTTCTCTCAGAAATTTAACCGTGCGTCTGGTGCTGCTGCCGGTCCCAGTTCATCGCGATACAGAAATTGAAGAAGCATTGAGTGCGCATAAAATTTTGTTTTAGGGGGGAATGCAATTCGAAACCACCAGAAGCTTGCTAAGTATCTTACAAGTAACGTTACAGTTTGTGGCTCTTATTTTGGCAATGCAGTTCTTCTATTTTGTTTTTTTCTTTTAGCAATAGGTATAGCTTATATTAAGGCAAAAACAATGAATGGAAATAGTTTTGTGGTGCGTTTGTCGATTGTTGTTTATAAAATGCCTAAAAAGCCATTTTCTTTTCTTTTTTTCGACTCTCAAACTCCTATGCTGTTGCACGGGAGATCTCACTTCCCTAATCAAATCCATCAAAAAGTATTTTTTTTTTGAAAAGAAAGAAAAGAAAAGAAAAGAAAACATTTAACAGAGAGTATTGCGAATCAGGATGCTGACCAACTGAAATTGGTAGCACATATGATAAATAAAATTTCTCCTTCTACCAAATTAGAAATCCAGAAAGTAATTTATTTTTCTCAACTGCTGCTGCAAGATGTTTGACGGGTTCGCGCGTTAGGGTGAGCAATTCAACTGGCAACCACAAATTTGCACTATTTGAATGGTTGCTAGTGGATCGATCGGACCTGTCCAAAACCAAACCGGGCCGAATTCTAAGTGTTAACCCAATCCATTTGGGCCGTTACACTTCCATTTTGATTTTTAACTGTTTTATTTAATTTTTAAGAGAAAATTTTGTATTAATTAATAATGCTTGTTAAATCATATATTAAATAATAATTTACATAATTTAAATTAATCAATTTGTGTCCAATTAATTATTATTAAAAATTAAACTAGTGTAATTTACATGATTTTTTTTATTTTTAATGTCGCAAACTCCAACTAAACTAACTCAGTAATAAGGAGAAGAGGATTAATTAATTATATAGTAAGGTAAAAATGTATGAAGCTTGCGTCAACTATCCACCATTTTGATTTAACTATATAATTTTTTAAAATTTTAATTTTTTTATTTATTTATTTTAAATTATTTGTTCAGTTTTCAAATGTAAAATTTAAATTAATTAGCACTCTAATAAATTTATAGCTACATAAATTATATAAAATAGCTCGTAAAGATAAACGATGTATTAAAATTAAAGAGCCACTACTTTGCTCAAATTAAATAAATTAAAATGTCAAATAGTAAAATTAAAATTTTTTAGGATTATATCATCATCATTTTCAAACAGATAATAGTTGAGTTTAAGTTTTATATGTCTTTACCAATTGGTAGTTGCATAATAACCATTCACAAGAGTTAAAAAATAAAAAATAAAAAATAAAAATTCCCTACACGAGACGTACGTAGGCGCTTCGATAGCCGTAGCACGCGCATGCATGCATGCATGCATTTACTATTACGACGATCGAGGGTAGTATATATCTTTTTGTAATTAAATCAAATTTTCTTTGTTTCAAATTTTATTTTTTTATTTTTTTTTATTTTTTTTTGGGGGTGGCACTAGATTGTATCATACAGCAATGTTACATTTCTTGTGGACTGTTGCAGTTTCCGAGGCACGTATCAACACAATCTATAGGGAAGTGGATCAATGGTCCTCTCACTATTTAATTAGATCGCCTATATAAGTACAGCAAAAACTGCTTCAATGAGTTAAAGGGATCTTCAAACACACACACACTCTAGATCTCTCTCTCTCTCTCTCTCTTCCTCTCTAAACTACTGAGAAATTAAGAAGAGCGAAGGATAAGAAAGATGAGTAGTGATTCAGATTGGGACAACGAACGCCCAGAATCAAAAAAGAAGAGCGAGACAAAAAGTTTGGTGGGCTTTCTTTTCTCCTGGTCCGTTAATGATGTCTTCAACAAGAAACTCTTGAAGAATAAGGTCATTAATTAATTTTCTCACACTGCACTCTAATTAACTCACTGCTAAATTCCTTCTTAATTAGAAATGTGTATCATCGTACGTACGTGTGTATATATATGCAAAAATAGTGTTTAAATTTATTGCAACAAGTTAACTTGTGTTCTGTGGTACTGTGAAGTTGCATTAGATATTAACGTCAATATATTTTTTGAAAACCTTCATTTCCAATTGTGCTGCGAAAGTTTGTTTAAATTGTTGTGTTATCTGCTTATAGATGGGGATGATTCGCAAAAATTAATTAGGAGTTATAACTTGTTAATTTTTTTTTGTCATATTCTATGTATTGATTTCGTTTTAAATTTACTGCCAATATATTGTTATTAATTCTATACATTAATTAAATACATTAGTTATCATTTTTTATATTTTAAAATATTTTATAGCAATTGAAATTAGATTGATTGATTGTTAGTAGCTAGCCGAGCTATACAATCTAATGAATTTTTTAATTTATTTACTTCTAAACATTTAATTTAAACATTAGAAGTTAAAAAGATGCTAATCAAAATAGTTGAGGAGTTAATTGTAAGTTAATAAAAAAGCGAGGAATTTATATACCGGTTCCTAACATGCATGCATCTCTCTCTTTTCGAAAGATTAATTTCGTATTAAACTTAAATAAAAAAGAATTAAATAACATTAGTAGTCTGCTGAGATTATAGCTCAGATATAAAAACTTAAGCTACTAAAAAGTAATATTTTTATATTTAACAATAAGGATATATAAATATGTTTGGTTTTCTATAAAACTAGCCCAAAAAGTATTTTTGATTCAAATAATCATTTTTCTCGAAAAAATATTTTACAGATTATTTTTAAATAAATTGCTTTTATTTTCGCTTATTTTTAGCGGAAAATGAAAACTTCTCAGTCAAGCAACGCGGCTCACTGCGGGGTCACATGAAGTACTCCACAAAGTGAAGCCCACGGTTGACCTGTCTCTCTCGATTTATTTGTTTATTTATTATATATAAAAAATTACTAACATACACTCTAAAAGTATATATATTAGACGAATCTTAATGGTCACTTTGTAATTACTAGTAAAAAATCATCCATTCCAAAATGGATGGGCATATACATCATACGCCGGTCTATTGATAGCATTGCATATACTTTTATATAAGTATTATTTTATAATATTTTATTTATAAAGATATATTTAATTATTTATTATATAGTTTTAAATATATAATTAGTATATATTATATTACATATTATATATAAAATAATATTAAATATATTTAATTTACAATATAATTAATTATTATAATAATATATATAGTATGTTAATTATTATATATAAATAATATAAAATACATATAATAAAAGAAAAAATATAAAACAGGTTTTTATCCATGTTTTTCTTGTTCTAACAAAGCAAACATTAATTAAAGAGTGTTAAACTTTTTTTTTTCAAAATTTTTAATTTCGTCGAAAATTATTTTTCAAAATTTATGTTTGGATGAAAATTGTATATTTTTCTGGAAATAAGAAAAATAGTGGTTGTATAGATAAATTAGAATAGTGAGAATAAAAATAATTATAATTTTAAAATAATAATATTTTAATTAATTAATTAATATAAAATATTAATTAAATAATAATTTAATTTATTTAATTAACTTTTACTAGTTAATCTTGAATATTAATTGATAAAATAATTAACAATAATAAGTATTGTTAATAAATAATTTAATAAATTAATTAGTTAATTATCTAATATAATTGCTAGATAATTAGTTAATAAAATAATTAGATTTGTAAAAATATTAGATTAATTAAAGAGTTAATCAATAATTAAAATTATATTTATTTTAATTAAACTTATTCTTAATTAATTGATAAAATAATTAATAATAATGAGTATTATTAATTGAATTAACTACAAATGATTTTATAATTTAATAATTTAATTAGTTAATTATCTAATTGTTAGATAATTAGGTAATAAAATAATTATATTAATTAAAAAGTTAATATAATAATTAAAATTATATTTATTTTAATTAAATTTGTTCTCAAATGGGAACAAGCCTTGTTCCAAAAAACAGATTGAAACAATAATTTTAATTTTATACCAATTTATTTTAGAAATACAAAAATTATTATTTTCATTCATAGTCATGTTTGAAAAATAAGATTCTATAACAAATCTTTATTTTATGCCTTATTTCTTTTACGTGGGCCCTCTCACCGAAGGGAACTCGTCGTACTCGTCGACCACTTTTCCCATCAAAGTGGCAAAATCAATTTTCCACGGCAAGTCTAAAAGGCCTCTCTGCTGCTATTTTTTGGATTTTTTTTAATTTTTTTTTAAAAAAATTTATAATTTACGAAATGATACTGTAAAAATTTTATTTGAAAAAAAAGTAATTTTACTTTTGTCGAGTCAACATCGGGTAGGCGGTGAATAATACCACTTGTCACGGGGTAAGCTTTTCGCTTCAAAAATCTCCATGTGGCGCTGAAGTGTCGCACACTCGAGCCAGCCTTCCCAAGTCTCTTGCCACGGACACGCCTTTCCGAGTCCCTTGTCACGGACACGCCCGTGGATTTAAACAGCAGGATCTCAACTCAAGCATTAACTAAGCATGCTCTCCTGTGAGCCTGACTGCTCGGCATCACGCCTTTTGTTGAATCCTGTCGGACTCCTTAAGTTCCAAAGGAACAACCCCGCTAGCGAGGTTGGCCACCAAGACGACTCCTCGAGTTACAAACGAACAACCCCCGCCAGCGAGATTGGCCACCAAGACGAGTATATTCCGTCTAGCCGGCTCTCTCCTTGAGAATGCTATTTAGCCGAATGCCCAACTCGATTATGTATTCCGTAGTGAAAATTGAGGGGCTCGGAGCGTCTTGACAAGTCGATGGGCTGATAGACGGGCGAGACGCATTGGACAGGTCGCTTGACCATGGACGGGCGAGACGCATGGGGTAGGTTGCTCGGTCAAGTAGACGAGCGTAACGCGCAAGGGCTGCTCGCTCGGGCCCATTCACATTCACCGCCTCTGATAAAACCTTACAAAGGCTAGAGACGGTGGACCATTCACCGTCTTTAACTATAATTTTCATATTTAAGTCAATTTCAAATAAAATTATAAAGAGATATATAAATAAAATAGAAATGTGGGTACGAATAAGTTCTTTAAAAGATTTAGATTATTATGGTAGAAAGATAAAATAAAATAAGAATGTGCTACCGATTAGATTTTTAAAAGATTTAGATTGTTATTATTTATTAACTAATATAAGAAGGAAAAGAGATAAAAAATATTTTTAATTATAAAATCTAAATTTTTAAAAAATTTATGTTTTTTTTTTTTAGATTAAAAGTTTTATGTTGTTATTAGTTAATGAATAATAACAACTTTAATTTTTTTTAAATCTAATTTATAACCACATTCTTTTTTTATCTTATTTTTTTTTTTCTTATTTTAGTTTATTACAACAAAACTATATTGTAACGACACTTTTAAATATCTCTAAAATCTAAAAAAAATACTGCTGGAAAAAATATCGATACTTGTTATTAGTGTCGTTATATGTACGGTCGTTTGGGTGCCTAATTTTGAATATAGATGGAATATAAATGAGACACTTGTAAAAAAGTGTCACAAAAATGTGTCGCTATAATCTAATTTTGTTGTAGTGGTTAGTAAATAATAATAATCTAAATCTTTTAAAAATACTCATATTTACGAATAATTTAAATTAGTTAGTAAATAAAATAATCTAAATCTTTTAAAAATTTGACTCATATTCATAAATAAAATTTTGATAGAATTATTTTACAAATTATAAAATTTTAGAGAATTATTTTGTAAAGTACTCTATTATTTTTTCGGTTCCTTAGACTCCAAGTAAAACCCTTCTTTAATTATTCCGAACTCGTTATTAATCTATTGATATCACTCCTTATTAATCCAGAAGAATCTCCAGAAGAATCCAAACCTTTGGTCACAAAGGTGTAGGATCTACATCCCTGCAAGGGGTGTCTAGGTATCATTTTCCATTAATCTGTGTGTCACTCTCTCTCTCTCTCACACTCAAACACACACTAGATCTCTCTATCCTCAAATTAACTATTATTAACTACTGAGAAGGAAGGGAGAATGATAAGAAAGATGATTATCGACTCAGATTCGGACAGGAAAGGTTCAGTATCAGAATCAGAGCAGAAGAGCAAGGGAACGAATTTGGTGGGCTTAATATTTTCCTGGTCCTTGAATGATGTCTTCAACAAGAACCTTTTCAAGGACAAGGTCATTAAGTTTCTCGTACTGCACTCTCAGTCGATCCATCAAAAGTTTAGACAATTTTTTAAAATTTTTTAGTGTTAAAAAAAAGCATTGTTCTTGTACACTCGAAAGGTCCGTAAAAAAACTACATCACTTGTCTAGTTTTTTTTTTTGTTTTCTTTGGAGCATTAATTCTTGGTTTAAATGGCAGCTCTCTTTGTTGTATGTTTTTCTTTTTAAGATAAAACGTATACGTATCCATTTCTCTTTCTTCAAATATGTTCTATATAGAGAGATCATCTCGAATATCATCGATAGTATATAAATAATATTTACTATCAATAATTTTTGTTATTGGATTATTACTATTCTACTAATTTTTACTAAATTCTATGCATCAAATGATCATACTGTTTTTATGCTGTCGATACTATACCAACCACATCATATGTTTGTATATATAGTAGAGCTAGGATAGTAAGAAAGTAGTGTTTGCTGTTAATCTTTCTATCGTTTTTCTTTGCAGGTTGAAAAGATTCCGAAAACTTTCAGGTCTTTGGAGCACTACTTGAGTTCGTTTACCTTTCCACTGATCGAAGAAACGCGTGCCGACATGTGCTCTGCTCTAGAATCTTTCGCTCATGCACCTTTCATCGAAGTAATATCGGTGGAGGATGTTATGCCGGTCAAGGAACGAACATACCACATTGTGGTCGCAAATCCGACACAGTCGACTGCAAACTCAAAGGAAGCAGAAACTTACACTCCAAAGGAAGCCGACATATTTGTCTTGTCGGAACACAAACCGAAGCACATATCTGATTTAACACGGAATCGAAGTGCATACATTATCGCCTCGGTCCTTAGAGCCGGAGAAAATGAAACACTCCCACCAAATCATTTGATCATCAAAGCATCTCGCAGTGTTGTTGTTGAGAAGGACCGTGAAACAAAGAGGCCTAAAAAACCACTTTTTGCAGTGTTCCTGATAAATATGACAACCTCTACTCGAATTTGGAAGTCGATTGACCAGGAATTGGCAGAACAGAGGAATACTAGCATCATCGATATGGTTTTAAGATATCGTTCAACGGTAAGGTTTTCATTTATGGATTATAGATATAATAACATCAGCTATTAGAACATCCAGTAATGTAATCACATATGCTAAGCAATTTGTTTGTTTACCACATTTTTGTTAACTTTGAACGCCTTAAAACAATTAGGTAAGTAGTAATCAGAAATGTTTACCGCCAATATTTTCACAGTTTTCACTCAGATGGTGCCAATTATACCAAAGCTTCTCTATTTCAAGACGTAGCTTATCCTTTTCGCTTCCAAATGACAGGACGCAGGAGATCGTAGCATGTCATCTTCACCTGGAGTACTCACAAGTTTCCATGCCTCTGCAATAGTCGACACCGATCTTCCCAATTTTGGGCTAAATGAGTCTCAACTGAATGCAGCACAATCATGCATATCATCAAGGGAAAAACGTGGCATCTCCGTAAATCTCATATGGGGGCCTCCTGGCACCGGAAAAACGAAAACAATTAGCGCTCTTCTCTGGACCATGCTGGCTAAGAAATGCAGAACACTGGCATGCACACCGACAAATACTGCAGTAGTAGAAGTTGCGTCCCGACTTTTACGGCAAATTAGGGAGTCTTCATGGGGTAAAAGCTGTCGAGTAGCTGACATGGTGTTGTTAGGAAACAAAGACCGGATGAAAATCGATGACAATCTCTCTGACGTATTTTTGGAGCACCGTGTTCGAAGGCTGTTGAAGTGTTTTGTCCCACTTACAGGGTGGAAGCATTGCCTTGATTCAATGGCCGATCTTCTTGAAAATGCGGTGTCTCAGTATGAAAGGTATCTCAAGAATAGTGAGGACAAAGAGGAGGACGACGAAGAAGAGGAAACTATAACGATGACATTTGAGGAATATGTTGTAAGCACGTACAATAAGTGTGCGAAGAAATTGCATGAATGTATTAATATCATGTCTGATGATCTTCCGACCGCGTCAACCTCACTGGAGAATTTTGTGCGCATGAATCAGGTGCTTGAGTTGTTGAAAATCATCAGAAAACTGTTATGTTCAGGAGATACCGACGAGGGAAAGCTCAGAAAGATTTTTGAATGCGCCTGGAAAGTTCAAAGTTCTAGCACCGTCTCGTTCTTGGATTTGCAATGCTTCATGGAAGGAAACCAAAACTCAACTTTAAAGCTGCAGGTGGCAATAGGTTTATGTCTTCAGACGTTAAAACTGCTGTCCGAACATCTTAATCTTCCAAATATTTATGATCGGCGCTCGATTGAAGATTTTATACTGCAAAGAGTGAATACTGTGTTATGCACAGCTTGTAGCTCTTTTAGGCTGCAAAATTTGGAGATGGAGAAACCACTTGAACTGTTGGTCGTCGATGAGGCTGGGCAGTTAAAAGAGTGCGAGTCATTGATACCTCTGCAGATTAATGGCATAAAACACGCAATCTTCATCGGCGACGAATACCAGCTTCCTGCCCTGGTCAAAAGCGAGGTTGACTTTGATCCCTTTACCAATGTGTTTATATTCTGAATTGTATCTAATAAAACCGCTTGCTCTGCTAAGTTTATTTTATCTTCTGCTTTGCAGATGTCTGACAATGCTGAATTCGGTAGAAGCCTCTTCGGAAGATTAAGTTCACTCGGGCACGAAAAGCAGCTTCTCAGTGTTCAGTACAGAATGCATCCGTCGATAAGCAAGTTTCCCAATTCTAAATTCTATAACAGCAAAATATCAGATGGTCCAAATGTTTTCTCTGAGGAATACGAGAGAAAGTATCTACCAGACAAAATGCACGGCGCATATTCGTTTATAAACATTGAACATGGAAAGGAAGGAAAGGACAAGTACGGTAGGAGCCTGAAAAACATGATAGAAGTTGCCGTGGTAGTGCAGATCTTGAAGAAATTGTTCAAAGGTGCGTCCCCGCCTTAACGCTGCATTTTCCACGAGCACTGGACATTAACATACAATTCTCAGATATTTGTCATGCGTCTTCCAGTATTCAAATTTCCTAATATATAGAACTGTTTAGAAAAAGAAGTGAAATGGTATTAGTAGTTACTAACAACGGCGCAACTACTAAAAATATATTATGGATCTCAATAATAACCATCGATCTTTGTTACAAAATTAATGTTGTGGGCTTGCATCTTAAATGAAGATTTATAGGTAAAGTTTTATATAAATCATCAAATTTCGAAATACAGGTTTGTGTTTTTCTGCTGCTACTTTTGATCTTCTCCTTTATGCTTACTACGTTCTGATTTTTTACTATTGCAGCATCAGTTACTTTCGGAAGGAAACTTAGTGTTGGTGTAATATCACCATACACAGCTCAAGTAAAAGCCATCCAGGAAAAACTAGGGAGAATATTTGAGATGTATGATGGCTTCTCTGTGAAGGTTAAATCAGTTGACGGCTTTCAAGGAGGCGAGGAGGACGTTGTAATAATTTCTACGGTCAGGTGCAATTCAAGGGGATCAGTAGGTTTCCTTACTAACGCACAGCGCACAAACGTGGCTCTAACAAGGGCCAAGTATGTTTGTTGTTTTCGCAATGCTCTACTTCTCTTCAGTGCTTTGCTCAATCTGTTTTCAGAGACTGTAAGTTATGATTACGCCATTTTATTTGCTCTATCAACTGCAGGCACTGTCTCTGGATTTTAGGAAATGGGCCGACACTAACTAAAAGCGAGTCTATATGGCAGAAATTAGTTGACGATGCGGAAAAGCGCGGTTACTTTTTTAATGCTACTGAAGATAAGGATCTTTCTGATGCTGTTATCAAAGCATCTGTTGAACTTGACGAGCTCGATAATTTCCTGAATATGGATTCACTGCATATTAGCAGGCCAAGGAGGAAGGTATGTTGGTCCTTTTTTTTTTTTTTTTTTTTTTTGAGGGGAAGGTAGCATGCTACCGCTTCATTCATAAGAGGGATGAACTAGGCAACAGAGGAAGGCAACAGGGCCTCTAAAAAAAAAAAAAAAAAAAAAAAAAAAAAAAAAAAAAAAAAACCTTATAGGGGTGTCGCCAGATGGGCCCACCGGATCCGACATTCCCGAGCGTCCCTAAAGATACAGCCCATCGTCCTCTTACGCTTTTCGAAGATTCTCCTATTGCGTTCGAGCCAGATCGTCCACCAAATCGAAGCTAGACCGATGAGTTCTCTAGCGCGTAAGGATCCACCTCTCTGGCAAGAGTTGCTCCAAACCGATGCTACGGTCGGGAAATTGTTGATCGTAGCCATGTTCAGGTGGGAGGCTTGAAGAATGTTTCTGGTAAGCTGACAGTTTAAGAACAAGTGTTCCACCGTCTCCGCCTCGTCAGAGCACAATACACAAACGCCGTCTCCATTCCACCCCCTTTTGAGCAGATTATCCTTGGTCTTGATCCTAGATCTTAGAAGTAACCAGCAGAAGATTTTGACCTTAAGGGGGATTTTGATCTTCCAGATTCCCCGAAAGCGGGGGTCGGAAATCCCGCCGTCTTCTATGAAGAGGTAAAGAGATTTGACCGAAAACCTCTCGGATTGTGTCCACCTCCAGCGTACTTCATCATTCGAATGCGAGGTTATAGTCCCAGCAATTGTCGCCTTGAACAATGCTACCGCCGCCCAGTCCAATGGGTTACCCGGGGTGGACCCCCGTAGAATATGTCCCCACTTCCACCCGTTCCCCCCCCCAACACTCGGATACTCTACTTCTCTTCCCCCTAACAGCGGCGAAAATAGCTGGGAAGAGAGTGCTTAGGGGCGTATGTTGGTCCTGATCTCAACAACATACGCATTTCAGCAAAAATCATTTTAAGTATGTGATTACAATAAATGATGAGCATCGACATGTATCTATATCACTTATCGAGTAAAGTATCGTTGCTTTGACTAATTTCTTAGAGTAGTTTATTATATAGTGGGTGAATTCTTTATGCTTCTTAAGGATTCTGTTTTGGAGACCTTATAATAGCTCTAACTTGTTCTTGTTATCTTTTTTCTTTCAGAATTTTAACCGTGCGTCTGGTGCTGCTGCCGGTCCCAGTTCATCGCGATACAGAAATTGAAGAAGCATTGAGTGCACATAAAATTTTGTTTTAGGGGGGAATGCAATTCGAAACCACCAGAAGCTTGCTAAGTATCTTACAAGTAACGTTACAGTTTGTGGCTCTTATTTTGGCAATGCAGTTCTTCTATTTTGTTTCATGATGATGCTTTTTTTTTTTTTTTTTTTAAGTAATAGGTAGCTTTGAATATATTGGGTCAAAAACAATGAATGGAAATAGTTTTGTGGTGCATTTGTCGATTGTTTTTTATATAATGCCTAATAAGCTTCTTTTTTTTTTCCTCTCTTTTATTATTTTTTGAGTCTCAAACATATGCTGTTGCATGGCAAATCTCAGTGCCCTAATCAAATCACTAAAAAGTAACATCTTTTGAAAGGGAAAAAAAAAAATCTCATGGATTTATTACAAGTGCTTAAGATAGAATCCGTGATGCTTAGCTTAATTTTGAAGCTGCTGGAGGAGTGCGATGGTGATGGTGGGGGCTCTGCATCTGAGGCACTTATTTATCATTGGTAAAAAAATTGAGCTCTAAATTGCCCATTTAACTGAGAGTATTGCGAATCAGGATGCCGACCAACTGAAATTGGTAGCACATATGATAAATAAAATTTCTCCTTCTACCAAATTAGAAATCCAGAAAGTAATTTATTTTTCTCAACTGCTGCTGCAAGATGTTTGACGGGTTCGCGCGTTAGGGTGAGCAATTCAACTGGCAACCACAAATTTGCACTATTTGAATGGTTGCTAGTGGATCGATCGGACCTGTCCAAAACCAAACCGGGCCGAATTCTAAGTGTTAACCCAATCCATTTGGGCCGTTACACTTCCATTTTGATTTTTAACTGTTTTATTTAATTTTTAAGAGAAAATTTTGTATTAATTAATAATGCTTGTTAAATCATATATTAAATAATAATTTACATAATTTAAATTAATCAATTTGTGTCCAATTAATTATTATTAAAAATTAAACTAGTGTAATTTACATGATTTTTTTTATTTTTAATGTCGCAAACTCCAACTAAACTAACTCAGTAATAAGGAGAAGAGGATTAATTAATTATATAGTAAGGTAAAAATGTATGAAGCTTGCGTCAACTATCCACCATTTTGATTTAACTATATAATTTTTTAAAATTTTAATTTTTTTATTTATTTGTTTTAAATTATTTGTTCAGTTTTCAAATGTAAAATTTAAATTAATTAGCACTCTAATAAATTTATAGCTACATAAATTATATAAAATAGCTCGTAAAGATAAACGATGTATTAAAATTAAAGAGCCACTACTTTGCTCAAATTAAATAAATTAAAATGTCAAATAGTAAAATTAAAATTTTTTAGGATTATATCATCATCATTTTCAAACAGATAATAGTTGAGTTTAAGTTTTATATGTCTTTACCAATTGGTAGTTGCATAATAACCATTCACAAGAGTTAAAAAATAAAAAATAAAAAATAAAAATTCCCTACACGAGACGTACGTAGGCGCTTCGATAGCCGTAGCACGCGCATGCATGCATGCATGCATTTACTATTACGACGATCGAGGGTAGTATATATCTTTTTGTAATTAAATCAAATTTTCTTTGTTTCAAATTTTATTTTTTTATTTTTTTTTATTTTTTTTTGGGGGTGGCACTAGATTGTATCATACAGCAATGTTACATTTCTTGTGGACTGTTGCAGTTTCCGAGGCACGTATCAACACAATCTATAGGGAAGTGGATCAATGGTCCTCTCACTATTTAATTAGATCGCCTATATAAGTACAGCAAAAACTGCTTCAATGAGTTAAAGGGATCTTCAAACACACACACACTCTAGATCTCTCTCTCTCTCTCTCTCTTCCTCTCTAAACTACTGAGAAATTAAGAAGAGCGAAGGATAAGAAAGATGAGTAGTGATTCAGATTGGGACAACGAACGCCCAGAATCAAAAAAGAAGAGCGAGACAAAAAGTTTGGTGGGCTTTCTTTTCTCCTGGTCCGTTAATGATGTCTTCAACAAGAAACTCTTGAAGAATAAGGTCATTAATTAATTTTCTCACACTGCACTCTAATTAACTCACTGCTAAATTCCTTCTTAATTAGAAATGTGTATCATCGTACGTACGTGTGTATATATATGCAAAAATAGTGTTTAAATTTATTGCAACAAGTTAACTTGTGTTCTGTGGTACTGTGAAGTTGCATTAGATATTAACGTCAATATATTTTTTGAAAACCTTCATTTCCAATTGTGCTGCGAAAGTTTGTTTAAATTGTTGTGTTATCTGCTTATAGATGGGGATGATTCGCAAAAATTAATTAGGAGTTATAACTTGTTAATTTTTTTTTGTCATATTCTATGTATTGATTTCGTTTTAAATTTACTGCCAATATATTGTTATTAATTCTATACATTAATTAAATACATTAGTTATCATTTTTTATATTTTAAAATATTTTATAGCAATTGAAATTAGATTGATTGATTGTTAGTAGCTAGCCGAGCTATACAATCTAATAAATTTTTTAATTTATTTACTTCTAAACATTTAATTTAAACATTAGAAGTTAAAAAGATGCTAATCAAAATAGTTGAGGAGTTAATTGTAAGTTAATAAAAAAGCGAGGAATTTATATACCGGTTCCTAACATGCATGCATCTCTTTCTTTTCGAAAGATTAATTTCGTATTAAACTTAAATAAAAAAGAATTAAATAACATTAGTAGTCTGCTGAGATTATAGCTCAGATATAAAAACTTAAGCTACTAAAAAGTAATATTTTTATATTTAACAATAAGGATATATAAATATGTTTGGTTTTCTATAAAACTAGTCCAAAAAGTATTTTTGATTCAAATAATCATTTTTCTCGAAAAAATATTTTACAGATTATTTTTAAATAAATTACTTTTATTTTCGCTTATTTTTAACGGAAAATGAAAACTTCTCAGTCAAGCAACGCGGCCCACTGCGGGGTCACATGAAGTACTCCACAAAGTGAAGCCCACGGTTGACCTGTCTCTCTCGATTTATTTGTTTATTTATTATATATAAAAAATTACTAACATACACTCTAAAAGTATATATATTAGACGAATCTTAATGGTCACTTTGTAATTACTAGTAAAAAATCATCCATTCCAAAATGGATGGGCATATACATCATACGCCGGTCTATTGATAGCATTGCACATACTTTTATATAAGTATTATTATATAATATTTTATTTATAAAGATATATTTAATTATTTATTATATAGTTTTAAATATATAATTAGTATATATTATATTACATATTATATATAAAATAATATTAAATATATTTAATTTACAATATAATTAATTATTATAATAATATATATAGTATGTTAATTATTATATATAAATAATATAAAATACATATAATAAAAGAAAAAATATAAAACAGGTTTTTATCCATGTTTTTCTTGTTCTAACAAAGCAAACATTAATTAAAGAGTGTTAAACTTTTTTTTTTTCAAAATTTTTAATTTCGTCAAAAATCATTTTTCAAAATTTATGTTTGGATGAAAATTGTATATTTTTCTGGAAATAAGAAAAATAGTGGTTGTATAGATAAATTAGAATAGTGAGAATAAAAATAATTATAATTTTAAAATAATAATATTTTAATTAATTAATTAATATAAAATATTAATTAAATAATAATTTAATTTATTTAATTAACTTTTACTAGTTAATCTTGAATATTAATTGATAAAATAATTAACAATAATAAGTATTGTTAATAAATAATTTAATAAATTAATTAGTTAATTATCTAATATAATTGCTAGATAATTAGTTAATAAAATAATTAGATTTGTAAAAATATTAGATTAATTAAAGAGTTAATCAATAATTAAAATTATCTTTATTTTAATTAAACTTATTCTTAATTAATTGATAAAATAATTAACAATAATGAGTATTATTAATAATAAATAATTGAATTAACTACAAATGATTTTATAATTTAATAATTTAATTAGTTAATTATCTAATTGTTAGATAATTAGGTAATAAAATAATTATATTAATTAAAAAGTTAATATAATAATTAAAATTATATTTATTTTAATTAAATTTGTTCTCAAATGGGAACAAGCCTTGTTCCAAAAAACAGATTGAAACAATAATTTTAATTTTATACCAATTTATTTTAGAAATACAAAAATTATTATTTTCATTCATAGTCATGTTTGAAAAATAAGATTCTATAACAAATCTTTATTTTATGCCTTATTTCTTTTACGTGGGCCCTCTCACCGAAGGGAACTCGTCGTACTCGTCGGCCACTTTTCCCATCAAAGTGGCAAAATCAATTTTCCACGGCAAGTCTAAAAGGCCTCTCTTATGCTATTTTTTGGATTTTTTTAAATTTTTTTTTAAAAAAATTTATAATTTACGAAATGATACTGTAAAAATTTTATTTGAAAAAAAAGTAATTTTACTTTTGTCGAGTCAACATCGGGTAGGCGGTGAATGATACCACTTGTCACGGGGTAAGCTTTTCGCTTCAAAAATCTCCATGTGGCGCTGAAGTGTCGCACACTCGAGCCAGCCTTCCCAAGTCTCTTGCCACGGACACGTCTTTCCGAGTCCCTTGTCACGGACACGCCCGTGGATTTAAACAGCAGGATCTCAACTCAAGCATTAACTAAGCATGCTCTCCTGTGAGCCTGACTGCTCGGCATCACGCCTTTTGTTGAATCCCGTCGGACTCCTTAAGTTCCAAAGGAACAACCCCGCTAGCGAGGTTGGCCACCAAGACGACTCCTCGAGTTACAAACGAACAACCCCCGCCAGCGAGATTGGCCACCAAGACGAGTATATTCCGTCTAGCCGGCTCTCTCCTTGAGAATGCTATTTAGCCGAATGCCTAACTCGATTATGTATTCCGTAGTGAAAATTGAGGGGCGCGGAGCGTCTTGACAAGGCGATGGGCTGATAGACGGGCGAGACGCATTGGACAGGTCGCTTGACCATGGACGGGCGAGACGCATGGGGTAGGTTGCTCGGTCAAGTAGACGAGCGTAACGCGCAAGGGCTGCTCGCTCGGGCCCATTCACATTCACCGCCTCTGATAAAACCTTACAAAGGCTAGAGACGGTGGACCATTCACCGTCTTTAACTATAATTTTAATATTTAAGTCAATTTCAAATAAAATTATAAAGAGATATATAAATAAAATAGAAATGTGGGTACGAATAAGTTCTTTAAAAGATTTAGATTATTATGGTAGAAAGATAAAATAAAATGAGAATGTGCTACCGATTAGATTTTTAAAAGATTTAGATTGTTATTATTTATTAACTAATATAAGAAGGAAAAGAGATAAAAAATATTTTTAATTATAAAATCTAAATTTTTAAAAAATTTATGTTTTTTTTTTTTTAGATTAAAAGTTTTATGTTGTTATTAGTTAATGAATAATAACAACTTTAATTTTTTTTAAATCTAATTTATAACCACATTCTTTTTTTATCTTATTTTTTTTTTTTCTTATTTTAGTTTATTACAACAAAATTATATTGTAGCGACACTTTTAAATATCTCTAAAATCTAAAAAAAATACTGCTGGAAAAAATATCGATACTTGTTATTAGTGTCGTTATATGTACGGTCGTTAGGGTGCCTAATTTTGAATATAGATGGAATATAAATGAGACACTTGTAAAAAAGTGTCACAAAAATATGTCGCTATAATCTAATTTTGTTGTAGTGGTTAGTAAATAATAATAATCTAAATCTTTTAAAAATACTCATATTTACGAATAATCTAAATTAGTTAGTAAACAAAATAATCTAAATCTCTTAAAAATTTGACTCATATTCATAAATAAAATTTTGATAGAATTATTTTACAAATTATAAAATTTTAGAGAATTGTTTTGTAAAGTACTCTATTATTTTTTCGGTTCCTTAGACTCCAAGTAAAACCCTTCTTTAATTATTCCGAACTCGTTATTAATCTATTGATATCACTCCTTATTAATCCAGAAGAATCTCCAGAAGAATCCAAACCTTTGGTCACAAAGGTGTAGGATCTACATCCCTGCAAGGGGTGTCTAGGTATCATTTTCCATTAATCTGTGTGTCACTCTCTCTCTCTCTCACACTCAAACACACACTAGATCTCTCTATCCTCAAATTAACTATTATTAACTACTGAGAAGGAAGGGAGAATGATAAGAAAGATGATTATCGACTCAGATTCGGACAGGAAAGGTTCAGTATCAGAATCAGAGCAGAAGAGCAAGGGAACGAATTTGGTGGGCTTAATATTTTCCTGGTCCTTGAATGATGTCTTCAACAAGAACCTTTTCAAGGACAAGGTCATTAAGTTTCTCGTACTGCACTCTCAGTCGATCCATCAAAAGTTTAGACAATTTTTTAAAATTTTTTAGTGTTAAAAAAAAGCATTGTTCTTGTACACTCGAAAGGTCCGTAAAAAAACTACATCACTTGTCTAGTTTTTTTTTTTGTTTTCTTTGGAGCATTAATTCTTGGTTTAAATGGCAGCTCTCTTTGTTGTATGTTTTTCTTTTTAAGATAAAACGTATACGTATCCATTTCTCTTTCTTCAAATATGTTCTATATAGAGAGATCATCTCGAATATCATCGATAGTATATAAATAATATTTACTATCAATAATTTTTGTTATTGGATTATTACTATTCTACTAATTTTTACTAAATTCTATGCATCAAATGATCATACTGTTTTTATGCTGTCGATACTATACCAACCACATCATATGTTTGTATATATAGTAGAGCTAGGATAGTAAGAAAGTAGTGTTTGCTGTTAATCTTTCTATCGTTTTTCTTTGCAGGTTGAAAAGATTCCGAAAACTTTCAGGTCTTTGGAGCACTACTTGAGTTCGTTTACCTTTCCACTGATCGAAGAAACGCGTGCCGACATGTGCTCTGCTCTAGAATCTTTCGCTCATGCACCTTTCATCGAAGTAATATCGGTGGAGGATGTTATGCCGGTCAAGGAACGAACATACCACATTGTGGTCGCAAATCCGACACAGTCGACTGCAAACTCAAAGGAAGCAGAAACTTACACTCCAAAGGAAGCCGACATATTTGTCTTGTCGGAACACAAACCGAAGCACATATCTGATTTAACACGGAATCGAAGTGCATACATTATCGCCTCGGTCCTTAGAGCCGGAGAAAATGAAACACTCCCACCAAATCATTTGATCATCAAAGCATCTCGCAGTGTTGTTGTTGAGAAGGACCGTGAAACAAAGAGGCCTAAAAAACCACTTTTTGCAGTGTTCCTGATAAATATGACAACCTCTACTCGAATTTGGAAGTCGATTGACCAGGAATTGGCAGAACAGAGGAATACTAGCATCATCGATATGGTTTTAAGATATCGTTCAACGGTAAGGTTTTCATTTATGGATTATAGATATAATAACATCAGCTATTAGAACATCCAGTAATGTAATCACATATGCTAAGCAATTTGTTTGTTTACCACATTTTTGTTAACTTTGAACGCCTTAAAACAATTAGGTAAGTAGTAATCAGAAATGTTTACCGCCAATATTTTCACAGTTTTCACTCAGATGGTGCCAATTATACCAAAGCTTCTCTATTTCAAGACGTAGCTTATCCTTTTCGCTTCCAAATGACAGGACGCAGGAGATCGTAGCATGTCATCTTCACCTGGAGTACTCACAAGTTTCCATGCCTCTGCAATAGTCGACACCGATCTTCCCAATTTTGGGCTAAATGAGTCTCAACTGAATGCAGCACAATCATGCATATCATCAAGGGAAAAACGTGGCATCTCCGTAAATCTCATATGGGGGCCTCCTGGCACCGGAAAAACGAAAACAATTAGCGCTCTTCTCTGGACCATGCTGGCTAAGAAATGCAGAACACTGGCATGCACACCGACAAATACTGCAGTAGTAGAAGTTGCGTCCCGACTTTTACGGCAAATTAGGGAGTCTTCATGGGGTAAAAGCTGTCGAGTAGCTGACATGGTGTTGTTAGGAAACAAAGACCGGATGAAAATCGATGACAATCTCTCTGACGTATTTTTGGAGCACCGTGTTCGAAGGCTGTTGAAGTGTTTTGTCCCACTTACAGGGTGGAAGCATTGCCTTGATTCAATGGCCGATCTTCTTGAAAATGCGGTGTCTCAGTATGAAAGGTATCTCAAGAATAGAGAGGACAAAGAGGAGGACGACGAAGAAGAGGAAACTATAACAATGACATTTGAGGAATATGTTGTAAGCACGTACAATAAGTGTGCGAAGAAATTGCATGAATGTATTAATATAATGTCTGATGATCTTCCGACCACCTCAACCACACAGGAGAATTTTGAGCACATGAATCAGGTGCTTGAGTTGTTGAAAATCATCAGAAAACTGCTATGCTCAGGAGATATCGACGAGGGAAAGCTCAGAAAGATTTTTGAATGCGCCTGGAAAGTTGAAAGTTCTAGCACCGTCTCGTTCTTGGATTTGCAATGCTTCATGGAAGGAAACCAAAACTCAACTTTAAAGCTGCAGATGGCAATAGGTTTCTGTCTTCAGAAGTTAAAACTCCTGTCCAAACATCTTAATCTTCCAAATATTTATGATCGGCGCTCGATTGAAGATTTTATACTGCAAAGAGTGAATACTGTGTTATGCACAGCTTGTAGCTCTTTTAGGCTGCAAAATTTGGAGATGGAGAAACCACTTGAACTGTTGGTCGTCGATGAGGCTGGGCAGTTAAAAGAGTGCGAGTCATTGATACCTCTGCAGATTAATGGCATAAAACACGCAATCTTCATCGGCGACGAATACCAGCTTCCTGCCCTGGTCAAAAGCGAGGTTCACTTTGATCCCTTTACCAATGTGTTTATATTCTGAATTGTATCTAATAAAACCGCTTGCTCTGCTAAGTTTATTTTTTCTTCTGCTTTGCAGATGTCTGACAATGCTGAATTCGGTAGAAGCCTCTTCGGAAGATTAAGTTCACTTGGGCACGAAAAGCAGCTTCTCAGTGTTCAGTACAGAATGCATCCGTCGATAAGCAAGTTTCCCAATTCTAAATTCTATAATAGCAAAATATCAGATGGTCCAAATGTTTTCTCTGAGGAATACGTGAGAAAGTATCTACCAGACAAAATGTACGGCGCATATTCGTTTATAAACATTGAACATGGAAAGGAAGGAAAGGATAAGTACGGTAGGAGCCTGAAAAACATGATAGAAGTTGCCGTGGTAGTGCAGATCTTGAAGAAATTGTTCGAAGGTGCGTTCCCCGCCTTAACGCTGCATTTTCCACGAGCACTGGACATTAACATACAATTCTCAGATATTTATCATGCGTCTTCCAGTATTCAAATTTCTAAATATATAGAACTGTTTAGAAAAAGAAGTGAAATGGTATTAGTAGTTACTAACAACGGCGCAACTACTAAAAATATATTATGGATCTCAATAATAACCATCGATCTTTGTTACAAAAATAATGTTGTGGGCTTGCATCTTAAATGAAGATTTATAGGTAAAGTTTTACATGAATCATCAAATTTTGAAATACAGGTTTGTTTTTTTCTGCTGCTACTTTTGATCTTCTCCGTTATGCTTACTAAGCTCTGATTTTTTATTATTGCAGCATCAGTTACTTTCGGAAGGAAACTTAGTGTTGGTGTAATATCACCATACACAGCTCAAGTAAAAGCCATCCAGAAAAAACTAGGGAGAATATTTGAGATGTATGATGGCTTCTCTGTGAAGGTTAAATCAGTTGACGGCTTTCAAGGAGGCGAGGAGGACGTTATAATAATTTCTACTGTCAGGTGCAATACAGGGGGATCAGTAGGTTTCCTTACTAACGCACAGCGCACTAACGTGGCTCTAACAAGGGCCAAGTATGTTTGTTATTTTTCGCAATGCTCTACTTCTCTTTAGTGCTTTGCTCAATCTGTTTTCAGAGACTGTAAGTTATGATTACGCCATTTCATTTGCTCTATCAACTGCAGGCACTGTCTCTGGATTTTAGGAAATGGGCCTACATTAACTAAAAGCGAGTCTATATGGCAGAAATTAGTTGACGATGCAGAAAAGCGCGGTTGCTTTTTTAATGCTAATGAAGACAAGGATCTGTCTGATGCTGTTATCAAAGCATCTGTTGAACTTGACGAGCTCGATAATTTGCTGAATATGGATTCACTGCATATTAGCAGGCCAAGGAGGAAGGTTTGTTGGTCCTGATCTCAACAACATACGCATTTCGGCAAATTCGACAGTAAACATAGCACAAAAGAATTCAAACAAAAATCATTTAAGTATGTGATTACAATAAATGATGAGCGTCGACATGTATCTATATCACTTATCGAGTAAAGTATCGTTGCTTTGACTAAGTTCTTAGAGTAGTTTATTATATAGTGGGTGAATTCTTTATGCTTCTTAAGGATTCTGTTTCGAGACCTTATAATAGCTCTTAACTTGTTCTTATTATCTTTGTTCTCTCAGAAATTTAACCGTGCGTCTGGTGCTGCTGCCGGTCCCAGTTCATCGCGATACAGAAATTGAAGAAGCATTGAGTGCGCATAAAATTTTGTTTTAGGGGGGAATGCAATTCGAAACCACCAGAAGCTTGCTAAGTATCTTACAAGTAACGTTACAGTTTGTGGCTCTTATTTTGGCAATGCAGTTCTTCTATTTTGTTTCATGATGATGCTTTTTTTTTTTTTTTTTTAAGTAATAGGTAGCTTTGAATATATTGGGTCAAAAACAATGAATGGAAATAGTTTTGTGGTGCATTTGTCGATTGTTTTTTATATAATGCCTAATAAGCTTCTTTTTTTTTTCCTCTCTTTTATTATTTTTTGAGTCTCAAACATATGCTGTTGCATGGCAAATCTCAGTGCCCTAATCAAATCACTAAAAAGTAACATCTTTTGAAAGGGAAAAAAAAAAATCTCATGGATTTATTACAAGTGCTTAAGATAGAATCCGTGATGCTTAGCTTAATTTTGAAGCTGCTGGAGGAGTGCGATGGTGATGGTGGGGGCTCTGCATCTGAGGCACTTATTTATCATTGGTAAAAAAATTGAGCTCTAAATTGCCCATTTAAGTGAGAGTATTGCGAATCAGGATGCCGACCAACTGAAATTGGTAGCACATATGATAAATAAAATTTCTCCTTCTACCAAATTAGAAATCCAGAAAGTAATTTATTTTTCTCAACTGCTGCTTGCTGCAAGATGTTTGACGGGTGCGCGCGTTAGGGTGAGCAATTCAACTGGCAACCACAAATTTGCTCTGTTTGAATGGTTTGCAAGATAATTTGATTCCCAGAGTCATGTAGTGTGGCTCACTCGTGGACGGCGCTGCTTAGCCAAACCGCAAGAAGATGCGTATATCTACAGGAATGTTCTAGTGATGCCTTCAACGAAATCATGTACGGCTATAATTTTTTACATAATGGGCATAAACTGATTTGCCACACCTGAAGGGTTATAGACATAGCGTTTAGCCCAATCTAACAAGCAACACTACTTGTCATGAAAATCAGCTTCCTAGTATTCTGTCTCAAGCAATAAAGATGAAGGAAAAAAAATACCTGGATGATCTGAAACCTCAGGACCCATATTTTCCTATAGAGATACAGATACTGGATTCCATACACCAAATCGAACACCGACCCCCGCAGCCTCCGCGCATCCACGAGCTCGTCCAAAAACAAACCGGGAAAGTGACTTGGGCCGCTAGTGGATCGATCGGGCCTGTCCAAAACCAAACCGGGCCGTATTCTAAGTGTTAACCCAATCCAATTGGGCCGTTACACTTTGATTTTGATTTTTAACTGTTTTATTCAATTTTTAAGAGAAATTTTTGTATTAATTAATAATGCTTAATTGTTAACTTATATATTAAATAATAATTTACATAATTAAAATTAATCAATTTGTGTCCAATTAATTATTATTAAAAATTAAACTAGTGTAATTTACATGATTTTTTTCATTTTTAATGTCGCAAACTCCAACAAAACTAACTCAGTAATAAGGAGAAGAAGAATTAATTAATTAGTAAGGTAAAAATGTATGAAGCTTGCGTCAACTATCCACCATTTTGATTTAACTATATAATTTTTTAAAATTTTAATTTTTAATTTATTTGTTTTAAATAATTTTTTCAGTTTTCAAATGTAAAATTTAAATTAATTAGCACTCTAATAAATTTATAGCTACATAAATTATATAAAATAGCTCGTAAAGATAAACGATGTATTTAAATATTAAAGTTAAAGAGCCACTACTTTGCTCAAATTAAATAAATTAAAATGTCAAATAGTAAAATTAAAATTTTTGAGGATTATATCATCATTTTCAAACAGATAATAGTTGAGTTTAAGTTTTATATGTCTTTACCAATTGGTAGTTGCATAATAACCATTCACAAGAGTTAAAAAATAAAAAATAAAAAATAAAAATTCCCTACACGAGACGTACGTAGGCGCTTCGATAGCCGTAGCACGCGCATGCATGCATGCGTGCATGCATTTACTATTACGACGATCGAGGGTAGTATATATCTTTTTGTAATTAGATCAAAATTTCTTTGTTTCAAGTATATATTTATAAAGATATATTTAATTATTTATTATATAGTTTTAAGTATATAATTAGTATATATTATATTACTATATTTATTATATATAAAATAATATTAAATATATTTAATTTACAATATAAATTATTATAATAATATATTTAGTATGTTAATTATTATATATAAATAATATAAAATACATATAATAAAAGAAAAAATATAAAACAGGTTTTTATCCATGTTTTTCTTGTTCTAACAAAGCAAACATTAATTAAAGAGTGTTAAACTTTTTTTTTTTTCAAAATTTTTAATTTCGTCGAAAATTATTTTTCAAAATTTATGTTTGCATGAAAATTGTATATTTTTCTGGAAATAAGAAAAATAGTAGTTGTATAGATAAATTAGAATAGTGAGAATAAAAATAATTATAATTTTAAAATAATAATATTTTATTTAATTAATTAAAATAAAATATTAATTAAATAATAATTTAATTTATTTAATTAACTTTTACTAGTTAATCTTGAATATTAATTGATAAAATAATTAACAATAATAAGTATTATTAATAAATAATTTAATTAATTATAAATAATTTAATGAATTAATTAGTTAATTATTGTAATGCTCTTCGGAGTCGCGATCGCTCTGGAATTTCTTGAGAGATTGGAAGGCGAAAATTGGAATGATTATTCCTAGATCGCAACCGCTCAATGAAATGTCGGAGTCGGAATTGTGACAGTGGCGATGAGGATGAGATCAGGAACTCGTTTCGGAGGCGCACAATCGGTGATGAGTCGTGCTGAGGTTGATGGTGTCGATGATGAACGAGTTCCTCGCAGCAACTCGGAACTTCAATTCACCGTGGATCTCGGGTGATCCATGTTCCTGGCTCAGATCTAACAGGATTGGATGTGAATTGGAGAAGGGATCTGGGAGAAAGAGGAAGAACAGTGACCGAAATTTGGGGGATTGGGAAGGAGGAGAGAGAAAGAGGAGAATTTAATAAGAAGAGGATTCTGTGTATAAATTTCCAACTAACTGATTCAGTTACAACGACCTCTATTTTTTATACTGTTATATTCAAGGACTAATATGCAATTTAGGGAAAGTATCTAGGGCTATGTTGCTTTGTAATTCTCTTTGTATCCAATGGACCCAATCCCGCTTGGGCCTGGGCCTCCGGAGAGAGGGCGTAACGGGGCGGATTCATTGTAGTTGAACCCGCAACCCGCTTGCCTTCGCTTAAGCCGATTGCAGTGGCACATTCCCGCATCTTCTCCAACCTTCCAGAGTCTTCTTGTCCCTTCTAGGGCTCTCCCACGCTTCCCTCCTGATCCTCTACTCTTGTCCCTGGTGCATCCCATCGTTCCCTTCTGGCTCGTGGATTCCGAAGACGAAGACGCCTCTCTATTTCTCTGTAGTACCTCTTCTCTGCTTCTTGTGCAACCGAGGAGTCCACCGATCCGGTAGATCGTCTCAATGGAAGGCACATGTTCCCGATCTCATATGAGATAAGTAACCCCATTGAATTCCTGTAACTTCTATGTAATATATATATATATATATATATATATATATATATATATATATATATATATATATATATATATATATACCAAGTTTATTACAATTCCTCCCTCTTAACACGATTCCTGTCCTCAGGAATCAAAATTTGGAAATTGTTGTCTGAGGCTTTCATACTCTTCCCAAGTAGCAGACGTTACCGGAAGATTGCTCTATTGAATTAATACCTCTGTGACAGCTTGATTCCCACGCTTGCTCATCCTTCTGTTCAACACCTTTTCTGGTTCCGCCAGTAACTGTCCCTCCATTCCGACTTGTGGTAGCGTGGACATTACCTTGGTGGGATCGGCATGGCAAGATTTGAGTAAAGATATGTGGAAAACTGGGTGTATCTGGGCACCTTCAGGTAATCTTAGCTTATAAGCCACCTGCCCAATCCTCTCTACTATCTCATATGGCCCATAATAACGGGCAGAAAGCTTCGGGTTCTTCTTTGCTGCTACTGAAATTTGACGGTAAGGTTGAAGTTTCAGGTATACCCATTCCCCTACCTTATACTCCTTCTCCTTCTTGTGTTTGTCTGCTTGCTGTTTCATACGGTTTTGGGCTATCTGTAGCTTGTCCTTTAACTCTCGAGTGATCCCTTCTCTCTCATTCATCCAATCTTTTACTTCTGAAGAGGTAGTTGCACCAGCAGCGGCCACCAGAGTATCAGCGGGGGACACTCCGTAGAGTGCTGTATAAGGTGTGGTCCCCAAAGATGTATGGTAATTGGTGTTATACCACCATTCTGCTAAGGGTAGGAATTTGCACCATTTATGGGGATGTTTGAAGCACATACACCTCAAATACGTTTCCAAACAACGGTTAACTCTTTCGGTCTGACCATCAGTCTCAAGATGATATGAGGTACTCATCTTAAGTTGGGTTCCCAGTGATTTGAAAAGCTCAGTCCAAAACTGACTTGTGAAAATTTTGTCTCTATCAGTAACTATACTTTTAGGACACCCATGTAGTTTGTACACAGTATCCATAAAAGCCTTAGCTACACTGATCGTTGTAAAAGGGTGTTTAAGAGGGATAAAATGAGCATACTTTGATAGCATGTCCACCACCACCAAAATAGTATCTTTGCCCTCAGAATTAGGTAGAGCTTCCACGAAATCCATGCTAATGTCCGTCCATATTTGGTCAGGAATAGGCAGAGGTTGGAGTAAACCCTGATAACCCCGGTTATCTGCCTTAGCTTGGGCACAAATTCCACACTCACGGACCACAGATTCAACTTGTTTCTTCATTCCTTTCCAATAGAAATGTCTCTTCATTCTTTGATAAGAAGGAGACACTCCCGAGTGTCCACCCAGGCTAGAACTATGGAATTGATTAACCAATCTGATTCTCAGATCATTTGATCCACCAACACACACCCTTCCTTTGTACCTCAACACCCCTTGACTGTAAGTGTAGAGTCTGAAACATTCAGGTTGCAAAAGAACTTCTTTAATAAGTTGTTCATAGTAGGGGTCACCTTGATAACTGTCCTCCACTTCAGTGGACCAAGCAGGTGTAATTGCCGTAATGGCTAATAACTGCTCCTCCCTTCGATTTTGTCTCGACAACGCGTCAGTCGCCAAATTTTCTTTTCCCTTTCGATATGCTATAATGTAGTCAAATCCCATAAGTTTGAGCATTCCCTTTTGTTGCATTGGGGTCGCTATTTTTTGTTCCAAAAGGTATTTAAGACTTTCATGATCCGTCTTAATAGTAAATTTACCCATCATCAAATAATGCCTCCATTTTTGGGTCGCCATAAGAATCGCCAAGAATTCTTTCTCGTAGGTAGATAAGCATAAATTCTTGCCCTTGATGGCCTTGCTGAGATATGCTATTGGTTTACCCTCTTGAGATAGCACTGCACCTATTCCTTCTCCACTGGCATCAACCTACTACAAGAAATTATAGCTATAACGACTAATTTTTAACGACGGGCGCAATAAGTGGTCGTTAAAAGTAATCAATTAACGACGGGCGCAATTAATGGTCGTTAAAAATAATCAAATTAACGACGGGTGCAATACTTCGTCGCTAAAAGCAACAAAATTAACGGCGAGTGCAATAAATGGTCGCTAAAAGTAAGTAAATTAACGACGGGTGCAATACGTGGTCGCTACAAGCATTTAATTTAACGACGGACACAATAAGTCGTCGCTAATAGGAATCAAATTAACGACGCAATAAGTTGTCGCTAAAAACAACCAAATTAAATGCTACCAAATTAACGACGAGCACAATAAGCCGTCGTTAAAAGCTAGGAAATTAACGACGAGCACAATAAGCCATCGTTAAAAGCTACCAAATTAACGACGACGAGTACAATAAGCAGTCGTTAAAAGCTACCAAATTAACGACGAGCACAATAAGTCGTCACTAAAAACAACCAAAATTAAGTAAAATTTTTTTTATGGAGTTAATAACATGTGGAACCCTAAACCTTAATCCCAATCCCGACCACGACCGGCCTCCTCCACCTCTGGTCCCTCGCCTCCCTCATGCGCTCCCTCTCCATCCCACTCCCCGCGATCCCCTTCGCCTCCGCCATCGAGTCCTACGGCCGCGCCCGCCTCCCCGACCGCGCCGTCGCCCTCTTCAACAGCCTCCCCCGCTTCGGCTGCCCTCACTCCACCCTCCTCTACAACGCCCTCCTCTCCGCTCTCTGCGCCAACCGCCTCTTCCCCGCCGCCTACGCCCTCGTCCGCCGCATGGCCCGCCGCCGCGTTCCCCCCGACCGCCTCACCTTCTCCATTTTCGTCGACGCCTGGTGCGCCTCTGGCAAGCTCCGCAAGGCCCAGCTCTTTCTCCACGAGATGGCCCGCCTCGGCTTCCGCCCCCCGTCCGTGGCCGCGACCTCCCCATCGTCGGCCTCGTCCGCGCCGGCTACCTCGAGTCCGCCAAGGCCATCGTCCTCCGCATGACCAAGGAGGGCCTCCTCCCCGACGTCGCCACCTTCGACTCCCTCCTCCAAGCCCTTTGCGACGCCGGCGACTCCCATATCGCCGCGTCCCTCCTCGGCGACGCCGGCCGCGGCCTCTGCCCCGACCTCTCCACCTACAGGATCCTCATCCCCGCCGTCGCCAAGGCCGGCCGGGTCGCCGGCCAGATCATATATTTCAATTTTATTTCTTTTATAATCTTTAATCTTTAAAAATTCCCCTACATTGATTTCCACTTGTTCAGCTATCTTTCCGAGAATTCATGTGAGGGATCCTTATCAGAGGCTTGGAATTAGCAGGGAGGCATCTGAAGAAGAAATCCAAGCTGCAAGAAACTTTCTGATTAACAAATATGCAGGACACAAACCAAGCATTGATGCTATTGAATCTGCTCATGACAAGATCATTATGCAGAGCTTTTTTGAAAGGAAAAACCCAAAAATCAACATTAAGAAAAAAGTAAGGGAAGTTACTCAGTCACGTTTTGTTAAGGCCATTACAAGTAGGTTTGAAGTGCCTTCAGGGAAAGTAATTCTGAAGACAACGATCGCATTCGTTGTGCTTGGAATACTCACTGTTCTGTTTCCAACAGAAGAAGGGCCAACACTCCGGGTGGCCATTTCTCTTGCAGTATCCATATATTTCATACATGCAAGGCTTAAGAGTCGACTCCGAGCATTCTTATATGGGTATGCTATCTCAGTCCTCCAATAATATGCTTTAGCATTTTCTTATTTGGAGATTAAAAAGCAACTAATTATGCACCTATAGACATTTCTGTATGCATGTATGCATGTGTCTATGTATGTATTATTGTGTATAAATGTAGGACATGTATAGTTCATGAACTATATTGTGTGTCAGCTATGTCTGCTCATAGTTATAGTCCTTTTCTATACGCTATATTTATTGAGTTTGGGGTCAGCTTCAAGTTTAGGTAGGGTAGCATGAGGACTTAGTCCAGATCTGGATGCTCAATTTGAAAGCTTCAAGTTTAGGTAGGGTAGGGTAGCATGAGGACTTAGTCCAGATCTTGTAAATCTATTGTCATCTGGAGCAATTAGTCACCATTGCATAGACCACCACCAATTGCAAAGGCAGAAAAAATGAGCATTGAGTATATTGTTTTTAAAGGCTAATATTATCCTATTATAAATGTGTGTCCACTAAAATAGAATCATCTGTATCTTTTAAAGATGCCAGTATTATCCCATGGGAAGTACATATGTCATGAATTTAAGATGTCGAATTATATCAGAAATCTTCTGAATGATAAAGCTAGGGAGGCTCCGGGTCCTGTGATTTAGATTTGGAAGCCAGGATTGGTTAGTAGACATTCATGCTCTCCTCAAAGTAAAATGAGGTGCATTTTACCTCTATGGTTTGTAGACATTCAAATTACTTAGGTATTCTTTTGGTGTTGCTCCAGTCTATTGACAGACTAATAAATTATGCAGATTGAAGTTATCACACCTTACGAAGGACAAAGAGCATATATAGTAAACTATATGTCAAGGAATGGTTCACTTAGGCAACAGCTTTACAAGGAAATTGAGGTTGACATCTGATCTTTTTTGCATTATTTGCCATCACCTTTTGGGCTTTACTTTAATTTCTCTTCCTCGTAGGTTGCAAGTGTTGATTCATTCCAGGGTAGGGAGAAGGATTACATAATTTTGTCTTGTGTTAGGAGTAATGAACACCAGGTTTGTCAATTTTCAATAATCCCTGGCAACATTGTGTCTTTTACCAGGATTTTATTATCATTTACTCATATATCTGTGCTTAATTCGGATTTATTAGGAAACTGTTTATCATTACGACCATTACTGTCTTTTCAGTCCATAAGTTAGCTGTAATATGAAATTATGATGGATATATGTTTGTTAGCTGTAATATGAAATTATGATGTGACTGACTTTGGTGGACTCTAAATGGCTTCTATTGAAATGACCTGCCTCTAACACTATCCATTTATTCAAGTGATTATAAAAAATGGTAGATCCAAAGTGTTTTAGTCATGGTCTGATGACTTAATGCATACATCGATATTAGAAACAATAGGCTATGTAGCGGAGAAAATGGGATATCAAGAAAATTTATCATTTTTATGAGAAATTTCGAGTCTTTGACATCTTGCCGGGATAGCTTATGTCATTTTCCTGATTGATTTTTGTGTAGGAGCATGAATGCCTTGTTGAAGGACCGCTAAACAACTTTGAAGCAGAGTATGGTGCAGTTTCAAAAGCCTGGTATGCACCCATCGGGGTATCCCCTACCTCGAGTTCCACTTCCTCCATTCCCTGGAGTTCCTTATCCTCAACCCTATGCAATACCAACTCGTGGAGCTGTTCATGGGCCGATCGGCGGGGTACCGCAGGTCCCTCATTGTTTGTGATCTTGATGTTTGTTAGTTATAGATCTCTTGGATTGTACATGTAGAATAGCATATACAAAAGTGATTTGTTCATGATATCTTCTTACCCTTAATGTAACGGCTTTCTTTTGATAAATGTTTAATGTACTTCTTATTGGAAAAATAATAGTTAATCAAGTTGCTTACTTCTTATTGAATGATCTTGAAGCGTGTATGTGATGGTTGCATGTTTATGACAATACTTTTGATAATTATTTTGTTTCAATGGTGTGTATGTGAATGTAGTTTTAATTGAATGTAATATTTTCTCTATTGTATTTGTTGATATATGGTTTAATGGTAATATATATGCTGTATTATTATACATTTATTAGCGACCAAAATACTGGTCGTTATTATTATACCTTTTTCAAAACGTACATTTTTAGCGACCAAAATACTGGTCGTTATTATTATACCCTTTTTCTAAAGGTTTACTTTTAGCGACGACAATTTTAGTCGTTATTGTCATATTATTTCGTAATAATTTGATTATTAGCGACGAAAATATTGGTCGTTAAAGTTCCAAACTTCTAAATCATTAAGCTTATTAGCGACGACGAATAAGTCGCTATTGTTGCATTATATGGTCACTAATGAATACTGATTAACGATCGGAGATTTTTCCGTTGTTAAAAAGTAATAACGACCGGTTTTTCTAAACCGTCGTTAATTCTTTTAGCGAGGGAAGCTATAACGACGGGTGACGACGAGATTTTATTCCGTCGTTATTTGTTTTTAACGACGATAAATGGAGCAATAACGACGATTTTTCCTTTCGTTAAAGGACAATTTTGTTGTAGTGCTCCAAGGTAAAAGGTTCTTCAAAATTGGGCAACCTTAACACTGGTACAGTGGACATAGCTGTTTTCAGAGATTCAAAAGCTCGCTGAGCTTCTTGGGTCCAACCAAACTGGTTCTTTTTTAATAATTCAGTGAGGGGTTTACTAATCGATCCATAATTTTTTACAAACTTCTGGTAGTAACCAGTTAATCCAAGGAAACCCCTTAATTCCTTAATTGGTCGAGGAATGGGCCACGCAGTCATTGCTTCAGTCTTAGCAGGATCTTTGGCCACTCATTTTTCAGAAATAATATGCCCAAGGTACTCTACTTGTTCCTTACCAAAGGTGCACTTACTTTGTTTAGCATACAGTTTATTCTTTAGTAACACTTCCAAGACTACGCTCAAATGCTCCAGATGTTCCTCCCAAGTTTTACTGTATACCAAAATGTCATCAAAAAACACTAATACATACTTCCTCAAATAGGGAGCAAAAATAGTGTTCATTAAGGCCTGAAAAGTAGCCGGGGCATTTGTCAACCCGAATGGCATCACCTTAAATTTGTAGTGCCCTTGGTGAGTTCGAAAAGCAATTTTGGGTATATCCTCCTCATACACCCTGATTTGGTGATAACCTGATCTCAAGTCCAGTTTAGAAAAAAGTTTTGAACCTCTTAGTTCATCCAGTAGATCATCGATAAGTGGAATAGAGAACTTATCTTTGATAGTGACTTTGTTTAATTGGCGATAATCTATACACATTCGCCAACTTCCATCTTTTTTTTTAACTAGCAATACTGGTGAAGCAAAAGGGCTATGACTTGTTTGGATTATAGAAGACTCGAGCATCTCTTTTATCTGCTTCTCTATTTCCCCTTTCTGCTCATAAGAATGCCTATAAGGCCGGAGGTTAACTGGTAATGCCCCAGGCTGCAAGGGTATCCTATGGTCTACAGACCTTTGTGGTGGCAACTCTGTGGGATTATCAAATACTGTAGCATATTGGGCCAAAACTGCTTGTAGTGCAGAGTCTAATTCTGAGTTTGCCCCTTGTGCTCCTCTTGTTTTACACTGACTGACAACACAACACTCTCCTTTTTGCCAGTCTTGGTACCACTGATTAGCTGAGATTAATTTCAGTTGAGCTCCTTCTGTCATTCCACGCAACACTAGTGGCTGTCCCCCTTCCTGGATGGTGATAGAATCCTGATGGTAGCCAAAAGTGACCTTACCATAGGATTTCAACCAGTCAATTCCTAATACCATGCTGGATCCTTCTAGTCTTATGATTCTCAAATCCGCTTGGAAATTATGGCCCTGCATCTTCGATTGGAAATTTGGGCATTGTAATTTGGTCATCACTTTTTGCCCATTTGCTACTGTAACTACCAAAGGAGCAGCAGCTATTAAAGGAGCCTTAATGTCCTTAGCTGTTTGAAGATCCATAAAGCTGTGAGTGCTGCCAGTGTCCACTAATATGGTAAGCAATTGCTCTTTAACCTCACCCTGTATTTTTATAGTATTCTGTTGCTTTTCTCCACTTAATGCATGTACAGAAACCCCCAATTCAGGGCTATTATTTTCATCATCTGGTACTTCACAATCCATTTCACCCTGCATCTCTTGAAGGCAATCCTCATCATACACTTCTAGAATGTTAGTTAATCCTTGTAATGTATTAAGGGCCTTCACAGTACACACATGGCATGGGTGATATCTATCCCCACATTTAAAGCATTGCCCTGCGGCTCTCCTCTGCTCCATCAGAGATTTATGGTTGTTCCCTTGATTGTTTAGAGGTCTCGGTACATAAGGTTGTGGTGCTTTATTGAAAGTATTTCCTGTGAACTTGGTGTTTTGCTTGTACCTTTTACTAATCACCGCTAATGCTTTTTCGTTCAGTTTCGCTTGACAGTAGGCTTGCTCTAATGTATTGGGGTGCGCTATATCGAGGAATGGAATCAAATCCTCTTAATCCACTAATATAGCAAGAGATGAAATGCTCTTCCGTCAATTGAGGGTTGTGAAACAATAACTGTGTACGAAGCTCTTCAAACTTCTCCTGGTAATTATCCACAGTGCCAACCTGCTTAAGGTTGTTGAATTCTCTTACCAAATATCTTTCTCCTGTTTGACCAAACCTTCGGTAAAGTGCATCTATGAACTCATCCCAACTGACAGCTTGCTTATGTATGAAGTAGCTTTGCTTCCAAGTCCTTGCCTTTCCATTTAAATGCATTGACGCAATGCTAAGCCACTGTTGATAGGGAATTTGATAGATATCAAAGTAATACTCGCAGTTCTCAACCCATAACCTGGGTTCTTCACCACTAAACATTGGAAATTCTAGCTTATGATGAGGAGTATGTGTGTGATTTTGGCTTTTGTTATTAACTCGGGTCTCTCTAATTTCTTCATTCAAACTTGTTTCCCTCGGCGGCACAGGTAGTAATCCCTTACCTTTTGTTTCCCCCATTTTGTAGTTGTGACTCATATGTGGCTCCCTGTACTTATGTTCAACTGGAGTTTGATTGGTAGCTTGTGTATTCAATATTGGTCTGTTGTTAGTTGCCTGTGAAGTAAATAACTTCATCAATTCCTCATGTCTCGCAGCATTATCTCTCAGGACCAATTCATGTCTTTTAATTGCATCAACTTGTAATGCTTCATAATGTTTTTGCTCAGCCATACTTACTTAAGTGATTTGATCACCCAATTCTTTCACCTTATCATGATATTCCGTGGTGAGTCTTTGCAATGCAGCCTCTAGCACCGACATGTGATCATTTAGGTCTCTCAATCTTGTTCCCTCTGCCATTTCTTTCTTGCTGGAACTAAACCGGAATCTGTTTTGCCTTCTTTTCTCGATCTTGTATCTTAGTGTTACTTACTTCCTCAAGAACAACAGTATTTTTCCCTCTCGCACACAATTACTTATGGTCTATATGAGATATTTCCTACAATTGTGTAATTGTAATGCCAAGTTTGGATTACCTGTTGTGATGACAATTTGGGAAATATTTTTGACAAGATCCCGCCCTAACACTTTCGCTTCTCTGCAGGTCTACAATCCCCAGATCCCTGGGACCGGGGCTGCTCTGATACCAATTGTAATGCTCTTCGGAGTCGCGATCGCTCTGGAATTTCTTGAGAGATTGGAAGGCGAAAATTGGAATGATTATTCCTAGATTGCAACCGCTCAATGAAATGTCGGAGTCGGAATTGTGACAGTGACGATGAGGATGAGATCAGGAACTCGTTTCGGAGGCGCACAATCGGTGATGAGTCGTTGCTGAGGTTGATGGCGTCGATGATGAACGAGTTCCTCGCAGCAACTCGGAACTTCAATTCACCGTGGATCTCGGGTGATCCATGTTCCTGGCTCAGATCTAACAGGATTGGATGTGAATTGGAGAAGGGATCTGGGAGAAAGAGGAAGAACAGTGACCGAAATTTGGGGGATTGGGAAGGAGGAGAGAGAAAGAGGAGAATTTAAGAAGAAGAGGATTCTGTGTATAAATT
Source organism: Tillandsia leiboldiana (assembly GCA_029204045.2). Taxonomy (NCBI): domain Eukaryota; kingdom Viridiplantae; phylum Streptophyta; class Magnoliopsida; order Poales; family Bromeliaceae; genus Tillandsia; species Tillandsia leiboldiana. The sequence continues at coordinate 18,965,444 of CM055078.1, forward strand.
TCCAACTAACTGATTCAGTTACAACGACCTCTATTTATACTGTTATATTCAAGGACTAATATGTAATTTAGGGAAAGTATCTAGGGCTATGTTGCTTTGTAATTCTCTTTGTATCCTGGCCATTGGACCCAATCCCGCTTGGGCCTGGGCCTCCGGAGAGAGGGCGTAACGGGGCGGATTCATTGTAGTTGAACCCGCAACCTGCTTGCCTTCACTTAAGCCGATTGCAGTGGCACCTTCCCGCATCTTCTCCAACCTTCCAGAGTCTTCTTGTCCCTTCTAGGGCTCTCCCACGCTTCCCTCCTGATCCTCTACTCTTGTCCCTGGTGCATCCCATCGTTCCCTTCTGGCTCGTGGATTCCGAAGACGAAGACGCCTCGCCATTTCTCTGTAGTACCTCTTCTCTGCTTCTTGTGCAACCGAGGAGTCCACCGATCCGGTAGATCGTCTCAATGGAAGGCACATGTTCCCGATCTCATATGAGATAAGTAACCCCATTGTATTCCTGTAACTTCTATGTAATATATATATATATATATATATATATATATATATATTTATACCAAGTTTATTACAATTATCTAATAGTTAGATAATTAGTTAAAAAAAATAATTAGATTAGTAAAGTATTAAATTAATTAAAGAGTTAATACAGTAGTTAAAATTATATTTACTTTAATTAAGCTTATTCTCAATTAATTGATAAAATAATTAACAATAATAAGTATTATTAATAAATAATTTAATAAATTAATTAGTTAATTATCTAATTGCTAGATAATTAGTTAATAAAATAATTAGATTTGTAAAAATATTAAATTAATTAAAGAGTTAATCAATAATTAAAATTATATTTACTTTAATTAAACTTATTCTTAATTAATTGATAAAATAATTAACAATAATGAGTATTATTAATAATAAATAATTGAATTAACTACAAATAATTTTATAATTTAATTAGTTAATTATCTAATTGTTAGATAATTAGGTAATAAAATAAGTAGATTAATTAAAATATTAGATTAATTAAAAGTTAATATAATAATTAAAATTATATTTATTTTAATTAAACTTGTTCTCAAATGGGAATAAGTCTTGTTCCAAAAAAAGATTGAAACAGTAATTTTAGTTTTATACCAATTTATTTTAGAAAGACGAAAAGTATTATTTTCATTCATAACTAAACATGTTTGAAAAATAAGATCCTATAACAAGTCTTTATTTTATGCCTTATTTCTTTTACGTGGCCCTCTCACCGAAGGTAACTCGTCGTACTCGTCGACCACTTTTCCCATCAAAGTGGCAAAATCAACTTTCCACGCCAAGTCTAAAAAGCCTCTCTGCTGCTATTTTTTGGATTTTTGTTAAAAATAATTTTTAAAATTTTTATAATTAACGAAATGATACTGTAAAAATTCTATTTGAAAAAAGTAATATTACTTTCGTCGAGTCATCATTGGGTAGGCGGTGAATGATACCACTTGTCACGGGGTAAGCTTTTCGCTTCAAAAATCTCCATGTGGCGCTCAAGTGTCGCGCATCCGAGCCAGCCTTCCCAAGTCCCTTGCCACGGACACGCCTTCCTGAGTCCCTTGTCACGGACACGCTCGTGGATTTAAACAGCGGGATCTCAACTCAAGCATTAACTAAGCATGCTCTTCTGTGAGCCTGACTGGTCGGCGTCACGTCTTTTATTGAATCCCGTCGGACTCCTTAAGTTCCAAAGGAACAACCCCGCCAGTGAGGTTGGCCACCAAGACGACTCCTCGAGTTCCAAACGAACAACCCCCGCCAGCGAGATTGGCCACCAAGACGAGTATATTCCGTCTAGCCGGCACTCTCCTTGATAATGCTATTTAGCCGAATGCCCAACTCGATTATGTATTCCGTAGTGAAAATTGAGGGCGGAGCGTCTGGGCAAGGCGATGTGCTGATAGACGGGCGAGACGCATGGCACAGGTCGCTTGACCATAGACAGGCGAGACACATGGGGCAGGTCGCTCGGTCAAGTAGACGAGCGTAACGCGCAAGGCTTGCTCGCTCGGGCCCATTCACATTCACCGCCTCTAATAAAACTTTACAAAGGCTAGCAGAGACGGTGGACCATTCACCGCCTTTAACTATAATTTTCATATTTAAGTCAATTTCAAATAAAAGTATAAAGAGATACATAAATAAAATAGAAATGAGGGTACGAGTTAGTTCTTTAAAAGATTTAGATTATTATGATAGAAAGATAAAATAAAATGAGAATGTGGTACCGATCAGATTTTTAAAAGATTTAGATTGTTATTATTTATTAACTAATATAATAAGGAAAAGAGATAAAAAAATATTTTAAATTATAAAATTTAGATTTTTAAAAGATTTATGTTTTTTTTTTTTTGTAGATTAAAAGTTTTATGTTGTTATTAGTTAGTGAATAATAATAACTTTAATTTTTTAAAAATCTAATTTATAACCAAATTCTTATTTTATCTTATCTTTTTTTCTTCTTATATTAGTTCACTACAACAAAATTATATTGTAGCGATACTTTTAAATATATCTAAAATCTAAAAAAAATACTGCTGGAAAAAATACCGATACTTATAATTAGTGTCGCTGTATGTGCAGTCGCTAGGGTGCATAGCGACACATTACTATAATGTGTCTCAAAAATATGTCTTTATAACCTAATTTTGAATATAGATGGAATATAAATAAGACACTTGTAAAAAAGTGTCACAAAAATGTGTCGCTATAATCTAATTTTGTTGTAGTGGTTAGTAAATAATAATAATCTAAATCTTTTAAAGATACTCATATTTACGAATAATCTAAATTAGTTAGTAAACAAAATAATCTAAATCTCTTAAAAATTTGACTCACATTCATAAATAAAATTTTGATAGAATTATTTTATAAATTATAAAATTTTAGAGAATTATTTTGTAAAATACTCAATTTTTTTTCAGTTCCTTAGACTCCAAGTAAAACCCTTCTTTAATTATTCCGAACTCGTTATTAATCTACAATAGTGCTATGGGTACACCCCTGTTAGGGGTGTACATCATACACCCCTAACAGGGGTGGCTGAGATTCATTTAGAATCAGGGTCATCCTATTCTTACATAAATATATACGTAGTTCTTATAACATAAAAAGGAAATATAAAAACTCATACTTCAATATCGAAAAAATGTAAGTATGTTATTACAATTAATCATGATGATATATATGCAATACTACAAGAGCCGAATGAAAATGTTAAGTGTTAAATATAAACTCTCCCAATATAGAGAGTACAACACATATCAATTCTTAATGGTTTAATAGCATAGTCCATTGTATGGATCTCGCTTTCAATTGCCCGTTTCGTCTTTGCTGTGCTGCACTTATTGTTGCTACGATATGTCATCTTCGTACATCTGATTAAATATTTAATCAACTCAAATTAAATACAAACTACAATTTTACATATAGAAATTGTAATAATAAATTGTCATTACCTGTCGGAAGTGCATAGAGTGCGCCATTTGCATACAGCCAGTACGAATCTTATTATTTTATTTTGGACTTGTATCCAATCTAGGAGGGTACCTGACAGGGTCTATCGACATGTTAATATTTTGAGGGCCCCATGGTGTCTTGCATATATAATAAAATAAATAAATTATAATGTGTATTTAAGACAAATTTATAGTAATAAACATCTAGGAGAAAGTTAAGTAACATTACCGTTAATATCATGGCTGGATTGCTCTGTACATCAATCCCATAAGGTAAGTGCATTATGGGCGAGTTGTTAATCGTAGGACTTTGCAGGTGAACTTATTTTAAGAAATCGGGAGGGAAGAGGGGGGGCCAAATATGGAAAATACACAATTATGTAAACAAATTAGTAAAATCGTACTATGAATCATATATTAAGACAATCAAATGAACATATAAAGAAGTATAAAATATTTACACTCTGTTGGGAGGAGGCCGAGGGCGACGATGAGAAACGATTAAAGATTGAGCATTCATCATTATAAAACGTGTCCCTAGAATCTTGAGCCATCTATTTAAATAGAACATAATATATCAATTAATGTCATCTACCGTAAATTATAAGCCAACAATAATCGACTTACGTATGTAAAGGTATACCTGTTGCTTGTTACCTTTCATCTTAAGTCGGCGTACAATTTTATCTGTCATCGACTCATTTCGTTTGCTTGGTGGGCGGCCTTTACTGCGAACTGACAGCGAGCTTTTTACTCTCTTGTCGTTACATCTAACATCTGAATCGTGCCTCATACCTGCAAGAAAGGGGCTACAGCTAAACAGATATCAGAGGTATAAAATAAAAGTGCTGTAAAACTAAAATCAACCATCAATACAACTAGAATAATGATACAATATCCATCTCCCATAAATGATAATCATACAATATCCTTAAATACAATAAACCAGAACTCAACAGAGAGGTAACCTGAAAATAATGCATCAGTGTACAGGCTCTCAGTACAAGTCAGATCCTCACAATACAATAATCTCTCAAAATCGGAAAAATAAATAATCTACTGACTGTACTCAGAATCTCCAATGTAGGGGTACCGCTACTCTCCACAGACGGGTAGGGATCTAGCTCGCGACTCCCTCGCCTCGCACAGCAACCGCAGAATCAGCAACATCCGCTAAGACTCTGCAAAACAAAGGAGAGAAAAAAAAGATGATGGGGGAAAACCCCCAATGGGTGTGAGAACTATACCAAAAGGGAGTTCTCAGTGGGTACCACCGCCAAGTCCGACGATCTGCCCACGAAGTCTACTAGAGGCATAAGATAATAATGCAGTAAAAACTGAACAAGAAAGCTGGAAGTACTCAACAGCTACCAAGCCTCTATCTATATGCTCAAAAGGGGAAAACCAATGAAAGGCATGCAACCACTCGCACATGAAGTGCACAATCGACCCAATCGAGCTGACTGCCACATCTGGTCCAGTCAAGCCTGCGCCCACCTACATCCACCTCCCACTGCCGGGCAAGAATTACGTAGGGTGTCCATACGGACTAACTCGCTATCGAATAGTGGCACATGCATGCTATAGTCGAAATCCACGCTCTCTCTCAGAACGGATAGACTCAAGATCCTTAAGCATCTCACACAACGGTCAAAGTGCTCACAACGACCCGGGACCACCGTCGACCCAAACGGTTCCCAATAACACAAGCAATGGTCTAATCTCAACTACCAGACTCCACTCAGCCCCCAAGCACGAGTGCAACAGTGAAAGTATCTGCCTAATAAACCCAATCAATGGACCAGTAAAAAATGGCAATGTCTGCTCAACTGTCTTGAGTATCTGCTAACCAATCGGTACTCACTGACCGATGCTCACTGTCTGGCACTCACTGGCCAACAGGTCTGGCACTCACTGGCCAATATGTCAACTGCCTACTCCGGAGTGGCCTCGAGGGGAGCGACCCACACGAGTAAAGTATCTCAGTAACAAGTATCATAGTATAGCAGGACTGGATCACGACTCTGATCAAAGTGGGAAAACCTCCACTAAAGAAAACCCCGGTCCTCAATCAGATGCAACAGTACTCAATAAGTGGGAAACTCCGTCCACTAGAGAAATCTGATACCCAATCTGATGTGTAAGTAAATATCTGGTCAACCGCCCAATATCTGCGGTTGCCGTAATGCCCCACAATCCAAAGACCCATAACCGACCTCCGGTCAACCGCCCAATAACCGCGGTTGCCGCACTATCCTACCATCTACAATCAAGTACAACCGACACTCGGCCAACCGCCCAATATCCGCGGTCGCCGCAATACCCACAATCCACAAACAAACCCCAACCTGCCCCAGACTCGAAGTCTCGACTACACTATCCCAAGCCCCTGCTCAAACTCGAGCAACCAGAATCTAGAATCTAGAAAGAAAGGAGAAAGAACAAACATGGTTTCTCCTAAGTCAGATTCCAACATGATAGTGTAGCAATAAATGATGGCCTATCTAGATGTCCATACAAGCATGCATTTGTCCTCAAGGAAGATACAAGATAATAACAAATAGCAGCTCCACATAAGTATAAGCACATGCTAGAATCACTAATGAACTACACCTGTTCAATATCCATGATCGATAATCCATAATAGCTCCTCAGAGTAATATCCGCACATATATGCCAAAGGGTAATCGAGCATGAACTCTATCTCATCTAGTATAACATGAACATAGCCATCAAGAATGCTAGATCTCAAATCCTCTAAAGCATGTACAATAATCAAGTAAGCATTAATCCACATGATCTAGGCCACTTTCCCCGCTTACATCTCAATTCTATTAGTTATACCATAATCATGCATGCTATAAGTCACAGAGGGTAACAATCTCATAGGTAAGCTTTCCCTAATCACCAACATGGATATCCGAATCATGCAAGTCCTCATAATATAACATGAATATTAACCCTGTAATTCTCTTAGACAATCAACATTACTAAGCTTACTTCTCAATCACAAACAATATACCCTAAACATGCATGCATTCTAGCAAATAGAATTAGAGAACCGTCCACCGGTTCCGGGGACAAGGCAACCCACCTAAAACGCTTTCCGCAGGCAAAGCCGAAGTCGGTGAAGTGCGTAGTCACACGCTAACAAAATTCGCCGAAACTGCACCCTCGGTACATGGTCGCGCAAGCCTCTGCTCAACAAACAACACAACCAACAGCAACACGATCAATACCCCACAACACCCAAACAGCACATGCTGTTTTTACCAACCAGCACAAAGAAGGGGAATTTTCACCTGCGTGTAGTCCTCCAAAAATCCCAGAAAAATCACCACTGTGATCCTCGCGACGAGTAGATGCAAATTGAGTATTTATACACCTTATTCCGACACCTGTAGGCCAAGATAAAATTAAAACATCGCCGTAAGCCAAAACCTTCACAAACACAAACCTGCAGAAAAATAGTCGGCAAAGAAACTTAATTATCACCTTCGAAGAGTCCTCCAAAAATTCCAATAAAAATAAGAGCGCGTTCCTCTCGAAGTGTAGATGTCGATTGAGTCCTCGTACGTTGAAATCCGATAACCTAGTGTAGAGATAAAAATCCGATAAGCCTCCGCTGTCCAAAAAACCACCAGCAGAAAAGGGGTTCAAAGATGCCTCGTAAACCGTGCTAAGAACTCAAAACGAGGCGAAGTGATCAACATAGAAATCGAAGGCGTACCTCTCGTGAACGCGCTGCCACAAAAATCAGCTCAAGAGTCCAACAGGGTAGCTCAGGGGGTCTCGCGCACTGAAATGGGACGGTAGAAGCCACAATCCAAGAAGCGTCGAAGTGCGCCGCGTCGCAGAAAACGCCATTGCCGCGGCCTCCAAAAAATCCGAGAATCCATCGAAGGGTGTAGGACAGGGAGAGGAGCAACCTTCCTTAAGGCCTCAACCCAAGAGGAGCTCGGAAAAGCCCTCAAAAAGAAGCCCAAATGGGCTATTTATAGCCCAAGCCCAACATACAAGAGAATCCGGATTCGGGCGCCCGAATCCGGCTCGAACCCTGTGCACGCCCTAATCACTCTCGGCGCGCCACGTCACCGGTTCCGCGCCCGGCGCACGCTCGCCCGCCAATCGCGGCGCGCTGCGTGGCTGCGCGGTCCACGGCGGGGACCGTGGGCCGCGGTTCACGGCGGCTCAGCCGGGTCGCTGCGCCTACCAATGAGCCGGCGACACGTGGCCTGGCGGGTCCACCGTGCGCCGCGCCCGGCGCGCTGTCGCGCGTGCATTGACCTACCACTCCCCGCGCGCCACGTGTCCAAGCCGAAGTCTGCTGGTCCCGGTGCACGCCCAAGTCCGTGGACCAGCCTGCCCGCCGCCGCGCAATTGCCTGCCTGCGCCCGCGCCACCGGTGCTGCCCTAGCCTGCCGGAACAGTAACAAGATGCCTCGAAATCCGTATTTTGGCATCCGGGCTCTGAAAAATACAAGTAAATAGTCCACTTTCATCGTTTTCGCGCGCTGTGTGGTGACCCAGATCTCCGCAGGGCTTCTACAGTGCGTTTAGCAGCTTCTGGAGGCCTATGTGGCATGTCGACGGTGTTTCTGCACCAATTTGGACTCAAGTGATGGACTCCGGGTGTATACTGGATCACGTGAGTGATCGGAGGACCCCGTCGGATGTTTTGATGTGGTTTCGCGCGAAATGGTTATTAAAATTGGACTCAGCGCGAAATTTGAGTAAAGAACACTTCTCCGGGAATTTTCGGCAAATTTTAGAAGAGGAATTTGGCAAATCGGACTTCGGATTTGGATTCAGCGCGCGAAAACGGTCAAGATGGACTATTTACTTGTATTTTTCGGAGCCCGGATGACCCGGCACGGATTTCGAGGTGTTTGGTACTGTTCCGGCCGCCGGAGGGGCGCCGGCGGAGGCGCGCGGTCCACCGCGGAGGCGTGCACCCGGGGGGCTGGCCACGTGGCGGCTCCCAGTTGGCGGGCGCAGCAGGCGCGGTCCACGGGATCGTCGCGGGTGCACGGTGGACCGGGTGTGGACACGTGGCTGATTTTGGTTGGCGGGTTCTGGTGCGCGCGGTCCACGCGACGGGAGGCAGGTGCCTCGGGGCGCGTGCCCGACGTGCGGCAGCGGGAGGCGCGGTCGCGCACGTGGGCGCGGCGTGGGCGCGGTCGGGGGCGACGTGGGGGCGCCACGTGGCACCACGTGGTTGGTCGGGCGCAGCGGAGCACAGCACAGTGCTTGGACACGTGGCGCTGCGTGGTTCGCTGGCTCAGGTGCGCCGGGCGCGGGGAGCAGTGCTGGGCCACGTGGCGGCCCGTGAGCGTTCCGGGCGCACACAGTAACGGGCCCGGCCCGTTACTGTAGCAGCCCGGAAGTACCGGGCGCCCGAAACTTTGGGCCAAAAGTCCAAAGGTGGATTTTCGGGCTGGGCCTATAAATAGCTGTCTTGTGGGGGAGTTTTGCCCCCTTTCCCGAGCTCCCCTGCCCATGGCCCCTTTAGCAAAGTTGGAGATCTTCATCTTGCGCATCTTCTGGCAGAGGCCCGGATTTTTTGGAAGCCGCGGCGTCGACGACTTCGGCATCGGAGCGCAGTGTGGCGATTTTTCATCGGAGGCCCGTTATCGTCGCAGTTTGATCTGAGAGGTCTACCGAGCTACTCCGTCAGTATTTTTGGACGATTTCTGCGGCGTTGGAATCACGAGAGGTACGTCTTCGACTTTCGTGTTGATCATCTTGCTGGATTCAGAGTTTATGACACGGTTTTCGAGGCATTTCTAAGCCGCTGTTTTCTGGTGGAGTTTTTGGACAGCGGCCCCTTGCCGGAATTTTATCTCCGCACCCGAGTGTCGGATCGAGATGAGCCTATACACTTTTTGGATCTACTCGTCGCAAGGATTATCATTGTATTTTTCTGGGATTTTTCTGAGGCTTGCCCGAAGGTATACTATTCCCCTTTTATCTGTGTTTGAGTTTACAGTTGTGTGGTTGTGAGTGTTTGCGCACCTGTACTGTGGAATTTGTAACTCGGCCTACGGGGCTCGGATTTGGGCGTGCAGGTACCCGTTTCGAAGGTCTCGACGAGACGCTCGCTGTGATATTTTTATTGGAATTTTTGGAGTTCGTTTTACAGGTGAAAATTTCGCATTAAGGGGACTCTTCCCAGCAGATTTGTGATGCTTGGATTTTATGGAATTAAGTGTAACTTTGGGTTGTGTTTTTGTACCCAGGAGGTATTGATCACTGTTCCTGTATTGTTGGATTGGTGGGTGTGTAGAGATATCTGTTTCTGGACTTTCTCAGCTGTGCGACTCCGGACAGTTAGCATTTTCAGGTGGGTGGCCTTGTCTTCACGACCTATGGACTGTGCATTAATTCTATCTGTGTAGGGACTTGCATGTTATAGATGTGTTTTATATAGCATGCTAGATTATAGGAATTGATGTTCCTGATGTTGATAGATCATCATGTATTTATTGTCCTTCCCTACAAGCTGTTGATTATTGTTATCTTGGAATTTGACCTAGCACCCCTGTCATATGATTGCATGTGTAACCAGACTGGTAGAAAACCCTCACTTGGGCTAGGGTTATTTCTGCTTTAGACATCCACACTTCTATCTTTCCTGGACATAGTGTTCTTCCTCGCCCGGGTAGTGGGCCGAGTGGTCAAGAGTTATCTTTTAGTGTGGGATGCATGTTACACTCGTGCTTGGGAGCAGAGTGGCGTCTGGTAGATGTAGTTGGTTGTTCATCTGTAGCGGGAGCCGTTTGGGTAGACGGCGGTCCCGAGATGTTTTATTTTTCTTGTTTTATCTGTCGCCGCTGTGCTAGTGGCAGCGGTAGATCAGTGTTAGCAGAACCTTAAACCCAGAACCTTTTTGGACACACATATGATTTTTGTCAACCAAATATCTTCTTCCAAGCATCGTAGGGTCGCCTGAGTCTGTTCCTGTTTGATTGGACGAAGGCATTAGCCCTTCGAGGCTTAGATATAAAACTTGGTTTCAACTGTTTTCCTAAGCAGAACTAAAAATCATTAAATATGGGTTTCTTACAGATCAGATGGCTTCAGTAAGAAATGTCACAGTTTTTCCTATAAATTAACCACCGAGATGATTCGAGTGGTCTGGGTTCTAAGGTCTGCCTTTTCTTGGGACGAGAACAACGAGAGGCCATGCCTAGAGCCTGTTCTTGTTTGATTTGGGTTGTAGGTTCTAGTTTTTCGGTGTTCCCGGACCCTTCATTGGGTCAGTGGTTGAGATGTTCGGCCTGTTTGGCCTGTTGAGTCAGCTGTTCGCAGTGGATGCGATGTCGGCCTGTTGAGGCAGTTGTTCGCAGTAGATGCGACGTTTGGCCTGTCTGGCCTGTTGAGACAGTTTCTCGCAGTGGATGCGACTTGGTGCCATGAGTTGGCAGAGTGTGATCTAGAGGTTGTTTCTCTGATTTAGTGGTGGAGGTGGTTCTCCCACTTAGCCTTGAGGATCTTGGGGTTCTGGCAGATCGAGTCGTGGAGGTTTCCCGACTCAGCCATGGTCGTGCATTTATCAGATTGAGTCGTTGAGGGTTCTCCGACATAGCTGTGAGAGTGTGTTGGGCTATTCCTGTTCGAGTCGAGGTTCTTTTTCCGACTGAGTTGTGCTTTGAGCTTGGAGTTACCGATCTTTTTGATCGTGGATCATAGCCTGCATGAGCCACATTTGAGCTTGACAGAGATACTTTACAGAGGTACTTGAGATGGGTTACTTTGACTCGAGCGGGTCGCTCCCCTCGAGGGCCACTCCGGAGTAGGCGAGACCGGGTTGTTATACCGGCGTGAGATTGAGCTTTTCTATCGCGACTTGTCGTTGCATTTGTCCCTCTGGCTGTGCTGGTGTTGGCAGTCATGGACGCCCTACGTAAGTCCGCTCCTCCGGGACGTAACGGCAGTAGATCCTACGTAAGTCCGCTCCTCAGGGACGTAACGGCAGTAGGTTGGCGCAGGCTTGACTGGACCCGAGGAGGCAGTCAGTTCAGATTGAGTGATCAGAGATGAGAGTTAGTTGTGGCATCATGTTCTTTCTGTCCCACTCTTTGAGCATCTAGATAGAGGCATAGTAGCTGTAGAGTTTACTTTTCCCAGCTTTCCTTACAGCACTGCTTTTGTTACTTTATGCCTCTAGTGGACTTAGTGGGCAGACCGTCGGGCTTGTTGGCGGCACCCACTGAGAACTACTTGGGACGTAGTTCTCACACCCGTCGTGGTGTCTTTTCCCACAGGAACTTCTACTCCAGTTCCTGTTGTTCCTGTTGCTGATCCTTCTGACCGAGGCGAGGGAGTCGCGAGCTAGTTCCCTACCCGTCGTTGGAGTGTAGCGGTACCCCTTCAGAGGAGAGCTTCAGTAGATTAGTTATTTTATTTTCCTCCTTTGAGAGACTGTTGTAGTGAGGATTGTTATGTATTGAGAGCCTGTACACTGATGTATTTATTGGAGATACCTCCCGGTTGAGTTCTGAGTTTGTATATGAGGATTCTGCATGATTATCATTTTTGGGAGACGGATATTGTTGTGTTATTTCCAGTTGTACAGTGATTGATTTAGTTATACAGCAGATTTTTATTTATAGCTCTGATATCTGTTTAGCTGTAGTACTTTTCTTGCAGGTAGGACGCTTCACCTATGCGGGTTTGGCATAGGTGGCGGATCTGTTGGCGAGCCGGGTCGCAGTTTCGACCCCGGGGCGTGACACGCTGAGTCCAAATCGGATGTCCAGTTTGTCAAATTCCACTTCTAAAATTTGCCGAAGGCATCCGGACAGGTAAACTTAATTCAAATTTCGTGCTGGGTCCAACCTTGAGGCCCGATTTGCGCACAAACACCTCCATCACACCGAATAAGGCTCCAGAAGTCGCTAATCACACTGCAAAAGCTCTACGGAGATCCGGATCATCACATGTTGCCTAAGGAAAAAAGAAAGAATAAAAAAAGAGAGAGTAAAAAAAGAAAGAATAAATTGGTACAAAGTGTTCGTCATGATGTAAGTTGGGAAAAAAGAAAGAATAAAAAAATAAAGAATGGAATTGGAAAAAGAAGAGAATGAAATGAGGAGAATGAAATGAGAAGACTATTAGATACTTGTTGCCTAAGGAAACCTCTCATTCGGTAGAAGTGAGGGATGCTAGGTGTACACCCCTTTAGGGGTGTATATCCTACACCCCACTTTATCCTGGAATGAGTATTATTCCACTCGTCACATCAAGTGATGAGTGGAATTCATTCCATCTCAGAATGGGGTGGGGTGCAAGATATACACTCATAAAGAGGTGTATACTTATATATACCATCTGTAGAATTATGTACCGGTACAAGGTGTTCGTCATGATGTAAATTGGGAAAAAAGAAAGAATAAAAAAAGAGAGAATGGAATTAGGAAAAAAGAGAGAATAAAATAAGGAGATTGAAATGAGCAGACTATTAGATACTTGTTGTCTAAGGAAAAAAAGAAAGAATAGAAAAAGAGAGAATAAAAAAAAAAAGAGAATAAAAAAAGAAAGAATAAATTGGTACAATAGCAACGCATTTTTGTTTTCGCAGTATAGTGTACTTAAGCATATTTTTCGTAACCCTGCAATTATTTACCATCAATGTCATCTTTGAACCATTGTTGTTCGATTTGAATTTGAGCCTAGTTGAAGATTGCAGGATACTATAATGCAAACATTATAGTCTAGCAGCTGTGTTGTAATTTGTAAAACCATTTTACAACTCATTTATGTTGGTAAATAGGGCAAATTTAGGGGCTATTTAGTAAACTAGTTTTCATAAAAGTTTTTATTTTCAAAATAATGTTTTAAAAAATTATTTATAAAAATAAATTTAATTATTTATTTTATTTATTTTTTAATAGAGTGACTTGAAAAAAAAGAATTGTTTAGAAACGAGGTCATGTTCGCTCATATTAAATTAGCTATTTAATAAAATAGCTTTTATAAAAAACTTTATTTATAAAATTATATTTTATAAAAATTTTAGAAATATAGAGATTTTGAAATGAGAGAATATGCTTTTGTCTCGAACGTGGACAATTCATTATTATTATTATTATTTTTATTAAGCTTATTTTTTAAAATAATTTTTTAAAAAATTTATTTTTTAAATAAATTTTTTTATAAAAAATAGTTTACTAAATAGCCCGTTTTGATGCATATGCTTTTGTCAGTTCCGAATAATTCTCTCTTTTCGAAATCGCTCTGTTTTTTTTAAAAAACATTTAATTTTAATTTTTCTTTTGTTCTTTTTCCTCAACAAAAGTAAGGAGAAAAAAAAAAAAAAAAAAAAAAAAAAAAAAAAAAAAAGAGGGTGAAAACTACCCAAACCAAAATGGGATAGAAAGAGAATGGTAAACCGGTTTGGGGGGATATTTTAATTTTTTAACACAAAAGTTAATTCTTTATTTCTCTTATTCTTTAATTACTATCAAATATTTTTTTTTTAATATCTGGTATAAATCTAATTTTCAATCAAATATAATTTCACATTATACTTAATTTATACCTAACTTTATATTTATTTTAGGTAGAACTCATTCTCTCTTATCCACAAACCAAACGATACCTTCTCGTATTCTTTGGCGGGTCTTTTTTTATTTTATTTTTTTTCGTCCTTCTCACCGAAGGGAAACTTCTTCGTATTCGTCGACCTCTTTTCTCATCAAAGTCCCAATGCACGATAAAAAGAAGCAACTTTCTGAGTCAAGTTCAAAAGCCAAATACTGCCTTTATTCCGAGAACTCGCTATTCATCTGCGGCATCAACTCCCTCTCTCGCAGTGAGCTTGATCTTTCTCTCTTTGGGTTTCTGAGAGAAGTGAGAGGAGATAGATGATGGAGAGAGAGACGAAGAGGAGATGGAGAGGTGATGGTTGTGAAGAAGCCTCCAAATGGGAATTGGGGAATTGGGGAATTGGGGGATCTACACCCCTGTAAGGGGTGTATAGGTATCATTTTCCATTAATCTATGTGTCACTCTCTATCTCTCTCTCTTACACACTCAAACACACACTAGATCTCTCTATCCTCAAATTAACTATTATTAACTACTGAGAAGGAAGGGAGAATGATAAGAAAGATGATTATCGACTCAGATTCGGACAGGGAAGGTTCAGTATCAGAATCAGAGCAGAAGAGCAAGGGAACGAATTTGGTGGGCTTAATATTTTCCTGGTCCTTGAATGATGTCTTCAACAAGAACCTCTTCAAGGACAAGGTCATTAAGTTTCTCGTACTGCACTCTCAGTAGATCCATTAAAAGTTTAGATAATTTTTTAAAATTTTTTAGTGTTAAAAAAAAAACATTGTTCTTGTACACTCGAAAGGTCCGTAAAAAAACTACATCACTTGTCTAGTTTTTTTTTGTTTTCTTTGGAGCATTCTTGCTTTAAATGGCAGTTCTCTTTGTTGTATGTTTTTCTTTTTAATATAAAACGTATACGTATCCATTTCTCTTTCTTCAAATATGTTCTATATAGAGAGATCATCTCGAATATCATCGATAGTATATAAATAATATTTACTATCAATATTTTTTATTATTGGATTATTACTATTCTACTAATTTTTACTAAATTCTATGCATCAAATGATCATACTACTACTATTAATTTTTGGGTTTTGATGGCTAGGAGGTAGTGAGTCTACTTGAGCTGTGTGTTTTTTAGGTTCTGTTGTTTCTCGATTCTTTTGCTGTTGCTTAGAGAGGCCCTCGGCAAGGTACCTGCGGGAGTCTTTTTGTCAACTTCCGCGTGTAACACTACAAGGGTCCCCTCCTTCTCCTTTTGTTTTGTTCTTTCTCTCTGCTCCCCATCTGTATGTCCTCTCAAATAGGGTATACCCCTGTTTAATCAAAAAAAAATGATCATACTATTTTTATACTGTCGATACTATACCAACCACATCATATGTTTGTATATATAGTAGAGCTAGGATAGTAAGAAAGTAGTGTTTGCTGTTAATTTTTCTATCGTTTTTCTTTGCAGGTTGAAAAGATTCCGAAAACTTTCATATCTATGGAGCACTACTTGAGTTCGTTTACCTTTCCACTGATCGAAGAAACGCGTGCCGACATGTGCTCTGCTCTAGAATCTTTCGCTCATGCACCTTTCATCGAAGTAATATTGTTGGCGGATGTTATGCCGGTCAAGGAACGAACATACTACATTGTGGTCGCAAATCTGACACAGTCGACAGCAAACCCAAATGAAGCTGAAACATACAGTCCGAAGGTAAACGACATATTTGTGTTGTTGGAACATAAACCGAAGCACATATCTGATTTAACACGGAATCAAAGCGCATACATTATCGCCTCGGCCCTTGAAGTCGGAGAAACTGAAACACTCCCACCAAATCATTTGATCATCAAAGCATCTCGCAGTGTTGTTGTTGAGATAGACAGTGAAACAAAGAGGCCTAAAAAACCACTTTTTGCAGTGTTCCTGATAAATATGACAACCTCTACTCGAATTTGGAAGTCGATTGACCAGGAATTGGCAGAACAGAGGAATACTAGCATCATCGATATGGTTTTAAGATATCGTTCAACGGTATGGTTTTCATTTATGGATTATAGATATAATAACAGCAGCTATTAGAACATCCAGTAGTGTAATCACATATGCTAAGCAATTTGTTTGTTTACCACATTTTTTGTTAACTTTGAACGCCTTAAAACAATTAGGTAAGTAGTACAGTTAGTAGATCAGAAATGTTTACCGCCAATTTTTTCACAGTTTTTTCTCAATCAAAAAGATGGTGCCAATTATACCAAAGCTTCTCTATTTCAAGATATAGCTTATCCTTTTCACTTCCAAATGACAGGTCGCAGGAGATCGTAGCATGTCATCTTCACCTGGAGTACTCACAAGTTTCGATGCCTCCGCAATAGTCGACACCGATCTTCACAATTTCGGGCTTAATGAGTCTCAACTGAATGCAGCACAAGCATGCATATCATCAAGGGAAAAATGTGGCATCTCCGTAAATCTCATATGGGGGCCTCCTGGCACCGGAAAAACGAAAACAATTAGCGCTCTTCTCTGGACCATGCTGGCTAAGAAATGCAGAACACTCGCATGCGCACCGACAAATACTGCAGTAGTAGAAGTTGCGTCCCGATTTTTACGGCAAATTAGGGAGTCTTCATGGGGTAAAAGCTGTCGAGTAGCTGACATGGTGTTGTTAGGAAACAAGGACCGGATGAAAATCGATGACAATCTCTCTGATGTATTTTTGGAGCACCGTGTTCGAAGGCTGTTGAAGTGTTTTGTCCCACTTACAGGGTGGAAGCATTGCCTTGATTCAATGGCCGATCTTCTTGAAAACGCGGTGTCCCAGTATGAAATGTATCTCAAGGATAGACAGGACAAAGAGGAGGAGGACGAAGAAGAAGAGGAAACTATAACGATGACATTTGAGGAATATGTTGTAAGTACGTACAATCAGTGTGCGAAGAAATTGCATGAATGTATTAATATCATGTCTGATGATCTTCCGACCGCCTCAACCTCACTGGAGAATTTTGAGCACATGAATCAGGTGCTTGAGTTGTTGAAAATCATCAGAAAACTGTTATGCTCAGGAGATACCGACGAGGGAAAGCTCAGAAAGATTTTTGAGTGCGCCTCGAAAGTTGAAAGTCCTAGCATCGTCTCGTTCTTGGATTTGCAATGCTTCATGGAAGGAAACCGAAACTCAACTTTAAAGCTGAAGGTGGCAATAGGTTTCTGTCTTCAGACGTTAAAACTCCTGTCCGAACATCTTAATCTTCCAAATATTTATGCTCGGCGCTCGATTGAAGATTTTATACTGCAAAGAGTGAATACTGTGTTATGCACAGCTTCTAGCTCTTTTAGGCTGCAAAATTTGGAGATGGAGAAACCACTTGAACTGTTAGTCGTCGATGAGGCTGGGCAGTTAAAAGAGTGCGAGTCATTGATACCTCTGCAGATTAATGGCATAAAACACGCAATCTTCATCGGCGACGAATACCAGCTTCCTGCCCTGGTCAAAAGCGAGGTTCACTTTGATCCCTTTACCAATGTGTTTATATTCTGAATTGTATCTAATAAAACCGCTTGCTCTGCTAAGTTTATTTTATCTTCTGCTTTGCAGATGTCTGACAATGCTGAATTCGGTAGAAGCCTCTTCGGAAGATTAAGTTCACTCGGGCACGAAAAGCAGCTTCTCAGTGTTCAGTACAGAATGCATCCGTCGATAAGCAAGTTTCCCAATTCTAAATTCTATAATAGCAAAATATCAGATGGTCCAAATGTTCTCTCTGAGGAATACAAGAGAAAGTATCTACCAGATCAAATGTACGGCTCATATTCGTTTATAAACATTGAATATGGAAAGGAAGGAAAGGATAAGTACGGTAGGAGCCTGAAAAACATGATAGAAGTTGCCGTGGTAGTGCAGATCTTGAAGAAATTGTTCAAAGGTGCGTTCCCCGCCTTAACGCTGCATTTTCCACGAGCACTGGACATTAACATACAATTCTCAGATATTTATCATGCGTCTTCCAGTATTCAAATTTCTAAATATATAGAACACTTTAGAAAAAGAAGTGAAATGGTATTAGTAGTTACTAACAACGGCGCAACTACTAAAAATATATTATGGATCTCAATAATAACCATCGATCTTTGTTACAAAATTAATGTTGTGGGCTTGCATCTTAAATGAAGATTTATAGGTAAAGTTTTACATGAATCATCAAATTTTGAAATACAGGTTTGTTTTTTTCTGCTGCTACTTTTGATCTTCTCCTTTATGGTTACTAAGCTCTGATTTTTTGTTATTGCAGCATCAGTTACTTTCGGAAGGAAACTTAGTGTTGGTGTAATATCACCATACACAGCTCAAGTAAAAGCCATCCAGGGAAAACTAGGGAGAATATTTGAGATGTATGATGGCTTCTCTGTGAAGGTTAAATCAGTTGACGGCTTTCAAGGAGGCGAGGAGGACGTTATAATAATTTCTACTGTCAGGTGCAATACAGGGGGATCAGTAGGTTTCCTTACTAACGCACAGCGCACTAACGTGGCTCTAACAAGGGCCAAGTATGTTTGTTATTTTTCGCAATGCTCTACTTCTCTTTAGTGCTTTGCTCAATCTGTTTTCAGAGACTGTAAGTTATGATTACGCCATTTCGTTTGCTCTATCAACTGCAGGCACTGTCTCTGGATTTTAGGAAATGCGCCGACACTAACTAAAAGCGAGTCTATATGGCAGAAATTAGTTGACGATGCGGAAAAGCGCGGTTGCTTTTTTAATGCTACTGAAGACAAGGATCTGTCTGATGCTGTTATCAAAGCATCTGTTGAACTTGACGAGCTCGATAATTTCCTGAATATGGATTCACTGCATATTAGCAGGCCAAGGAGGAAGGTATGTTGGTCCTGATCTCAACAACACACGCATTTCAGCAAAAATCATTTTAAGTATGTGATTACAATAAATGATGAACATCGACATGTATCTATATCACTTATCGAGTAAAGTATCGTTGCTTTGACTAAGTTCTTAGAGTAGTTTATTATATAGTGTGTGAATTCTTTATGCTTCTTAAGGATTCTGTTTTGGAGACCTTATAATAGCTCTAACTTGTTCTTATTATCTTTGTTCTCTCAGAATTTTAACCGTGCGTCTGGTGCTGCTGCCGGTCCCAGTTCATCATGATACAGAAATTGAAGAAGCATTGAGTGCACATAAAATTTTGTTTTAGGGGGGAATGCAATTCGAAACCACTAGAAGCTTGTTACTATCTTACTAGTAAACTAGTAACGTTACAGTTTGTGGCTCTTATATTGGCAATGCAGTTCTTCTATTTTGTTTCATGATGATGCTTTTTTTTTTTTAAGTAATAGGTAGCTTTGAATATTTTGGGTCAAAAACAATGAATGGAAATAGTTTTGTGGTGCATTTGCCGATTGTTGTTTATATAATGCCTAAAAAGCTTCTTTTTTTTTTTCTTTTTTTTTTTTTTTCTCTTTTATTATTTTTTGAGTCTCAAACACCTATGCTGTTGCATGGCAAATCTCAGTGCCCTAATCAAATTTACTAAAAAGTAACATTTTTTGAAAGGGAAAAAAAAAAATCTTATGGATTTATTACAAGTGCTTAAGATAGAATCCGTGATGCTTAGTGAATTGGTCAGTAGTAAAATATATGATAAATACAATTTTTCTTTCTACTAAATTAAACATCTCTTTCTAGATTAGCCATATATGGCCATCCAAATCCAGAAAGTAATTTATTTTTCTCCAACAACTGCTGCAAGATGTTTGACCGGGTCGTTTGTATTTCTGCTTAGCCAAACAAGGCCAATTTACAATTAAAAAACTTGCCAAAAATTTCAAATTGGATGACCGGTTCGCATTTGACAATGAATTACGCGCATCGACATAATAGTGTCAAATTTTTAAAATTTAAAGGATGAATTACTAAAAGGCCGGGTGTTTATGAAAATTCTCAAAAAGAAAACTAAAATGTATATAAAATGTTTTCCGATGAGTTGAGATAAAGAGATGCGATATGATCCAAATGCAAGTCAAATCCTTCTTGATTCGACCGTTGGAGAAGTCTCAACCATCGACCCAAACCGAATCGGGCTAAGCCCAAATTATAAAAGCCTATTGGGCTTGTTTGGGCCTCCTCCCCCCTCGTTTGGCCCTGAATATCCCCAAAACCCTACACACCTGAATGCTCGATTTCTCCTCAAATTTTCGCATCCAATTCGATCAGATGCATCCGTAGCACGAAAGAGAACGAACAAGCCCTAGGAAAATGGCATCTTTATTTCGGGTTTGCTACAATTCCCCTCGATTTCTCTTCGGAATCAGTGGTTTCACTGCGATTTATCTTGGATTTTTTGGGGCATTTTTCTCCTATTTTTGTAGGATCCGGGGAAGCTCTCGGTGTATAGGGATCGGAGGTTTTCGGGGGGCCAAGAGGAGTATGAACACGCGCTCCAAACCTCTATCACGGTATACGTGGGTAACATGTCGTTCTACACCACGGAGGAGCAAGTTTACGAGCTCTTTTCCAGAGCCGGAGAGATCAAGAAGATCATCATGGGCTTGGATAAGAATTCCAAGACTCCCTGCGGATTCTGCTTTGTTCTGTAAGGGTTTCCTCTCTCTCTCTTTTTTATTCATTTAGGGTTCGTCCTTTTTGTGTTTTTCTTAGTTGTAGATGTATTTTTAGTTTTTTCTTTCATAAATTTTATAACTTTCCTTGTTGTGGTTAGTGGTTGCGGAATAGTTTGTTGCTATTTCAAGATCATTTGTCATTGTTGGAATTTGCGAGAGAGTGGTAATTATATAGGAAACATGCTTCTTAGATGCTGGGATTATTTCATGATTGTGATCTTCATACCGAAATGCATTAGACAAGTTCTTTCCTATTGTCAATTATTAGACAATCGACAATAAACATGGAAGTGGCTGTAGAAAAACATGTGGCTTTTCTAGGTTAAACCTAATTTCCAATCAGATGCAAGTGTCAATGGATCTAACTCTCTCACTTAGATTTTTCTTTTTAAACTGATAAAACAAGTTAAACACTTTAAAAAAAAAAAAGGAGAGAAAAAGAAACCTCATCATTGCAAGATTAAGATAAGATGGAAAAGGGGCTAATTTGTTCTTGCTATAATAGGTTGAAATAGTTATGATTAAGGAAGAACTTGCTCATCTATTTATAAAGTTTAGCACAAATATTAAATACTACATTATCAGCAGTTTTTATATGGCGAATAAATCCATTAGCATGTAATATAACTGTTTGTTTATTTAGATTTTAGTTTTAATGGGCTTATCCAGTAGGTTGATTATCTGAAGGTCTCCGCTTATTGTTTTCTATCTTCTGGCTCAGCATTAGAATTTTTCACATCCTCACTTTTGTTTTACAGTGTGAGTATGATCCCACTGCAACACAACTTGTAGCTTTTGCCATGCCCTTACAGTTCAACACGTATTTCTCTAATTGCACTTCTTTGACCATGCATTGATAGCTATTTGATGCTTCCTGTTCAGGTACTATTCTAGGGATGATGCTGAAGATTCGGTGAAATATATCAGTGGGACAATTCTTGATGATCGTCCGATCCGTGTAGATTTTGACTGGGGATTTGAGGAAGGCAGGCAATGGGGCCGCGGAAGAAGTGGCGGACAGGTTATTTTCTTATTTCTCTTCAGCCAGAATATTTCTCCCTTTCCGAAATAACTTGTGCTTATGTTTATCTACTTTCTCCTTGATAGGTGAGAGATGAATACCGAACGGATTATGATCCTGATATCCTTTGATACACATTACACTTTCAAATGTTTGTGTTTTGCTTGTAAGGAGCTACTTGCTGCATTTATACTTTTGTCTGGTTTTGGGTTCCGTGAAGTTCTCCTCTGGAAAACTCCACAATGACTATCATATATAAGCTGATATCAGGCAATCCAATATTTGATCTTGGATGCATCTTAACTATATAAGCGATATTTTGCTATATAATTAGAGTGAGTGTTTTGTTCTTTATATTTTGACCTTGATGTGCCTTTTAAACATTTATGTTATACTCTCCTACATCCTTTTCTTCTGTTTCCTTAACGAATGATACGCAGAGGTGGCTATGGGAAGCTGGTTCAGAGGGAATTAGAGGCACAGAGACAATTAGTTGACTACGGCAGTGGGTCTTTGGGTGCTTTCCAGCCTCCTGTGCAATCTCGATGTATGTTTTCAAAACAATAATATTGTGGGCCTTTCTGAATAGCTTGCATTAGTAAGCAGTTGTTTCTGTCTTGAACATGATTTAAAATGATAAAAAGAAAATGCTTTCCATAGGAGAGCTCCTTTGATACTGTAGAAACGTCTCTCTTTGGTCATATCTCGTATTTATCTTGTGAAGAACTTATGGTTTTATTAGTTTTACATTTTCTCCTTTTGGAGTCATTATTTGAGAAATTTCTGTAGGGATCATTTGTTTTCTCCCTATTACTCTTTAACAAGGTAGTGACTTGAATAACCACACAGCCCTAAAGTCTCATTTACAGTTCTATATCAAGAATAAGCAACTATAAAATCATCACAATGCTTTCAATTGCATCTGGAGTTTGTTTATCCCTGTTTTAATTGTTCGTTCTCCATAATTTCCATGCCACCATTGTCAATTTTTGCCATTTTCATATTTGAATTGCAGATGGTGGGATGGGTAGAGACCATGGGCATGGGGGCTCATACAGACATGACACAGGTTTTAGTTCATAAATATCTGGCTTATTTGCTTCACCTATTTATCTGAAGATAAATAGAGTGACTTGCTATGTCTTGTTTGGTGGTGATGCAGATTATCGTCGCAAAAGATACAGAGATGATGATCGATATGGACCTGAAGTGTCAAGGAGAAAAGCCGTCTTCGATTCGAGGAGAAACTCTGATAATGATTCCAGACCGGTATGAATTGTTTAGGCAATTCTGAAATGGATCCTGCAACTTCTTTTAGTAATTGCATCCTCTTGAACTTTTGCTTGGTCTGATTTGAGTTTGTTCCGTCTGGTGGAGCGAGGACCAGTAGCATTCGGCCATTAACAGTTTGATGGAATTTGCAATTTCATCTGCTGGCAAGTGGATAGAACAGTTAAATATATTTCATGGTGCATTGTTAAATTTGACAAAATTCCCAATTTAATTAATTGAATTACTCAAATCAAGACAGCAAAAAAGTTCGCCAAGTGTCATTTGATTAAAAAAAGAAAAATTGAAGTTGGGGTTCTATTTCATACTGGCATATAGTGGGGGATGCGGCCCTACGTTTTTTTTACCAGTTGTGTATTTTCCGAAAATTTCTGGAGCGTTCCTTTCTTTATTCATCATTCAGTTCGGACCTTTCTTGTTTTCTCCAGGAGAAGAATCCTCGCTTCCGAGAGAGCGGTGATTCTGATGAGGATGAAGATGATGATAGGAAACGGCGTCGCTGAACTCAATCAAGAACCCCTTTATTTCCTTTTTCAAATGGAAAGGATGCATAGATCTTTAAGACATCAATGCTGTTTTATCATCAACTTTTGATTAACTTGTCCTTTAATTAAATCGGAAACTATTAGATACTTGTTGCCTAAGGAAACCCCTCATTCTGTAGAATCTGTACGTATAGCAACGCTTTTTTGTTTTGGCAGTATAGTGTAATTAAGCATATTTTTCGTAACCCTGCAATTATTTGCCATCATTGTCATCTTTGAACCATTGTTGTTCGATTTGAATTTGAGCCTTTTTGAAGATTGCAGGATATACTATAATGCAAACATTATAGTCTAGCAGCTGTGTTGTAATTTGTAAAACCATTTTACAACTCATTTATGTTGGTAAATAGGGCAAATTTAGGGGCTATTTAGTAAACTAGTTTTCATAAAAGTTTTTATTTTCAAAATAATGTTTTAAAAAATTATTTATAAAAATAGACTTAATAATATATTTTTATTTATTTTTTAATAGAGTGACTTGAAAAAGAGAGAATTGTTTAGGACGAGGTCATGTTCGCTCATAATAAATGAGCTATTTAATAAAATAGCTTTTATAAAAAAAATTATTTATAAAATTATATTTTATAAAAAAAAAAAAAAAAAATAGAGATTTTGAAATGAGAGAATATGCATTTATCTCGAACGTGGACGATTCTCTCTTTTCGAAGTCATTTTTTTTATTATTATATTTATTAAGCTTATTTTTAAAAATAAATTTTTTAAAAATTTATTTTTTAAATAAATTTTTTTATAAAAATTAGTTTACTAAATAGCCATGCATATGCTTTTGTCAATTCCGAATAATTCGAATTATTTACAAAACTAATCACACTAACAATCTTATTTATAAAAATAGTATTCTGAAAAAGTATTTATGAAAATATGTTTCGGAGTGTCAGATAACTCAAATGCAGTGAATCATTCATCATTTTCTTGAAAAACGATAAATGATTCACCGCATTCACAAAATTTGTCATAATCCTATGAAAGCGGTGAATCATTCACCGTTTTTAAAAGTGGCAAATGGTTTACCGCTTTTAGAAGAAGAAGAAGAGAAGAAGAAAAAAAGAGGGTGCTGCGGGTGCGGGGGGCGCGTGGGTATAAGTGAATGAAAGCGGTGAATGATTCACCGTTTTTAAATACGGTAAATTATTTACCGCTTTCATATGACTTAAATTTTTCGGGAATCTTATGAATGCAAAGCGATAAACCATTCACCGCTTAAGACTATTTTTGTAAAAAAAAATTTCAGAAGACTATTTTTATAATTATAAAAATTTATAAGATTATTTTTTAAAAAAAAATTGAATAATTCTCTCTTTTCGAAATCGCTCTGTTTTTTTCTAAAAAAAATTAATTTTAATTTTTCTTTTGTTCTTTTTCCTCAACAAAAGTAAGGAGAAACAAAAAAAAAAAAAGAGAGAGAGAAGGTGAAAACCCTTCTCGTATTCTTTGGCGGGTCTTTTTTTATTTTATTTTTTTACGTCCTTCTCACCGAAGGGAAACTCTTCGTATTCGTCGACCTCTTTTCTCATCAAAGTCCCAATGCTCGATAAAAAGAAGCAACTTTCTGAGTCAAGTTCAACGGCCAATTATTGCCTTTTGAGTTCCTTCGACATCAAGCAAAATAAAAACCCTTCTTTATTCCGAGAACTCGCTATTCATCTGCAGCATCAACTCCCTCTCTCGCAGTGAGCTTGATCTTTCTCTCTTTGGGTTTCTGAGAGAAGTGAGAGGAGATAGATGATGGAGAGAGAGACGAAGAGGAGATGGAGAGGTGATGGTTGTGAAGAAGCCTCCAAATGGGAATTGGGGGATTTGGTGCTCTCATGGTCCATTGGAGACATTCTCAGCCACGATAACCACCAGGTCTCTCTCTCTCTCTCTCTCTCTCTCTCTCTCTCTCATCATGCACGCATCCCTATGCACGTTCAAATGTAACAGAGGGTGCTACGCCACCTTCTTCATCTCCGTCGTTTCGCATTACGTCAGAAAGCTTTTGAGCTCGAATTTCTCCTTAGCTCTAATAAAAAGTTGGGACGTAAAGAAAAAAAAAGAAAAAAAAAATGTTGAATACAAAATATTAAAAACATGTCGGTGGATATAATAATAAAGTATTACAGAACAGTTGGTTGATTCACATCTAATTCTGCATGTTATACTGCTCTCTCTTTTTAATCTTCTAGGTGGAGAAGATACCGAAAACTTTTGATTCAATTGCAAAGTATTTTGAATCATACGCCGCTCCTTTGTTAGAAGAAACGCGCGCAGAGCTATGCTTTAGCTTGGAGTCGATCTCCGAAGCTCCTCATTCACAAATCCGATGTATAGAGGCGGCGGATCGATCGCCGCCGTCTAAAACGTCGAAGCCTTCGTATTACATTGATGTCGACTTTTGGGAGAATGAATCTACTGCTGCCGCTGCCGAAAGTTACAAGGCGAGGAACGGCGACATCTTCGTGTTGTCGAGCATTAAACCTGAATCTGCTGATGACTTCGGTAGATACGGCGTTACGTACTGTTTTGCGATGGTCATTGAGGTTGCGATGGATGATGAATATCAGAAGGGGTTCAGAGTGAGAGCCTCAAACAGCATTGACGTCGAAGGCGACCTGAATAAGTACAATTTTGCTATTTTTCTTGCTAACATTATGTCGAATATTCGGATATGGAGAGCTATTCACCTTGATACAGGGATGAATTGCAACTTCAGTATTATAAACGAAGTTTTGTGCCCTAGAAATATGGTAATCTCCATTTATTTTGAAGTGATTTGTTGCATTTTGTATAACTGTCAGATCAATCTTTTGGGTGGCAGAGATCATGAATCTTCCTTTGTTTTCATGTTGTGCAGGGTAGCGGTAAATGCAATATTTGCATTAGGCGAGGTGAATATTTGTTTCCCGACAGGTTAATGTCGATGAATCTCAATCAGTCACAAATTGATGCAGTAAAAGACACGATTTCGACCGTTCAATGCGAGCATTTAAACTTTGTGAAGCTTATTTGGGGCCCTCCTGGTACGGGAAAGACAAAGACGGTTGCGGCTATACTATGGGCTCTCTTTAATATGAAATGCCGAACGCTTACATGTGCCCCGACTAATGTTGCTGTGGTTGGAGTTTGCTCTCGCCTGCTTCAGTTGCTAAAGCATTTCAGCGCGGATGATACAGTAAATGGTACTCTCTGTTCTTTAGGAGAGGTGCTGTTATTTGGGAATAGGGATCGTATGGAAATCGACGATGAACTTTGTGATGTATTTTTGGATTATCGCATTGACCAACTTGTTGAATGCTTTGTGCCACCGTCTGGATGGAAGCATAGCGTAGCTTCGATGATTAGCTTACTTGAGGACAGCAGCTCTCAATATGATATGATTCTTGCTACTACGAAGGAAGAAAGTATAACTTTTCTAGAATTTCTTAGAAAGCAGTTTGATATTGTTGCATTACGTCTTCAGAGTTGCTTAAGGAATTTGCGGGTTCATCTTCCTAGCAAGTGTTTTTCACGTGAGAACTCCCGTAACATGTTTGCCCTAATGGATTTGCTCGAGACATTTTCTGGTCTCTTGTCAAACGAAGATTTGACTGATGATGATGTGAAAAAGGTCTTCTGGAAAGGGGAATTAGAGGCCAAGTATACCATGGATGACTCTAAATCTTCTCGCATTCGATCTTCTGCAATACAGGCATTGGTTGAAGCAAGAGTTATGTGTGTTCGCTTATTGAAAGTCCTTGAAGGCACTCTTCATTTTCCTATCACTGCTGATAAAAGTCAGATTCGTGATTATTGCCTTCAAAATGCAGTACTTATATTCTGTACCGTCTCTAGTTCTTCTCGATTGCATCATGCGAATATTGAACCTCTGGATGTATTAGTGGTTGATGAGGCGGCCCAGCTTAAAGAGTGCGAGTCAGTGATACCGCTCCGGCTTGATTGGTTAAAGCATGCAATTCTGGTAGGAGATGAATGCCAGTTGCGTGCTACAGTGAAAAGCCAGGTTATGCATTTTCTTTCCTTTTTCTTTTTGTGATTGATTTTCATCTCAGATGGCATGCTTAATAATTATTTATTTGTGAGGGTGCCACATTTAGCGTTTGTTTGGATGCTAGAACAACTTATTTGGAAAATCTCCTTCTCTTTATTTGAGAATCATTTGTTAGTTAGTTGGTTGTTGAGAGCTATCTAAAAATGAGCAAGGAAAAGCAAATACAAATTTCGAGTAAAATGTAAAACACCTCATAGGTGGAATATTACTATCTTTAAAAATAATAATTATTACGTACGAGGATCTTGCAATGGACTAAACTCCAAATCTAATGTTATTATTACTGAAAAAAGAATTTATCAAACACATGTTACCCTACTCGGTCTGAAGTAGTTAAGAGCTACATGTAAAACAAAATTTGGAAGTGGCAGATCCTCTTATTCTTATGCCATTGCTCAAAAACATTTATTGATATTCATGTGCACCACATTGACTAATTAGTTTCTAATTCCGTTCTTTTAGGTTTGTACAAAGGCTGGTTTCGGAAAGAGCCTTTTTGAAAGATTGGTCTCACTGGGTTATGATAAGAATCTTCTTAACATCCAATACCGGATGCATCCTTCAATCAGCTTCTTTCCAAATGTTAAGTTCTACGAGAAGAAGATTTTAGATGGCCAGAATGTGAAAGATGGTAACTATAACAAACCTTATCAGGATTTTAAGTTTGGTCCTTATGCTTTCATTAACATTGTGGACAGCAGAGAAGAGTTGGATGGTGTCGGAAATAGCCGGAAAAACATGGTTGAAGTTGCTGCTGTTTTGCATTTGGTCGGAATTCTCTTCAAATGTATGTTAAATTCAAGCCCCTTATAATCTGACTTGCTTGATTTATTCCTCTCTCTCTCTTTTGATATGACTATGACATACAGAAATTTCAACACAAGCATTCAAGATTTCCTGCATCTGGTTCGACTTTCTCTTTTGGTTTTTAATGCATTTTTTTATTAGGGCATTGGTGCATCCTGATTTTCAGTTGTTTATATTATACTCCTTAAGCAGAGTACCATACTCATAATCTGATGATGCCTGTATATAAATAATTGGAAAATTTTATAAGTGAAACATACGCTATTTACCATGTTACCTTCTGTTGCTTGTACAGCATGGCAGACTACACAGAAAAAGATCAGCATTGGTGTGGTATCTCCGTACAGTTCCCAAGTAAATGCAATTAAGGACAAGCTCGGAGACAAGTATAATTCTTACAGTGGGTTTGACATAAGAGTGAAGTCTATCGATGGATTTCAAGGTGGAGAGGATGATGTGATTATACTTTCAACTGTGAGGTCCAACAGCAAAGGAACTATTGGGTTTCTAGAAGATAATCAAAGGACAAATGTTGCTCTGACAAGAGCTAGGTATTCTTCTACTAATGGCAATATCAGCGTGCCATTTCAGCTCAGACTCTAAATATTTTGCTTCTTTATAGATGCACGTGAAAAAGCAGAAAAGGCCCTTTACTGTATTTGAAAGGCCTATACTTCATGTTATTTTTTCGTTCCATAATATAATTATGTTTTATGCAGGCATTGTCTTTGGATTTTGGGAAACGCAAATACTTTATTGAGAAGTGGAACAATATGGGCGGAACTAGTTCTCGATGCTCAAAATCGGAAATGCATATCCAATGCTAATGATGATCCCAACTTGGCTAAAGTAATTTTACGTATAAAGCATGAACTTGATCAACTCGATGATTTGCTCAATTCTGACTCAGTACTTCTTAACAATGCTAGTTGGAAGGTAGTGGAAATTACTATATAGAATTGAATTTTATATTATTATTGCTTTTCAGTTGGTGGTAGTGATCAACTGTCTACATGACTTGAGCAGGTACTTTTCAGTGATGAGTTTAGAAAGTCTTTCGGAAAGCTGAAATCGAAACCGCTCCAACAGGAAGTGCTTCATTTACTTTTGAGACTTGCTAGTGGTTGGCGGTCAAAAAGAGAAATTCGTCAATTGGCAGATTCTTTTCAGCTCACTAGAATATATAAGATCAGGGATCTCCATCTTGTATGGAGTATTGACATAGAAAAGAATGTGAGATATACCCAAATTATAAGGGTGTGGGATCTCCTACCTTTGGCACAAATTGACAAACTTATTAAACGTCTCAACCATATCTTTTCATTGTATACAGATATTTATATGGAACACTGCAAAGTCATACGTTTGGAACGGTAGGTTTAATGATTCTTTTGAAGAACTTTTTTTCTTTTGGCGCTTGTACCTTATTCATCCCTGTTCCCCTCTTTTACATCAACCCTTTTTACTTGCTTGGAATCATAAACTTTCATATCCTATGAAAAACAGTTATTAAAATTTGATTTTTCTTTTGAATACCTTGTTACATTCGTTTTTTATTTTATATTCTTCCATTGCTTTACCTTCCAGTTTGCTTACCTAAAATTGTGATTCTGTTTTACTTTCCATAAATTAGCTGCATTCTCTAATTAAAAGCTGATTGCTTCTAAAAAAATGATGAACTTCAGCTGATGTCTATTTGCACGAAGTTACCCTGGAAATGCCTCAATTTTTGCTTTACCTTTGTGTAATGTTGAATATCATAATTCACCTGTTTAAAATACAAGATTTCGTAGTATCGTTTCTTTTGTCGTTGTTCTATTAGTTGTTGTATATCACTTTGCTCATAGGCCAACGGGTGAAATGTAGGCTTTAGAATTTCCGGGAGAAATGCGAAAATCACAACATTTGTAGGGTTTTTCCTGTACTTCAGGTTTCCTACTTGAAATCGATGACCTTTAGTTTCAGATGAAACTATTGCCTTGACAAGAGTCATATTCTTGTTTCTGACAGGACAGTTGAAGTTCCTATGAGCTGGGATGTTGGCCGTGATATTATCCGCTATAAAAGGATCAGTAAATGTGGTTCTGAATTGACAGAGGCAGATGACGGCAATATGGAAACATTAAACGTTATGGAAAATTCTAAAGTCAGTGAGAGTCTGATACTGATGAAGTTTTATGCTTTATCGTCAGGGGTGGCAAAACACTTACTCACAGCTAGGGATGGGTCTGAATTGAATGTTCCTTTTGAGTTAACTGATCAAGAAGACGAGATAATTCGTTTTCCACAAAGTTCTTTCATACTGGGGAGGTCTGGAACTGGGAAAACGACTATATTAACCACAAAGCTAGTTCAAAAGGAGCAGCAGCACTTTATTGCATCAGGAGGACTCAACTCTGGGGAAGCTATTCTTTCTGAGGCCGCAGTTGATGATGTTGAACAACACGAAGATGTGGGATCTAGTGAAGGAAATTTCGTAAGGCAGATTTTTCTTACTGTTAGCACAAAACTATGTTCAGCTATAAGGAGCCACATATGCCGACTTAGAAGGTATGCTATTTGCATTAACTTTGCTTTGAGCCTTTCATATCCATCGTATATGTTATCTTACTTGTGATTTCTTTGGCTAGATGAATTACTCCTAATTCAACATTATGCATGGGCGGTAAATATATGTCACATTGTAATTCCTCATGTAGATACATGTAGACACT
The DNA here is from genome assembly GCA_029204045.2 of Tillandsia leiboldiana. Classification (NCBI taxonomy): domain Eukaryota; kingdom Viridiplantae; phylum Streptophyta; class Magnoliopsida; order Poales; family Bromeliaceae; genus Tillandsia; species Tillandsia leiboldiana. The sequence goes on from CM055078.1 coordinate 18,996,560, forward strand.
TTGGTACATGAATATATTGAAACTAATATTTGTATGGCTATTGAGAATATCAGGTCCTCGGTTGATTCTAGAAAATCTTAAAATTCTTTAGTAGCATCCTCATTTTTTAGTTTGGCTCTAGCCAGCCTAATATGAATGGAAAAGGACTGTGGTGATGAGAATAATGGTTAGGATATCTAATTTTAAGTGGAAAGTACTTTTTCTTTAATTTGGTCTGCAAAATTATTTACATTTTCAATTTTATGTTACTGTTTTCAGCTTTGCTACTGGTAGTGACATATCTAGTACGACGAATTCTCTTGGTTTGGATGATATCAGTGATAGCCTTGATGATTTCCTGGAAATTCCCGACAGTTTTTCAGAACTACCACAAAAACACTATCCGCTGGTAATAACATTCCGGAAATTCTTGAAGATGCTTGATGGAACCATGAGGATTTCATTCTTTGATAAATATTGTAGTGAATGGGGGGTTTCCTCATCAGAAAGAGGAGTATCTAAGTCCCTTGCATTGCAAACTTTTATCGAAAGTAAGGAAGTCGACTATGAAAAATTTGCAGGGTCCTACTGGCCCCATTTTGACGCAGATATGACTAAAAAACTTGACCCATCGACTGTTTTTACCCAGATAATTTCTCACATAAAGGGTGGCAGTGAAGCTGGCAAGTTTCAAGAAGCTAAACTTGAAAGAGAAGAGTATATCATGCTATCTAATAAACGGTTCTCAACCTTGGGAAGCAAAACCAGGGAGAAAATATATGACATTTTCATCAATTATGAGAACAAGAAACGAATAGCTGGAGAGTTCGATCTGTCTGATATTGTTAATCACCTTCACAAACAACTTAGCTGTGATGGTTTTACAGGTAATAAATTAGATTTTGTCTACATTGATGAGGTTCAGGACCTTACGATGAGACAGTTAGCCCTTCTCCGATATGTTTGCATGAATTTTGAGGGAGGGTTCACTTTTGCTGGAGATACGGCTCAAACGATTGCGAGGGGAATCGACTTCAGGTTTGAAGATATTCGCTCTCTTTTCTACACAGAATTCCTTTCGGGATCGGAAATTATTAATCAGGACAGTAAGAAAAAGGAATTCAGGATGTCTGATATATTCCAATTATATCAGAATTTTCGTACACATTTTGGTGTTCTGAAACTGGCACAAAGTATCATGGAGCTTCTGTACTATTTTTTCCCTGTGTGTGTTGACAAATTGTCTCCAGAGACTAGCTTTATATTTGGAGAAGCTCCTGTTTTGCTTGAATCAAGTAATGATGAGAATGCTATCGTAACAATCTTTGGAGAGAGCAGAAACACAACAGGTAGTTCAAGTGGATTTGGAGCTGAACAAGTCATTCTAGTGCGTGATGATTGCGCCAAAAGGCAAATTTTGGAATTTGTTGGTGAACAAGCTCTTGTTTTAACAATAGTTGAGTGCAAAGGCCTTGAATTTCAGGTAACTTCAGACATATCTCCTGTATTTTTGTAATAAGCTCAACTGCATAACAGCTGAGGGCATAGGAAAGGCCTTGAATTTCAGGTAACTTTAGACATATCTCGGCAAGTAAGGATCAGCATGGGTAAGTTTATGCCAAATTGCAAAAAACTTAAAATATTGTGATTAGCACTTAAACCATTTTGAAAACAATGTCTCATCTGTAAGTGTTTAATCCCCTTCTCTGACATTTTCATGCAGTGACATTTTTCATGTAGGAATTGTTCCTATAAGAAAAGAGAGAAAGAAAAAACTAGGCAAAAGGAATATATATATAAAGTTGAGCTTATATACTTTTAAAAGCACAAGTCCAACCTTGCTTGTGAATTTTTTATCATTGAATTTGCATTGAGATTTGTACAATTGTAATATCAACTAAGAGAAAAGGAGATAGTACAATTGCATAAATTTCAATGCAAATTTAATGGTAAAAAATTCACAAGCATGATTGGACTTGTGCTTATGAAAGTATATAAACTCTACTCTCTCTCTCTCTCTCTCTCTCTCTCTCTCTCTCTCTATATATATATATATATATATATATATATATATATATATATATAATTGAACTCCTATGCTTTTAAAAGCACCAAGTCATTGTTGCTTGTGAGTTTTTGGCCCTAGGGAGTAATAGGTGGTTGGTGGAATAGTATAATCTAACGAATAGAATTGATTAAAGGGATAGATCTAATGGTGAAAAACTTATAAGTATCAAATGATTGGTACTTTTACAAGCACCATAACCGGACTCTCTCTCTCTCTCTCTCTCTCTCTCTCTCTCTCTCTCTCTCTCTCTGTATATATATGTATATATAACCATACGTAACAGGTGGCTAGTCTTTTCACCAACCTTTAACTTTTTTGTGATGCAGGATGTTCTGCTTTATAATTTCTTTGGTGGATCTCCAGTGAAAAATAACTGGAGAGTTGTATATGAGTATATGAATACCCGCAATATACTCGAACCCTGTACGACGAGGTCATTTCCTTCATTTGATGAAGCGAAGCACAATCTTCTTTGCTCAGAGCTGAAGCAACTATATGTCGCTATTACTCGGACACGACAAAGACTTTGGATTTGTGAGAATAGTGATGAATACTGTAAACCTATTTTCGATTACTGGAAAAAGTTATGTCTGGTCCAAGTAAGGCACTTGGATTCAGATCTCGCGCGGGCAATGCAAGCTGCAAGCAGTGCTGAGGACTGGAAGTTACGCGGTATCAAGGTCAGTATTATTGTGTTTACATTTAAAGCCACTCCATTTCCTTTCCCCACCCCCCCTTTTTTTTTTGCGTCAAGTTCCACGGTATATGGAGGAATTTAATGTTGGAATTGCGATTTTGTTTCTTCTATAGCTATTCAAAGAGGGGCATTTTGAGATGGCCACTATGTGCTTTGAAAAGGCTGGTGATGAATTCAGAGAAAAGTGGGCACGGGCGGCAGGCCTCGTAGTAGCTGCTGAACAGGTTATTTCTACGAATCAAGAAATGGGTGAGGCTGCACTACTTAAAGCTGCTGAACTCTATGAAATCATCAGCAAACCGGAGAAAGCCGCTACATGCTATATCAAATTGAAGGATTACGTGAGAGCAGGTGATACATTGTCTCATTATTTTTTTGGTAAAAATGTATGAAACTTACATGAACTAAAGATCATTTGGATTTAGCTCCCCAACCATTCAAAATTTTGATTTTATTATCCAACTTTTCAATTTATTTGATTTGAGTCAGTGAAAGATGTTTTGACTCTAAAATTTAAACTAACTACTCATTTTAATAAACTTATAGTTGCGAGAATTGCATGAAATATATTAGGTAAACCGGTAAAGATAAACGACTCATTCAAATTTTAAAGTCAAAGTGTCGTTGCCCGACTCAAATGAAATAAATTGAAAGGTTAAGTGTTACTAAATCAAAATTTTGAAAGATTGGATAACTAGATCCAAATCGTCCATAGTTCAGATAAGTTTCATATAGTTTTACATTATTTTTTAACATACTGTACTATGTAAGCTTTTCAGGGCATCAAGATTCGATAGGCAGTCTCCATATCTTTAAATGAACAAATTCTCTACCATATATGCTACACTGTTTCTGCTAGTTGAGAAATTATATTATACACAGACACTAGTTAAAAGCTTGTGGAGGCAATCCTCTACCGAGGAAGCTGTATCTTCTACCATTTCCTCATTGAGGAATTACTTTTTTCAAGGTAGAAACATACAGGCCTGCACTATATAGTTCATGTACCCAATAGGAAATGTGCTGTACTGGAAGTCTTCTATAATGGACTGCTGAAATGATCTATTTTTGACATTTTTGTGAAATCAAATGAACGATTGGAATACTAATTACTTAACACGTCTAATATCCATACTCTTCACTTCAACTCAGGTACCATTTATATGGAGAAGTGTGGCAAATCTAGGCTTGAAGATGCTGGGGACTGCTTTGCTAAAGCAGAATGCTGGACACTTGCCGCTGATGTGTACTCTCAAGCAAAGTGCTTCTTGAAGTGTATCTCGATTTGCTCCAAAGGGCAACTATTTGACTCTGGATTACAGTATTTAGAAAGATGGAAGGAGGAATCATTTGTCAATAAACAGAACTACAAAGACTTCGATGAAGTTCGATTCAAGTATTTGGAGAACTGTGCTATGCACTACTATAAGCGAGGAGAAATAGAACGTATGATGGTTTCCGTTAAGGCTTTCCAATCTATGGACCGAATTCGGTCTTTTTTGACTTCTAAAAATTTTCTTAACGAGTTGATTAAAGTGGAGATTGAAATGGGGAACTTCTTAGAAGCTGCAAAGATTTACAGAAGCAAAGGAGATATCCTGCAAGAGGCAGAGATGCTCGAGAAAGCTGGTTTCTTTGAGAAGGCTGTACAACTAATTCTCTTTCATGTCATTATGAACTCACTATGGATTTCTGGAAGTAATGGGTGGCCTCTAAAAAAGTTTACTGGAAAGGAGGAACTACTTAGCAGAGCCATAACTTCTGCACGAAAAGTGTCAGATTCCTACTACAGTTCTGTTTGTTCTGAAGCAGAAATGTTAGGAGACAGGCCCAAAACTTTGTTGAACATGTCGAAGCATTTGATTGAAGCCCGGAAAAGTCAAAATATCCGGCTAGAATTTTTTACTGCTCATGCTATACTTGATGTCCTACTCCGTTCAGAAACTTCGAAGTATTTTTTTGATTCAGAAGTAGTTTTGGACGTAGAAAAGCATGCAAATGAGATGATGTCTCAGAATCGTTTCTCTGCTGAAACATTGTTGCATATCTGGAACCTGTGGAAAGCAATTGTATTGGAAGTATTAAATCACCTAGACCAAACTGAATCGCTCGACAAAAAGGAGTTCATAATGTACAAAGAGTTCTGTCTTGAATACTTGGGAGTTAGAAAGGATGATAATGATATCTTCTATGTCGTGCTGAAAAAGGAAGCAAGTTGGGTTCAGAATGCTGGTAAAGTTTCTCTGCACAAAGACAGAAATCATGTTTTGATGAATGCCCATCATTATACATCATCTGCTCGAAATTACTGGACTATGGAATTATGTTCTGTTGGTATCAAGGTACTGGAGAAATTGGAATCCATGATGTGTTTTTCTCCGCGGAGTTTAATTTCTCAATTCACCAAAGGGAAAGTGGTGTTATGTATATATGAAGTTGCAAAGTTTCTTAAGGGGTTCAAATCCAGTCCATCAAAATTAGTCGAAAAGATATGCAGGTTCTTTCACTTGTCTCTAAAATCTTTCTGGAACATAGTCTTCCCTAATGATTGGAAACATCAAACAACAGAGGACATATTATACATTCATGAGTACAGGACTGCTGAATTTTTGCTTGATGATTTGCTCGAGCAAAACCTGAGACCGGTAAATGGCAATTTGACCCATGGGCAGATAGGGAGATTGGTGATGCTGATCCTCCTGACAGGGCGATTAACTGATGATTCGTTTAACAGAATCAAGGGATGTTTGAATAAGATGTCAGAGTGGGGAGAATTTCTCGAACAACTCAAGATCTTTTTAGATCATGGATCTTCAAAAATATTATTAATCTCTTTGTTTCAAAAAGCACTTGAGGCAGCATTCAAGGCAGATTGGAAATGTGAAATTGGTTACATCGATCCACATTGCTTTCTGTATCTTCTCGAATGCCTCATGTTCTTGGCCTTATCATGCCAAGAACCCAGACGGAAGGTCTTCTGCACTAAATCTTTGCTGATTGGAATGCTAAGATGCCATGGTTGTAGAGGTTATATTGATTCCTGTTTGATCCTCATCCCCAATATGCAGTTAGAGGCTACTGTTAATATATCGCTGTCATTTACTGCTATGATTGCTAAAAGCCTTCTGAGTAGCACGCATGAAATCCGCCTGTGGATACAGAAGTCTTCTTTGCCTTTAGAGTCCTATCAGCTGATGATACTTCATCTTGTTACAATACTCTATCTCACATATCTCAATACTGGAATTGATACTCATGATTTACAGGCTCTTCTTTTATATAACAATTTACTTAGAGATCTGCCTTACGCTTTCTCTGAGAAGCTTAGGCATGTTGTATATTCCAGGACTCAAAATTATTCTCGTTTTTCAAGTGTATTTGCTGATGCACTTGAAACAGTTGGAAATCCTTTAGTGGTAATAAGTTCCACTGGAAGGAGTTCAACACCATCAAAGTTGAAAGCTGTTTTCATCAGCCCTGAGAAAATCAGGGATCCACAGGGTGTTTCCGCAATGCTATTCCCAAAGATTTCGGGAAATGTTAAGGATAAAGAGGCTTCACAAGATCCATCAAACATGAGCTCAAGCTGTTCGCCAAGTACCAAGATCGAGAGAAATAATTCCGGAAATCAACAAACTAATTTAGAGAAGTCTGAAGGACATCAAAATGGAATTGTTGAGGTAAATAGTTCAAAATTTTCCTGAGTTTATACCTGCTGCATCAGGTTTTGATTAGCTTGTTGTCTTATTTATGTTAGATGTTATTATCCGTGAACAAAAATTGTTGTTCATACATGTTTTCTCATGTTATTAAGTTTTTGGTTCAAGCAGAGTGAAATGGATGCTGTCAAATTTCTAGAGACTGAAATATCGCAGTTAAAGGAAGGAACCCAAGAAGACTTTGGCGAGCACTTGATTCAGGAAATGAAGAGTGTCTGTGATGAATTCAGACAGCTCACTGGGAGGTAATCTGCTTCCACCATGTTCATTTTTCCAGTAAAATTAGCAACAGAAGTGGAAAATATCCTTTACGAAGTTGTTAATGTTGTTTGGAGGGCGATTTTGGCTTCTTTTTTTGGCAGTATCCCAGTTAGTTATCCTGCTGCTCTGATCCTCTTACTCTATTCCTTGGTTTGTTTGTGAGGCAGATGTCTTGTTTGTGAATCAGATAAATCTTTTATCTGTTTCCTTTGTGTGCCGCGGGAGCAACTTTGCGGTGGTGCTTGATATAGTAGAATTCTAATTCACCTAAGACAGTTCGAACGCTTTAGGATGATTACACACAAAATAATAGTCGAATAAACTTCCTACTAAACACATCTATTATAATTTTATCTTTACCAGGAAAGAAGGTGAAGACTTAAATGCAAGGTGGCAGGTTTGGCGACGCAATTTGCAGGAGGTAATGAATTCTGCGTCCATGAAAAAAGGCATCAGCAAGGAGGCTTTCGAGAGCACTGTACACAACCATGAAGCTGAAGTTGAGGCGGTTACTGTTTGTTCTACTGAACAAAGAAAAGAGCATACCGAAAAGGAGAGCAGAAAAGGGAGGAAGAAGGCCAAAGGGAAGGGAGGGAACAAAGGGAAGAAACATTAGTCGTCTTTTCTGGCTTAAAAATGTAAATATATAGCTGCTTTTGAGGTGAACAAATTTCACTGTAGATATATTTATCCTTTTTTGTTAGCTTGAGATGCAGGATTAGCAAGGCAAATTTTATCATCTTAATCTTAAAATGGTAAACAGCAAAAGCATGGTACTTATGTCAATCTTAAGGAATGCCATCCAGCTCCACAAAGCGTGGACAATGGAAACACACTCAAATTCAATAATCGGGGCGATATAAAACTTTCCGAATATTAATAAACAGCGAGACCTGTTGTTTTATGCTTTAGGATCGTGCCAACTTTTGTGGTCTTAAAAGCTCTGCTTCAAACTTGTTAATCACCCGAAGAGGAAAAAATGCATGGAAACACCTACCTCTATCAGTATTCCGTACAGGTATGTGAAATGCGAGAAGATAAGTCATAGCGTCAAAAGCTGATAATTCGACACGTCTAAGAATGCAAAAAAGTATCATCCGCTGTAGAGTAAACTCAGCTACAAAATTTGGTTGGAGAAAACAAAAAGGCATCATCAATCAGGTTTGAGAGGAGAGGAGAGGAGAGGAGAGGAGAGGAGAGGAGAGTAGAGGCAAACCTCTTCTTGGGCTTAAAGATTAATAAGCGTTAGAAAGCTTCATCCTGGACAGCGGCGTTTGTAGGTATGCATCGACGTCGAACTTCCTGGGCGAGAGGTGGTGGTACATGGAGAACTTCTCTCGCGCCTCCGTGTTGCGATCCAACAAGCTGTATATAACCCCCTGGCAGAAGTAGGGCCTGTAGTCCTTGGGGTCCTCTCGCGCCAGCTCCTCGTAGCTCGTCAGGGCTTCGTCGACCTTCTTCTGCAGGAACTGGATCTGCGCGATGATCAGGCGCACGTCGCGCGCGGCCCTCTCATTGTGCTCGGCGCGCGCGAGATCGAGAGCGCGCGAGAGGCGCTCGAGCGCCGCGAGGCCCTCGCCGCACCGGTCCATGAGGACGGCGTTCTCGAAGAGGGCCTCGAAGGAGAGGGGGTCGGCGGCGAGGACCTCGTCGAGGAGGCGCCGGGCCTCGGCGGCGTCCCCGACCTCGCTCAGGAGCCGCGCGGCCAGGAGCTTCCACTCGGGCTCCGAGGGCCGGGCGCCGATGAGGCGGCGGAGGAGGGAGAGGGCCTCGGCGTCGTCGCCGTCCTCGAGCTTCTTGTAGAGGACGGAGCGGAGGGCGTCGACGGCGTCGGCGTTGGAGTCGAGAACCTGGGAGAGAGGGGAGGGTTCGGGATCCATCTTCGGGGCTTCGACCCTCTCCTCCGTCGCCGGCGGCGCGGAGGGCTCGGCCCTCGCAGGAGATGGGGAGAGCTTGGCGGAGAGAAGGGCGGCGAGGACGACGGCGCCGGAGGCGGTGGAGCGGAGGGTGCGGAGGAGAGGGCTTGGGGCGTCGGAGATGGAGGAAGCCCTAACTCTAGAAACCCTGCGGAGCCTCATTTTCCGGGGAGGAGGGGCGGCGTAGCGAAGGGCCATGGGAGGATGAGACGGGGGTTTGAGGGCGGCGGAGAAGAAGGGAGCGGCTGCGGTGAGGGACGCCATGGGAGAGGGGTGGTTAGGAGATCTTCGGACGAGAACAGTGAGGAGTTAAAAAGCATGCTTTTTCTATAGAAAGTTAGAAACGGCGGAGGGTACAGCGAGGATAAATCGGTAATTTCAATACAAAATTTTCAAGTAAATTCATCGCCGGCGTATCTGATTCGGATCTTTTCCTCGGGATGTCCGAAATAGGCCGCCATTTCTGATTTAAGTTTTGTTTAAATTACAAAATCAACCAATTCATTTCTCTAATTAAACTTCTTAATTTGCCCCGCATAACCCCCTTTTTTTTTTTTTTTTTTTGAGAGAGAGAGAGAGAGAAACAAAATGTATTATCCACTTTATTTATTTTTAAAAAATAAATTTAACTAAAATTATAAAATAATAACTAGATTTTAAACTTAAAAGTCAGAAACATTTACATTATTGTGTTGAAAGAAGATGCAGAGTGCCGCACCAAGTAAACATGGAAAGAGTAGTACAAACTAAAATTTTAAATGTTGAATAAAAAATCGTAATCACGACCAAGACGAAAATTGTCCGTAATTAGGCATATAAAGTTTGTTCTGTTTTCACAACTAAAAGCGGGTACATATACTGCAACACTGCTTCAAGGGAAACGTGCCATTCAAAACAGGACTCCATATAAAAATATTGAATTTCCTCTTAAAACTTTTATCTCATTGTGTCAATACTTTCATGTTTAAATTCAATTAATATATTTTAATTGGAGACCGATATCACTCAACATAAACCACATAGTATTAAAAACATCGAACTAGTAAATTTCATAATTTTAATACCCTTTACCAAGTGAATGAAGAATACTCCATTCAACAACTCTTTAAGATGGCACTAGTTCGTTCAATGATGCACAAGTAAAGAAATAGACTAAATTTTTGCTAAAACATTATATTTGCTCTTTATATCAAGATAAGATATCCTAATTATTAACTAAAAAATCATACCCACTGTTTTGAAAAGATTGTTTGAATTTAACCATTCATTTTACAAATATGTAATACACTAAGAAGAAGAAAAAAGATATGAACTTCCGTTTTTAAATAGTTCAAGCACTATAAATCATGTTCGACAAAATCTATCACCAATCCGGACAACTAAAAACCATGATAGCTCTTCATCCTCTTAAAAACAGAGTAGCTCTACTCAAAAAAAATTGACAACATTAATAAAGAAACAAAGTGCCTGTTATCATCAGGATCCAGTCATCACCATCACAATTAGAAGCAACTGAACACATGATGACAGCACAAAAGGGAAAGGATCTGAAGAAATCAGCGGCAGAAAAAAGTACGAACTGGAATACTACAGATACGAAGTAACAGGTGATCCGGGATCATCACAGGGAATAGATAAACAAACATACATACATGCTTGCTACCACAGGAAAAGGAAAAACCAAAGTTCACATGACTTCAGGTAATATAAGAAGCAGCTGACGCTACACGATTCCAAAACATACCAAAACATACCATTCACCGTGTCCCAAAATGTGCCATACGAATACTAGACAGTTGAGCTTATACATGGTTCGTCGCCTTGAGTAGTAGAAAGTGAAGTTTTAACTGCCTGGTCTTATGGACCAGAGATAGTATAGAACCTGCAAAAGCAGTAAAGAAAAAAAGCAATATTCATAATTCATAATTGCATTGTATTTGTTCAAAGCAGTAAGCTGGGGCCATTGGAAACTTGAGATAGTATCCTCGCGGGAAGATTTGAGGCCCCAGTCCAGGAAACAAAAAGACCAAAATTACAAATTTAACATACTGAATTTAAAGCCCACTCCATTATAATAACACTATATATCCACCCTGTTTGTGTAAACTACCGCATTCATGTCGCTAAAGGGGATAAGCACCTAAATAAGACTGCTGCAACAATAAAATTAATACAATGACAACTTATGTCAGTTAAATTTTGTTTCAATTCCCGAGGATTGCCAAGTTCTGATACTGCAAAAGTCATAATAAGATTTTTAAAAAGTTTATTCACGAAGTATTTGCCAATTATTGAGCAAGAACCACATAAGAGCGCCACATCATTCAATGGCCAGAAAAGCTACTATAACATGCTAACCAGGGACTAAGTCAGAATTTAATCATCGGAGGGGCCAAAATATATGTAAATAAAAATTTTAGCAGATAAATATAATTTTATCTAATCAATTTTTTTAAAAAAAATTATTAATTTAATAATTAATGTAAAAATATTAAAATTAATTTTTAATTACAGATATTTAATTTTAATTATTTTATTTATATTATTATATTTAAATAACTATAAATTATATTAAATCTAACAGTAATTCAGTTAGCGATTGATCAATTTCTTAGTATTTTTAATAAATAAAATTATAACATTTAATGATTATTAGATCAAATAGTTATTAAATTTAATATAATATTTTATTTTGTTAAATAAAATAGCTCACTAGGCAGAAATAAAAAAAAAAAAATTGGGAGTTAAGGGATGTATTTCAAAATACCTTATAAGTATGCGACTCTTAATATATTTTGACTTATTTAAAATATATATAGAGAAGAAAAAATATATATATATTGGCACCAAAAATAAATTAAGCAAATATTAAAAAGCTGAGGGGGACCATGGCTATCTAATTTTTTTTTTATTAAATTAGTACTTAGGACTAATAAGTAATATTAAAAAGTTGGGGGGGCCATGGCCCCTTTGGGCCTTAACATAGCTTCGTCCCTGATGCTAACAACTATTTACAAAGGAAATGAACGATACAATTTGTTAGCTTCAGATTAAAATTGTTCCAAGATGCACCACATAAATGTGGGCATGGCACAATTCATAGGACCAGAGGCAGGGGATCACCCAAAGTCCTTCCAAGACAATGCCAAGATAACTCTAATTAGACATTCAGGATGTGTATCTGCAGAACTACTGTAGAATAGTTGTTCTACATCCCCTCAAGTCACTAGTCTACCTACAATAATTCACATGCATATAAACTTCATTTTCTGTCAGAGGTGTTAATCATTGTTTTATTTTCTGTCAGAGGTGTTAAATCATTGTCTCCAGGGTATCTCCCTACATATTTTACCTGTTAACGGACAAAGCTCTAATTTGGGATTGCGTTGCCAAAAGCCCCTACTTTCATACTTTATAAGACCAAAAATTTGAAAGCACTATGAAATTCCTCTTCTTAAATTAAGGATACAAGTGCCGTGGCATAAGGCTATGCCGAAAACTCGCTGACATGATATGGCATTGCACGTGTTGTATTGTGATGATGTGTGTCGGTTACAAAAATACTTGTACGCCGACACATTATGATATAAAATATTTTTCTTAACACCAGTATATTCTAATTACTTATTATATATCTTTATCAAATCTTTTTTATTTTATTGAGATAACTACTTTCTAATTTTAAAGAAAAGAGGATATTGAGTCATAATTTCAAAGAAAAGAAGTTGAGCCGTGCAATCAGCATGGGGGTCACATCATGCTAATATCATGCCGGCATAAAATAGCAGAGTGGGCAGAGTCTGTGCCAATTGGTACATAGAACCTTGCCTAAAATGTTATAAAATAGCAGTCGTCACTAGAGAAGCTAGTGGTGTTTGCTTCTCTGCCGGCGGTTTCTGCCATCATTTTATACCAATGAAGAAGAAAAGTTCTGAAGCTCTTTCAGATATTTGAGCCTTCCAAAGTGTAAAAGCAGGTGCGTTTGGACAGCTCAATCCCAAACTAGGCCTAAACATATCTAGTATTGGCAACTACATAAAATACAAAAAAAAACACAATGTAACTCAGAAATAATAGTCTTAATGATATTCCATAGAAGCTACCAGGAAGATCTTTAATTCTGTGATCAAAACACGTACCATTGGGGCTCACAGTTCTAGTCGAAGGAAGATTACAGGATTCAAACTCCTGCTTTCTCCGCATCCTCAGGTGAGAGTATCTTAATGTACCACACGTTATTCACAAATGACCTACATTAAGAGCCAAAAACAATAAAAAAAGTGCATATCTCACATCTGAAATTCCTCTATGTTCAAAACAAAATTAAACCAATGCTTCAGTACGTAAGATTTGTGCAAAACCACAGAATGATGGAGGGAAGAAGTAAATTCAAATCAATTAAATGCTATTTTCTAACAAAAAGTAATTCAAAAAGAAGCTGGACATATTGCACTATCAGTTGCTTGAGTAATTTTCACAACAAAATAGTCCCATATACCAAGACAAGTAAAAGATTCTTGGATGTATAAACACTACAACAACAGGTACTGGTAAATTAGGCCTAAACATTTTGCATGATAAACGGCATGCTTCATGAAGTCGCTAGATTAGTGGACTAGTGGGATCTCACATATGGTAACAAAGTCACCCAGAGAAGAGGTATTGTTATCACATAGGGCCAACTGATTCTACGTCTTGGGTTTTACCCTCAATCTATCAAGGGGTACGAACAGACAGGAGGATAGTAACTGTTTGGATTATTGTCATGCCTTCAGAATTCAACCTAAATGTTTACCCGAAGGAGACTAGGACGCATGATGTAGTTGACAACAACATCAGGGAGACAGGGACTGACCAAGAGGGCTTGTTGCACCTTGATAATCACACAAGATAGTGAGAAAGTACTTCCGGACAAGAATTTTAGTATCAGCAAATAACTTGGACTCGATGTTGTAGATCATATCCCATGGTTGAAAACTGATATAAAGACCCCCATGATTCAATTTCGTACTTCTATAAAAAGTGTTTAGCTTAGTGTCAACAGACATGTAAGTCGGCATCATTATTTCTATAAATTCCAGACTACGAGTTAACATGCAACCAATCTTTCCTGAAGGCAGCAAATGGCATGTCTTGGCATTGATACCTAAACAGAGCAAGAGATAGCGGCAACTAGAATGAAAGCAGAAGCATAAAACAGCAAACATGACATATAGGATAATATACGACAAGCTTATTCTGCCAACAAATGCAAAAATAATCTATTTATCTCTGTGTCTAGTTTTGCTTCAAATGAGTTTCTTACTCCCAAGGGTCGTCTCCAAGGAGAAGCGCATCATTCTCCCTGTCGACAAATACAAGCTGCCAGCCTGATCTAAGAGGATCGTCCAAAAGACCCTCAATACCGAACATCCGACCCAGCTCCTCACGTAGCTCCACGTAGTTGCCGAATCGAGCAATGTCCAGAGACCTCCCAACTGATCCTGATTTACAGACCTGAACAAGCCAGCACATATCACTTACTAACCTAGGCATCATGAAGCACCTATTTTAATTCACTGTTGTACCTTAACAAATGTTCCAGTTAGTGGATCAGTCTCTCCACTATTTTGCAGAAGACCGGGTGTTTCCTCCACGTAGCCATATAAAGAATTCTGAAAAGAAGTTACAGCATATGGCACTGCAGATGCATCATTGCCAATAACATTGGTTGTTATCTGACAAGGTAGTGGATATGGAAGAACAGTGGGTGAACATTTGCTAACACCAAAGAGATCTTGATTATGTTGATCTTGACGATTCTCAGTTTCCAATGAGCTGCCGAAAGAAGAGATATGTGACACCTTAGACTTCGGCTCCCATTGTTGCTGATCCTGTTGCTGACTCTGTGGGCTTAACATGGAAAGACCAAGTTTAGAAAGGTTCAACATATTGCCACGTCCTTCAGCTCCTAAAATACCCTGGGCGCTACTTGGTGCAGAAGCTGATGAGAAGCTCACGATTGGGTCGACAAGGACTGTTTTCTCATACAGCTGAGAAGGAAAACATGATTGCTGCTGCTTCATTCTGCTGTTGGGTATCTGAGACATTTCTGCAATTTCAGTATGCGTCTGTTGCAGTTGAGGGGAGTGAAAATTGCTCTCTGATGCACAGTGCGACTGATCACAGATGACCGGCTGTTGAAGAGCCTGGTGAACAATTTGTTGCTGTATCAGTGGGCTAATTCTGCACGGTTCTTGTGGAAGATATTGTAGCAGTTGCTGCTTCAGATGGTTCCGACCCCCCACATCCTGAAAAGCTAAACTAGACATTGCTTGGTACTGATTAAGCTCATTCTCCAGCAGTGATGGTTCTGACCTCTGTTGAATCCAGGGGCTCACACCAAAAGGCAGAAAATTAAAAGGCTGAATGCCTTGTTCTCGGCTACCCCCTCTTAGAAACATCGGAGTATTGCTCTCGAATTCTTTATTGTCTAAAAGATAAAGATGTGAAAGTATGAAAATATAGTAAAAAAATTATTAGAATAAATACCCAAAAATAATGCCAAAATTTCTGTTGGTAAAGAACTTCACATTGATAAAATTTCAGGTTTCGATAAAATATTTTCACATGGCATGCATAATGTAGCTCAATAAGAGGCAAACCTGTACATTAACCTGGAAAAGTTTAGAAAGATAGTGGAATAGATAATTACAGGTCAATAGGCAATATACAAACCTTGAGAATATGGTGCTCCAGGCTGCCAAGGACGCTTGAGCCTCAGAGGGAACAATGATGGATACATGGGATATGTTGTCAGTGGCTCAATTTCCCATAATGAAACTCTAGGCTGCCTCTCACCTGCCATGGATTCATCCCAACCTACCTACATTGCTACATCTGATATATTAGTTCAAGTTTAAGTATATAATGAGAATTTGCAGTAAGCAATCGCAATCAATCTTGAATTAGACGATTGGGAAATTCTAGAGATTGTAAAGAAACAATCAACATAGGGATGATAATATTTCAGTAAGGAAGGAGAAAAAATAGGAGAGGCTGGAAATTAGGAATACTTGTAAACAAACAAACAATCAAATTGGTCAATATGGTTGGGTACGACGCTAAGGTTCATATAAGCCCCGATTTGTATGCTAAGGGGTTATATATTTCACTTGTAATACACAGAAAAAAGTAAAAAAAATCAAAAGTTATATCATAGGTATTAATTATACTTTCCCAGCAAACATGACTAAAAAAGTGAGTGAGTCTATTTCAAGCAGATAAAGTGAAATATACAAAAGGCTATTAAAACTTATTAAATTGCAATGAAAGATAAATAAATTTGAGCAGACCTTAACAATTTATTGCTGGGTTATGTTTACCCAGTAACTTCATTGAGCAAACAATCTTTTTCAAGAAAACTTGCAATATCAAAAAAAAAAACCAAACTATTGATGGGTTCTGTTCCAGTCTAATGTTATAGACATAAACAGATGCGCACCTTGACTGACCTCCAGTGAGATTTCGGCCAATGCAAAGGATCCAAGTCACTAATACCTGTTATTGTGCCCATGTACCTTGCAAAAATATGACATTCAGGTTACACTACGTTTTTTGAAATGTTAATAAATTGGAAGAATGCACCAGAAGAGAACATTATCCTCCAAATAGGAACACCACTCTAGTCAAGAAATTGATCATTATATTTAACTATGTGACTAAAATGATACTTAAATATGGAATAAAGTCATGAGCAAATTAAAATGTTCTTAGCAAGATACCATTACCTTACCTACGAACACTGGACTCCTCGGTCTCAAAGAGCATGCGAAATCGCATACCGATAGATACACGAGTATGAAATACGGCTTTGACATATTTTGAAAGTGGTATAACAAACTCTGATGGACTTGCCCTGGACAATAAATGGTATCAGAAAATCTGTGCTTAACACGAAAACTATTAGGCATGTAAGAGGCAACAGTATAGCTATTACCTTGGGTTGTAAAATATGGTGAATCGACTATTAGTTGCAGCAGCATGAGCCGCAGCTGCAAGGAGTCCAATATGCATGCTATCACTTGATAAAACAGATGATGGCAATACAGTCTGTGGACGATTAGCCCGTCGGATTCCCAACAGAAGTTGGTTTTTTTCATTCCTAGCAGAGAAAACACAGATAACAAATGTCCCAGCCTAATTAGAAAACATTACTCATCTGCCATGCAATTTAAATAATAGGTGATAAAAATACATAACTCAGACCATATAAAGAGAACAGAATCCCCAGCAACAAGTCTCTTGGCACTGACAAACACACTCCAGCCAGTCGTGAGAAGATGCCTTTTAGGTTGGCCTACAATTAGAAAGATGAATTACAACTTTTCAGAAACTTATGTGGTCTCAGTTCTCTTATGAATAATCATATGACACTGAAGAACTGGATACAGAGACAAAAAGATGCAACAGTTTACTCCAATTACCCAAACTCAACATTACCATCACTAGAAGTTTGAATATTTTGAAAAGAAAAAAGGATGTTGGAACACCAAACAATAATTTACATGCGTACATGCATACATTCATATGTACAAGTAAAAATACATTTGATAAGGGCATAAACAATGCAGTCTGTCCCAGGATTCACATTAAGGTTGGTGGGTTGCTCAGATTGATGATCCAAATTTCATCCTATGGTTCAAAGGAGAAGATAGTTCTGGCAGCTAATTCTGATCAAAAGTGAGAAACGGCATCTCTTATAACTGTTCGTGCCACAGAATATATTCTGTTAAACCATTCAAGAAGAGTCCTTAGTCAACCAAATTTCTTCAATATGTAATCTTGCTTATTTACAACTCTACTGTTATATTATGGTCAATTCCTTGGTCCTCTCTCATATTCAAGAATATCAACTTTTTTCACTGTATTGAACCAAAGAAATGCCTTATCTAACTACCTTCAAACCCAACCTATATCAGTAGATATGCAATCAATTTCTTCCGGGCATAAAAATGCTACACGCCTCAATACATAATTTGGTGTTCTTATCCATCTCATCTAACATCAATGGGCATCAAACTCAGTAAGCACTACTCTTAACACGTATAACCAATCAATCTAAATTATTCAAGCGCTGACTCCGGAAGATGTTACATTAGTCCCTTATGCGCATCAACATTCATTCTTTCCAATACCTCAACCACGGGACAGACCTATTTCCCTACCTTCTCCTTACCTCGAAAGATGTGCCTGAACTTCCATTCAACATCATGAAGATCGCGTGCAAAGAGCTCCTGTGCTGGTGGCTGCTGAGTGAAATCCTATAACCAACACCGGCATCAATTTCTTCATAACCTAATAATACTTCACAGCCAATAAATCTTTGACAAGAAAATTCATGTAACTTGCTGCATCCTAACATACCAGGGGAGGAAACACCTTCTCAGCAGCACGACGGGGGACAGAGAATCCCCCGTGAGTACTTGTATCGCTTGCCGTCAGAGTCTTGCAAAAGTAATTAGTCGGCTGCTTGCTCACTATGCCCATCTCAATTGGAAGGAAGCTATCTATCTGCTCCTGCTGCATAAAAAAAAAAATCAATCACTTAGGGCCTGATCAGCCTAGCTTATCACTGTAATTAGGTCCACAACCGCAGAAGCAAGCCGTTTGCTGCCGCCTTTAATGTTCCAGTGTGGTCCGCAACTGCAACTTTGTGCTATCCACAGTAGCTCCATAATCAAAGCTTTTTGTCAGCACAACTGGCAACACTATGCCAAAATGCCAAGCTAGAAACGCTTAAATTGAGTTTAGAACAATCAATAGTCAATATTTAATTAAAAATAACAGTTTTTTTTTATTATAAAAGGGCTAGGAGTCCAAGAGAGGAAACATAGGTACAAAAAAATCAAGATAGGCATTGGATAACAGATTTACCGGGCCTAGAGGTTGCAACGTCATCTGCGCATAGACTTCATCACTTTCCACATCTGCCTGCAACATCAAAGCTCCTAAGAACCACCAAACCCCCATTAAATGAATCACATTAAGAGAAAGAATGCAAAAACTCACATGCATTGTAACATTGTGGAGCTGGCAAATCAACTGCGGCGGCAAATTCGGGTAATTTGGGATGTGCCCTTCCACTTCCTTGTTCGTCGATGCAACAACCTGATTCAAAGTAAAGAATATGTAGCCGAATTGCTATAAAACGCTTGATTTATTAGGGGGCGGGGTGTGGGGGGGGGGGGGGGGGAATTTGTGAAATGAAAAATGAGAGAAGGATATTTCACCTGCTCGCTGTGACCCTGAGGGAAGTAGACGACGCGCGTTCCCACCGTGGGCAAGCACACGAGAGGCCCCGCGCACGCGTGCCACAGCTCCGAGTTCAAGCATCGCTTCTCCTCCTCCCCTGTCGCGTGTTTCCATAGTAATCGTGATCAACAAGTGAACAAGATTAACTACTACTCGATCAAAGAATCATCGGGGACTCACCTTCTTCTTCCTCCTGCTGGCCGAAACCGATCGTCGAAAGCTTCATCTTCTACCTCGAAAATCTCGTTCAATTCTACCACGACAAATCCATTTAGTCCCCAAAGCGCTCGATCCAAAACCACGAGCCCTCAGATCCAAGAGCCCCCCAAGAACTCAAAGAATTGGAAGAAAAAACAAAAACCCGCTAACATTCCACGAACAAAGGAGAAAACCTCGACGAACCACGCATTCTTGGGCGGAACAAGTAGAAGAAGCCCTCATCCGAGCTCGGAGAAGGCCTCGTTCCTCGAGATCGCCATGAGAGGTCACTCCCGAGCTCCGAGACCTTGTGAACCAGGAACAAAAACGAAGAGGATAAAGAGTGGGAGAGAGAGACGAGGACTATATTTTTGAAGGAAAATGCTATGTGTACATCCGTAAGGGGTGTACATCTCACACCCCCACCCATCTAAGGGTGGGGGTTTGATGATGGGTCACTTGATGTGACCCGTAAGAAATATCGTCACCATTAAAATAGTGGAGATGTATGATGTACACCCCTTCGGGGTGTACACGTAGCATTGCTCATTTTTAAAATAATGAAAAAAAAAAATCAATAATAAATTTTTTTTTTTTACCATAATAATTTAAAAATTAAAGAAAAGATCCGGGGAGGAGAAAGAAAAGAGTGAGATTGCGGGTTTTGGTGAGACACGATATGGACCGTCCGAGGGACAACCCGATCAATCCTAGCCGTTGGTATTATAAATAGTAGTTGATGTGACACGAAGCATGTGCACCCCTCTGCTAACTTTTTAAATGGTCGCTGTCACGTCTCATTGACCCCGTACGGACATCGATTTCCGAGAAGACCCCGGCCACTTGTCCTTTCTTTACCTTTATTACTATTATTATTACTACTATTTATTTATCATTTTTTTTTAATTAATTTTGTTAAAATACTCCAAGTTCTTTTTAATTAATTCTACTAAAATAGAGCTAGAACCCGAACTAAATTTAATTTTTTCTTTTTTAAAAAAAAAAAATACTACAGATTATAAAGCACCTTTCTATTTTATTTTATTCTGTAGCATTGTTTTGTCTAGAATGTAATGGAAGCACAAGTATTTAGAAAAAAAAATATAATATGTCTTTTCATTGTATTTTCATGCTAGGTGTGTTTGATTTTTCTAAACAAATGTTTTACTAAATATTTTCTTAGTTGAAAAAATATTTGCCTTTAAAAAAACTAATTTTTTTAAAAAATAAATCAGATTTTATAAAAAATTAACATTTTTCATGAAAAATAAATTTTTTTAAAAATAATATTTTTATAAAAAAAATTATTTTTATTTTTATTTTATTTTTTTAGGAACCAAACACCCCCACCGAAGTTGTAAAGCATCTAAATTATTTTTATATAATTTGTTATTATATAATTATTTTAGTAACTCGATATTCTAAGAGGAAAATATAAATACAAAAAATTCCCAAAAGAGTTCATATAATATAGACTCTCCCAGTAATTTTAAAATTATATATATATATATATATATATATATATATATATATATATATATATATATATATATATATATATATATATATATATATATATATAATATAGTTGATATATTTTTAAAAATACAAACTCATTTATATTTATAAATTTTTTATTATAAAATTTGTATTGAAATTTTTGTAATTGTACTTTCTATCTCTCTACTTAATTATTTTTATAATAATACTGATCTCAATATAAATTTTATGATAAAAAATTTATAAATATGGATAAGCCTGTATTTGTGTTTTTAAAAGTACAAATATATTCATGCTTGTGAATTTTTTATCATTGAATTTGTATTGAAATTTATATTTTTTACTTTATATTTTTATTTCTTTAGTTGACTTTATAAAACATAAATTCCAATACAAATCCAATGATAAAAATTCACAAGCATGAATGTACTTATATTTTTAAAAGCATATAAGTTCTACTAATTGGTAATTATAAATTTTTTATTGTTTGATCTATTACTTATTAGATTATACTATTATACCAACTACCCAATATATTCAAAATGCCTACTATCATCCAAACGCATATATTTTCATCCAAGAACTAAAAATCTATAAATATAAATTTTTTAATACTTTTTAAAATATAAAAACTAAATTCTCTCTCTATATATAATAGAGCAATAATAATTTTAATAGTAGAAAAATAATATATACTATTAATTTTTTTATCAATTTTTTTATTTATTAGATACTAAAAATTTAGTTCGATTAAATAGAGTAATATCAATCTAATAATTAGAAAATTTTAAAAAATATTTATAATAATATTTCAGATGAGTTCTACACACACGTGTTAAAACACATACCATTACTTCTGTATTATTTTTTTTTAAAAAAAAACTATAACAGTTATACTACGCAGAAAATGGCTTAAGTTATTTTTATTGTGCACTTCATGAAAAAAAAAAAAAAAAAAAAAAAAAAAAGATAGAAAGAAAAGCCATTTTATTGTGCACATATTAGATCTAGAGCAATGCTACATGTACACCCCGAAGGGGTGTATATCATACACCTCCACTATTTTAATGGTGGCGATATTTTTTACGGGTCACATCGATTGACCCATCATCACACCCCACCCATTAGATGGGTGAGGTGTGTGATATACACCCCGAATGGGGTGTATGGGTAGCATTTTCCTTAGATCTATTGATTCTGACGAAAAACGTACTGTCCCGAAATTACTTTTCTGTAATAATAAATAACACGCACCCAAGTTTAATTAGGGGAAAAAGAAAAAAAAAAAAAAAAAAACAAATGGCAGGTTGATGAATTTACCATAATGCCCCTGAAACACGTCCCCGTACGAGGTGAGTGAGACTAGAGGGGGCGGTGGCGGTGACACGTAGCTCTCACGAATTATTGAGCTCGGGCCTCTGTGGGACCCGCAACTCAAAGCGAGGGAGCGGTGAGCTCACCCCCGGGAGGGCTCCCCCAGGTGTACTCGTCCGCGTCGGCGTTGGATTGGAGTGGCGCGGTGAGAGTGTACGGAACGAGGAGGAGGGGGGCCTCGACTCTGAACCGGGTTCACGTGCGTACTGGGCCCCGCCCCGGTCCGGCCCCGTAGTTGCGGAGGCACGGCGCGAGTCAGAACCACAGGAGCTGCAAATGGTGTTTTTACTAATCACCGTGGGACCATGTTTACCAGTCCCGTAAACAGGGTTTAAAAATTTAGGTTTGTATAAAGAATCAGATTAGATTCCTCGGACTGGGAATCTTACGGCGGCGTTTGATTAATCATCTTCTTTTATGTTTGGAGTATCCTCTCAACTGTGTAGTGTATTAGTTTGCGACGCAGATATTTCGAATACAGAGCACTGAATGAATGCTTCGAACCAAGGAGAAACTGCATTGCATTTTCTTCTAATTTGAGGCACTCAGTAACAAGTTTCAAGTTGATTGTGAAGTTTAGATTCCAGGAAAATCGAAAGTGAAAGATCAAAAATAGTTGACTATAAAGTACAGCTGTATGGGGTGAATTTTAAAAAAATCAGTCCGGCTCAGGTCCCAAACCCAATCTCACTAAGTGGGCAACCAAAAAAAACACCAAACTAGCAACTTCAGTGGGAGACCAAGGATCATGTAATTGTTGAAATTAAATCCTCCAAAATTGTCAGAAAAAATCAAAAAGGTTGTGAACAATTCTGGAATTCACTTAACATTCATGTGGACTGTTTTTTAATTGTTAGTAAATATTTAATGTAGACTAGATAATAAGTAAATTTAATGGACATACTATGTATCTGTAAGTACGAAAGTTGACTAAGGCCAAGGGATAAAAGAGCAAGTGCATTTATAATTTTTGCTTAATTTTTACAGAATCTCTATTCTTGCCTTTCTCATTTTCTTATATTTAATTTTTAAGAGGGCGGAGGTCCGATCTAATAAGATCAAAACATATTTATTCGTCTTCAAATAGAAAGATCAACACCGCACAAACTTTATGAGCAAACTAAATCACTAAGTATATAATACATACTCAACTGTTCTTAACGCAAGTGGTAAAGGACTTGATGATTGATATTCGAAATTTCGAATTCGGAATCTAGCTGTTTTATATTTTACGAAGCAAGTAGCATGCTATTTTTTTCTCTAAAAAAAAAAAAAAAAAAAAAAAAACGCATATGATATGTAGGACACTTTTGTAAGCTTCTCAAATTACATGCACGATCTAAATTTTCGAATGGTCTACATGTACTACATAGTTCCTGTGATTTTTGCTCTGTTCAACTCATTGACATATAATTTGAAGAACCAAATTAAGCAACAAACAACGCATGGCACAGAGCAATAATTAGAGAAAAATAGATCATTAATTATGTAGTTTAAGAAAATAAAGATTTTTGAAATAGAAAAGCATAAAAAAGAAGGATAATATTCCGCAATCTACCGTTACTATAGATTTACTTTCTTAACACTCTAAACAGTGTGTTGTTTAACACTTCAACTAGAATACTATGCAGGACAAATGCTTGCTACCTAAAAAAATTTAAATCGACAAAGTATTACATTTCAATATTTTAAAATAACATTATTAATTATCTATATCTTATGAATAATTTTATAAGCCTTATGTGTTTGTGTCAAACACGCTATGAATGCGCGTTCGACACGAATCCGTAGTTAATTATCTATATCTTATGAATAATTCTATGAGCCTCACGTGTTTATGTCAAACACACGCATGTCCAACGCAACCACACTATGAATGTGCGTTCGACAGTGATAGAATATTGATTGAAAAAGATGATCGTCTCTTCTTTACTTCTTATTCAATTTATAGATACATATACAATGCTCATCTCTTTTCTTTTACGGTCGTGCAATCTAATTAAAGAAATACAATGAATATGGAAATATGCAATTACAATGAATATGGAAACTAATAAACTATACAAATTAAATATGAGCTTTATGTGGTAACAAGCTATATGTGGTAACATCCCCCCTCAAATTGATGCTGAGTGATCAAGAAGCATCAATTTGCCAACGAGAAATTGATGGCGCTGGCGAGTGAGAGACTTGGTAAACACATCGGCTAATTGTAAGGATGTGGAAACATATGGAAGAGAAATGACACGAGTATCCACAGCTTCTCGAATATAATGACAGTCTACTTCAATATGCTTAGTGCGCTCATGGTATACTGGATTAGTGGCAATTTGAATAGCACTTGTGTTATCGGCATGAAGTGGAGTAGGATCATGCTGTGGAAACCCAAGCTCAGTCAACAAACCTCGAAGCCAAGTAATCTCAGAGCATGCAGCAGACATAGCGCGATATTCAGACTCCGTGGAAGATTTAGATACACGGTCTTGTTTCTTACTCTTCCATGAGATCAAAGAGTCCCCAAGAAACATGCACCAACCAGTGACAGAGCGACGTGTATTGGGACATCCCGCCCAATCAGCATCACTAAAAGCAATAAGATGCACAGGAGATTTAGCAGGAAAAAATAAACCTTGACAAGGAGAGCCATGAAGATATCGAATGATGCGACGAACAGCTGCCAAGTGTAGATGCCGTGGAGAGTGCATAAATTGACTAACTTGCTGTACAGCAAAAGAGATATCAGGCCGAGTAATAGTCAGGTAGTTGAGGCTACCCACTAATTGGCGATACAACAAAGGACCAGAAAGTAGCTCCCCCTCACCAGCATAATACTTAACATTCATTTCTAGAGGTGTATCAACAGATGAAGAATCTTGAAGACCAGCCAAAGCAATCAAATCCTGAATATATTTATGTTGATGTAAGAATATGCCCGAAGAATCAGTTTGAACTTCCAAACCTAAGAAATATGTAAGATGACCAAAATCCTTCATATGAAAAGAGTTTTGAAGATATTGCTTAAGCTGAGTAATCAATAAAGAATCTGTCCCAGTGATAACAATATCATCAACATACACCAAAAGAAGAACAACTCCAGTAGTTGATTTTCGAAGAAACAAGGAAGAGTCATATTGGCTTTGGACAAGCTTAAACTGAAGCAAAATAGAGCGAAACTTTTCAAACCACGCTCGAGGAGCTTGTTTTAAGCCATATAATGAACGATTCAATTTGCAAACTTCCATTGTAGAAGAGGAAAACAAACCAGGAGGAGGTGTCATGTATATATCTTCATTGAGATCACCATGGAGAAAAGCATTTTTGACATCCAACTGTTGAAGCGGCCAGCCCTGTGAGGCGACAATAGCAAGAAATGTACGGACCGTAGTCATTTTGGCTACAGGAGCAAATGTTTCATGATAGTTTATCCCATACTCTTGTCGGTTGCCTAAGGCAACCAATCTTGCTTTATAGCGATCGAGGGACCCATCAGAGCGAAGCTTTATTGAATATACTCATTTACAACCAATGGGCTTAACATGAGGTGGACATTTAACAATGTCCCAAGTCTGATTTTCCCGAAGAGCACGAAATTCCTCCTGCATTGCCCGCTGCCAACACTCATGCTTCACTGCTTCTGAGTAAGAAGATGGAATCGAAATAGAGGACAAAGCAGCAGAAAATGATGTATGATAAGAGTCATACCAAGAAGGAGGACGAGAAACTCGGGTAGATCGCCTCGGTAAAGGTGGGGCAGGAGCAGATGGCGGATCTGGCTCGGGAAGGGGCTGCAGTGCACGACGTCGAGTGTAGACAAATCCATGTTTGAACCGGTCAATAGAAGAAGACGTGTCATCAAAAGTAGGAAGAATAGCGACTTCAGGGGATGAGGTAACATGAGTTGGAAAGAAATGTTGATTTTCAAAGAAAACAATATTTCGAGAAACACGAAACCTCTTTAAAGAAGGATCATAGCAAACAAACCCCTTATGATTAGTACTATATCCCAAAAAAGCACATTTCACAGATTGAGCAGAAAGCTTATGGCGTTCATGAGGAGGCAAATGAACAAAACACACACAACCAAAAATATGCAAATGTCGATAGGGAGGATGCTGATGATGAAGGCGAAAATAAGGAGAGTCAAGATCAAGAGTTCGAGAAGGCAGTCGATTAATAAGATAAACTGCTGTAGATAATGCTTCTACCCAAAAAATAGGCGGAACAGAAGATTCGAGTAACAATGTCCGAGCCACCTCTAAGAGATGACGGTTCTTTCGTTCGGCCACACCATTTTGTTGAGGCGTATATGGACATGAACGCTGTGACAAAATGCCTTTTTGATTCAGAAAATCATGAAATGCATTAGTCATGTATTCTCCACCAGAATCAGATCGAAAAATCTTAACAGTAGCAGAAAATTGAGTTTCGACATACACTAGGAAGGATTTAAAAGTTAAAAAAACTTCAGATTTAGAACGGAGAAAATAAATCCAAGTAAACCGACTATAGTCATCAATAAATGTTACAAAATATTTATACTGACCATGAGAAATAACAGGTGCAATTCCCCACACATCAGTATGAATAATATCAAAACAATTTTTCACATGACTACCAGCAATAGGAAATGGAAGCAGTTTACTTTTTCCTAACTTACAAGTAGAACAATCAAAGGAAGCACGAGAAGAACAAAATTTATCTTTATTGCCCAATAAACCAGAAGTCAATAAATAAGACAAAATATCAGAATTGGGGTGTCCCAAACGTTTATGCCACCTTTCACTTTTATTGATAATAGTAGAAGAAGTCAAAGCAATATGATTAGGAATGGAAAGTTGGAGTGGAAACAGTCGTCCTACTTTAGGCCCCTTCGCAATCACCGTCCCCGACACCTGATCCTGCACACAACAACCACCACGAGAAAAATGTACATCATAGTTATTTTCTACTAATTGTCCAACTGATAGAAGATTATTAGAGAGTCCAGGCGATACAAAAGCATTGTTGAGAGTTGGAGTAATATCTCCTACAACAGTAATAGGTAAGGTGTGTCCATTAGCAACCTGGACATGTTCTGAACCACGATATGCGCGGACATTTTTAAGCAAAGCCACCGAGCCAGTCATATGATTTGATGCGGCAGAATCAATAAGCCAAGATTTAGTTGGAGAATTACCATTACCGTGAAGTCCTAGAGCTGAAAAAGCCGAAATAATCATTTGTTGCACCATTTCAGGAGTGAGGACTGTTTGCTCAGCATTGTGATTGACTGTTGTTGAGGTTCCAGCTGGAATTTGACCTGTAAAAGGATTAGTAGTAGAAGCTTGAAATGCAGTCTGACGATTTTGAGGCCGAATTGAATAATCTTTGATGATATGTCCAGGCTTTTTGCAGTAATTGCAAAATTTCTTAGCACAGTTTGCAGCAATGTGACCATAATTCTTGCAACTAAAGCACTGAACTTTACTCATATCCCTGCCTTTGCCTTTTCCTTGAGCCACAAATGCCATAGGTGTTGTAGTCAACCTTTCTTGTTCCAGAGTGGCTTGGGTAAAAAGACGTTGTTCTTCACGAAGTAATTCACCAAAACATATATCCAATGAAGGAGGAGGATGACGACTCATCAGATTAGAACGAACGTTCTCAAAATCTGATCGCAATTTCATCAAAAATTGATCGCGCTTGCTAACCTCATAAACAGCCATTACATCATGGAGAGAATCTTTCGACACGGTAACACAAATAATATCAGAAAATTCAATCCATAATTGTTGAAAACCGGAAAAATAATCTTGAATAGATAATCCTCCCTGAGTGTAATTTGCAATCTCGCACTCCAATTGAAATCTTCTTGCAGAATGTGTTTGATTGTAAACTTTTTTTAAATATGCCCACATGTCTTTAGCAGTTTTATATGGACGTAAATTAAGAATAATTTGAGAATCACATGACCCAATAATCCAAGACATCACCCTAGCATCTTTGACTTTCCATTGAGACAATTCTGTGGCATCCGTAGGAGCTGGAACAGTGCCATCAATATGTCCCCATAACTCCTTTCCAGTGACAAACAATTGAAATTGAAACTCCCATGCGGTATAATTTTTTCCGGTAAACTTAACACAAAATTCATGAGTGCTACTCGCCATTGCAAAGAAATAAGAATAGTTCGCACCAAGAAAAAAATCACCAAAAAAAGCTGAAATTTTACCGAAATCGTGAGCTACCTTTCCACGCCAAATTCCAAAACGTAAAGGTACTGCACCCTTGCACAGATCCACCACCACTTCGCTGCGGCTCACTGTTTGTTTCAGAATCTCTGATCCAAAGAGAGTAGCAGAACAATCCAAACAAACCAAAAAAAAACTTCTAAAACCAGGGCTCCGATACCATGATAGAATATTGATTGAAAAAGATGATCGTCTCTTCTTTACTTCTTATTCAATTTATAGATATATATACAATGCTCATCTCTTTCCTTTTACAGCCGTGCAATCTAATTAAAGAAATACAATGAATATGGAAATATGCAATTACAATGAATATGGAAACTAATAAACTATACAAATTAAATATGAGCTTTATGTGGTAACAAGCTATATGTGGTAACAGACAGGAATCCATAGTTCATCTCATTATATATATATATATATATATATATATATATATATATATATATATATATATATATATATATATATATATATATATATATAGTCCGGTTAGAATACTATCGATAGCACCAAATAATTGGTGCTATCAAGTTTTCAGCCGTTGGATGAAAAAATATGCGGTTGGGATTATAGTGGTCCCCTAAGATTTTTACTATTCAACCAACCACCTAGTAAACCCTAGGGACTCACTATAATCCCAACCGCATATTTTTTCATACAACGGCTAAAAACTTGATAGCACCAATGATTTGGTGCTATCGATTATATATATATATTAGAGCTTATTTATTTTTAAAAGTACAAGCTCATCCATATTTGTACATGTACTTTTTATTTTATCTTTCTCTTTCTTTAGTTGATTTTACAAAAACACAAATTCAATAATAAAAAATTCACAAGTATGGATGGATTTGTGCTTTTAAAAATATATAAGCTCTACTCATATATATATATATATATATATATATATATATATATGTATATATATATATATATATATATGTATATATATATATATATTGTGTATATATATATATTGTGTATATATAATGTAAGATGATAAATAGATATAATTTTTTAAAATTATATAAATAAAGTATGTATAATAGAGAATTATGTATATATATATATATAATTTTTTATTTTTTTTTTGAGGAAAGATAGTCTGCTACCACTTCATTCAAAGCGAAACTAAATTAAGCAACAACACGAGACAGTTAAGTCTCACGAATCGAGAAAAAAAAAAAAAAAAGAAAAAAAAAGAACCCACTAGGCACAAAAGCGATCCCACGGATCTCTAAGAGAGCAAACCTCAGCTAGAACGCAATCCAACGTACATTTTTTCAGCTAAAAAATTCTATTATTCCGTTCCAACCAGATTACCCACCAGTAGGCAGCGATTGTCACTAAGTCCTTCCCCCCCCCCCCCCCCCCGAGATCCACCTCTGCAACTGCAAGTATCCCACAAGTCGTCTGCCGAAGAGTAGTGACGAATCAACAATTTATTAATGAACAGACGCATCATTACGGCTTTAGTGCGAGAACAGGTCATAAACAGGTGATTCACCGATTCATTTTTCTCTAAACAGAAGGTACATCTCTCGTCAACACTCCAATCATATTTATGTAGATTATCCGCCGTACGCACCCTACCTCTAATGACAAGCCAAGTAAAGATCTTCACCTTCAGGGAAACTCTTATCTTCCATAATCGATCGAAACATGTAACCCCAACCCTACTATCCTGCAAGAAAGTATATACCGACTTGACAGTAAAGTGTTCCGACGGGCTCTACCTCCATCTGATTCCGTCTCTTCTATTACAGAGAGCCACTTCAGGGACCTCTACCTTCAACTGCTTGATCGCATCCCTATTAAGGTGAGAGTCTTGCTCCACCCCTTCTAAGATTTACTGCCACTTCCACCCCCTAACTCCCCTGCAATTTTTAACCCTATGATTCTTTCACTGTGCGCTGTCAAAAATAATCGGAAATAAGGTGCAATAAGGCACTTGCCCAGCCCAAATATCTGTCCACCAGTTTATTCTCCTTCCGCCACCCACAGGGTACGTCACTCCGCACTTAAAGATCTTCCTTGTCGTCAAAACGCTGCGCCACCAGTGTGAACACGGCTTAAAAGCCGTACCTTCCCTAAGAGGTCTCATTCGAGAGTAGTATAAACTATGAATAAGCGGGCTCCAAAGATTGTTGTTATCCGAGAGGAACCTCCACCACCATTTCGCAAGAAAAGCTGTATTCATATCTTCAAGATCCAAAACTCCCAACCCACTGTTTTTCCTGCTCCTACAAATGGTTTTCCACCTGACAAGACATTGCCTATCTGTTACCTTAGTCTCCCCCTTCCAAAAGAATGCCCTCCTGAGAGTTTCAATATGTCTAAGAATCCATCTGATTGCTCTAAAGATCGAGAAGTAGTATAATGAAATATTAGTGAGCACCGAATTCACAAAGATCAGCCTACAAAGAAGAAATACACTAATATCTTAACAAAATAAATACTTTCTATTTAATAAATACATATAATTATATTAATAATATAATATTTTATTAATAATGTTATTTATATTTTAATTACGAATCGTATTATATTTCGTGGTCTATATTATAATCTATTGTATTCTAATCTGTTGTGCACGAGGATTTGGTGCTTGTTAAAATCAAGCCAAAATTGTCGCGAAGCATTGAGATTTATCGTAGAGCACCATCAGCTGATCAACCAGACAAAGGGAAGAGAGAGGGATTATTTAAGCTTAAAGTTTACAAAAAAGAAATAGTGGGTTAATCATTAGCCCCCAAAGAGAGAGAGAGAGAGAGAGAGAGAGAGAGAGAGAAGAGTCAACAAAAGAAACCTTGGTTTAATCATTAGATGCCAATGAAAACGTAGCCCCACTGGAGATGCACCAAATCTTTGTATATAGTACAAACTTATACACCATTATCCTCCTTGGAGCACCCATATAATTCCCCCATGATTCCTACCTAGGCTAAATCTGTAACGTCTACGGCGCCCCAATGCAAAAAGTAGAACAGGGGATGTGACTGTGACCCCACGCAAGTAGAGGAGTTACATAGACGACATGGATGGGAGGTGCCAAGGTTTGTCCAGAACAAGCGTGAAACAACGAGACAAGGAGCACTATATCACGGGCCTAAGCCAAATCACTTGCCAAATACGTGCGGCGCTCGTCTTCCTTCGCGAAGTGAACTAAGTCTATCTTTTTGCTTGCTAAATTGGACCCATTTGTCTTAAAACTAAGTGAGAGAGGGAGTTTGAGAAATATTATATTGTGTTTGAGAGTAGAAATTACTGAGCCAAAAGTGAAGACTACAAACTCTTAAGAGGCCTTTACTTACTACACCTTCTACAAACTCTAAAAATTTTTTGACTCTTCAACATCCGCGTGCAATCTGAAATTTGTAGAGATACTAACAGCAAATCCTCCCACAGATATCTCTTTTGAAGTTTGGTTGATTGTAAAAGAAAAATCAACAGAAGATTTTTTGAGTCCCCGACAGCTAGCTTGCCCTAGATTGGTTGGTCATTATGATAGTACTGCTGTAAAAAGTCTCCTTGGTCACATGTAGAAACAGCTGGAGTGCCGAAGATGAACTCAGAGAGAAAGCACCCAATACAATTGTAAACAGTACTCCAGAAAATTATGGATTCTAATAAGATATTGGACTTTTGTTAATAATGTGATGTAGAGCCAATTCTAAACTTTTTTCAGTTTTTCGACTCTCTCGGATGGATATTCGTCATTTAATTGTTTATCCGGTCATTAAGCAAGTGAATTCGAAGCTTAATTCCCGGTAAGCCAACTTCATCCAGGTTTTTGCCAGTTTTCTTAGCAAGAGATAGCTACATGAAAAGTAGACGAATTAAATGACTGAAAACTCGGCAACAAATTCAGTAATGAAGAGAAGGCCTGAATGGACACAATAATTGTTCTCGACAGTTTCAAGGTTTTTTTCGATTTACTTTCTAAGTTTCAGCTAGTAAACTGGCATATTTTTACTTGTTCATGTAAACCCTATGACCCGTATTTTAGGGACCAAAATTTGGCAACCAAATGAGATTGAGCCCATCAGGTATTAAGACTGAAAGAAGTTTGAACCAAAGAAGGTCATCAAGGCCATAAACAAACAGTAACGTCTCAGCCAAACTATAGATAAGGAAACCTAACATTAAAGTGATAGCCATTAAAAAGAAATGAGACAGCTGGTTGTACAAAAATTGTCACTAACATAATCCATACCTCAGTGCATAAGTCTCTGAGGCGCCACCCCCCTCTTGAGTTTTCACCTTCCCCTGTTTCTGGATCCTCACCTTTTCCGCCGACGCTAAATGGTAACAGCAAAGTTTTTCCCGTATGTTCACCATTCAGATCTGAAAGCTCATTTGTTAGTTCAAATATATTGTTCATATAGCAATTTATCTACAATCTCTCACCTACATGACTCTTTTTGGTACTTAAATTGGATAATTCATACAATAGCTAGAATTTTAGGAGGAAAAACCACAGAACAGAATTCGGCAAACAGAAGATGATCAGCAGCATAGTACATGCAGATATTCCAGCATATGAACACACAAAGTACAAAAGAGCTATTCCTAGATCTACGAACTGGAAATATTTCTAAAACTACAATTCAAACAAGGAATGAATAATGTACAGATTTAATTTATAATACAGTGAACCAAGGCTCTGTTAACCAGCCGAGTGGGATCAGGCGAAGTATGCGGAGGAACCCAGCCGAGAGCCGGCCGGAGTGGGTTCGGACCCCGTAGTTAGAAGCTTAAATGGACAGTTGAAGCCCCGACAGGCGAGGGGGGACGCGGCTTTGGCTATCGAGAGTGGACTGGTTTCGGGTCTTGGATTCGGCTGTCCGGATGTTGACCCGAGTGGCATAGTCAAGAGGTCCTGCCGAGCCGTTCAACCAAATGCAGAATGAGGGTGTATCAGCCGAGCCGAGAGTTTACGGTAGCATGAATGGCCGAAGGCGGGGTAGCTTCGATTGATCAATTGAGCGATCACTGTAGCTACAATAGCCGAGAGACTATAGTGGCAGATGGTGTTGGCAGGAGAGTCGTTAGGAACAATGCCTGTTGCAGATTGGTGCCAGAGAATGAGTGAGTTTGGGGAACTGTGGAGACTGACCAATGTCAGAATGGCAGTTGGGCAGTTGGCGGAGTTTGATTTTGCTCCTATGTAACCCCTATTGATAGCTCTCTTACACATGAGAGATAGCCTTTCTCCCATCACCTAATAAGTCTTTGAAACTCATTCATCCTTCACTTTTCTTCCCTGTGGTGGAGTGTGCTGGAAGTGCAACAGAGAACGATGCGTGCTGCGACCAGCCGTGAGCTTGAACCAGGAGTTGGACTCGGACCTTTTTCATCCTATCCAAGGTTGGTCGAGCCTCACCTTGGAGTTTTGTTTGGATTTTGAGTTGCCACCTCCTGATTACTTGATCTGAGCTTTAGATTTGTGGGCTTCTTCTCTTTTTTGGTTTTAGAAAGATCTCAAAGTTTTCGAAGTTGGACTATGTTGCGATTGAACCGATAGCTGAGAACCACAGGTTGAACCGAATGGAGCAGGGAACGCCGTTTTCGGGTAGCTTGGAGGCACTGACGATGGAGCCGAGTGAGGACCCGAGCTATAAGCCGAGCCTGTAGATCTGCCCTGCACCGATTTCTTGTCGTGGTTGGACTAGCTTTCCAGATGAGTTAATGTTAACCGAAACTGATGAACGAGCTCCTCTTTAAGTCTAGTTGTACCAGCATGCACTTTATTGTGGTTTCTTGATGATATCATGTGGTTTGTATGACTTGGATGTTGATGTTGTTCCCTTGACACGCTAGTATGTGCTAGGAAGTTGAACCCCACATGTTTACAGTTTACATTATCGCCCATACTATTTTCTCTTGTTTTCATATCTGGTAGTTGTTTGTGCATTTGGGATAGTGTGGAATTGGATTGTGCTTGTTCTGGGAGCCAAGCCGAGACTGGGTAAATGTCAGCCGGTTGGTCTGTTGGTTTTGTGCTGGGAGCCGAGCTGAGGCTGTGTGAGCATTGGTCGGTTGACCTGTTGTGCTCATGCCGGAGAGCCGAGCAGAAATACCTTGGGTTTTTAGTTGATTGAGTGGCATCTCTAGAAGCCTAGCTCGGTGAGGTGGTATTTGGTTGTTGTACTGATTGTGGGAACCGTTTTTCATGTGTTATTTGACTTGTGTGTGAGTGAGTTGTAGATCTGATTGATCTTGTGATTTGGTCTATAGCCCGTATGAATCATATTGAGCTCAACTGAGATGCGCAGCTTTTCTCGGTGGAATCGCACCCTTCGAGTGCCGCTTCGGAGCTGGTCGTTTTTTTGCATGATGTCGATGCAGCCCGGTTAGGCGCCATACGTAATTCCAATTCTCCGTGAATATAATAGTAGTAAGTGGGCGCAAATTTGACTGGACCCAATGAGACAGTGAGATTAGGTAGACTTTAGATATCTTGAGAGTGAGTAGATGCATATGGTTACTTCTGTTGATCTCCTTGAGCATTGTAATTAGAGGCATGATAGCTGTAGTTTCCATTTCAACTTCTTCTTTCCTGGTATTTTATAGTTGAGTTATTTATGCCTCTAGTAGACTTGGTGGGTAAATTGTTGGTTTTGATGGCAATACTCACTGAGAACTACTTTATTTATTTAATTCTCATACCTGCTGTTGGCAACCTTTTTGCAAAGACTTCTGTACCTATTCCTTCGTTGGCAATCATTCTTGATCGAGGTAAGAGAGTTGCGAGCTAGATCCCTACCTTCGAATTCTTGGACTTAGAGTCGTCCTTTCAGAAGTTTATTTTTTGAGTTTGTGGTTCTGTACGGTCTGATAGATGTATTTGTACTTTTATTTCTACTTCCTGAGTGGTGGCTTTGTATTTTAGATGTGTATCAGACATACAGTGAATTTTGCAGAAGTGTGAAGTTTAAGCATAAAGGCCTTACAGTAGAGATCAATTGGTCTGATGTAATCAACAAAATCTAAAAGCTTATTTGGCTCAAAATAAAAAAAAACATCTAAAAGCATATAATATATTTTTTATGTCTTGAACATTTTCATTATTTTATATTCTTTCATACCAATCCAGTTTTGGTGTTAAAGAAATTACCTAAGAAGGTGGCAGATCAGTTATTAGCATAGCATCATATTCGACATGTGCAAAGAGGTTATTACTTTCCTAAATGGGAGAAACTAGGTAAATCAGAATAATACAAATCTTGATTAATAAAAACATTCATCAAACCTTGAAGTCGGCATTATCCACAAATGGCCCTACAAATCACTGGATGAACTTTTATTAGACAAAAATTTACAACGATGTTTCAAGTTTAATGAGAAATTTCTAGTTAGTAATATTACAGCATCTTCAAATTTAAGGCCTAATGCCTTTCAAATTTATGAAACAATGATCAATTCAATAAAGTAAGATGTTTTCATATTAACATGAAATAAAGATCAAACACATACCAAGTAGTATAAAAAGTTCAAAATCGGATGGTTCAAGACATCAAGATCTGCCACTTTATCAAATGCATTAAAGCACGTCTGTAAAACACGCATGAATTTGTTAGACGTCAGACCTTAAACTGAGCAATATATAATCAGATTGAACTTCGTTAAATAAGTTTCAGCAGAAAATGAAACAAGTGCCACCCTCACCATAATGCATCTCACCAAGAAACGGAGAAACATATTCCCGTCACGTAACCGACCTACGCACACAGTTTAAAACACAAAGGAGCTTGAGAAATAGATGCTCCCAATAGAGGATGTAATATAATCCAAAATAAATTACAACGAAAGGTGACAGGTACCTCTAGCAACTTTTTGCGCCTCCCTTTAGTTTCCACAGGAAAACATTGCAACATGAAGAAAAGCCTGGCGGTGACAATGAAAATAGAGATCAGACCATTATGAGGCACAAATGTACTATAACATCGCAACTCTGGAATGAACTTCCAGTCACTAAAATACTGTATATTAGATTTGATTAAAAAAATTTGAGGGATTAGGTAGTTGCATGATACTTATACAATTCAAAATTGTGGAAAATGAATACACTTCACAAGACTAGAGCAGCAATGTAGTGGTTAATTACCATGAGTCAGAGCATCTAGTTACGTTCAGCTATGAGCAATACAACCAAAAATCTCCTCTTGGATGGACCTAACATATGACAAAGCACAATGACATTGGGGAATAGGAGGGCAGTATGTATAGAAAACTTAGTAGTTTCTCGGTTGGTATTCCAAACAAACCGCGAGGAGGCAAGAGACAAAATTCACGCATGCTATATTGCAACATTTAACACATAAGTTAAGTGCGGAGTAAACCTATTATTTACAAGGAAGTATATTTTACATTTGATTTGAGAACTAGTTATTAAAAAGAGAAAAGACAGAAACATTATTAACATGTTAAGTTCAAAAAAGTAGCTGGAATTTTTCTCACCTCCACCTCCCTCCATGAAGAAGAAATCCAATGAGACCCCTGCCAAAGTATCCAGAATATTAATGGCTAAAAGCAACCATATAACCACCTGAAACAAGTATGAAAGCACTGATTGCAGAAGAATAAACCCTGATCACATATGTTATCAAACCATTCACACTCAGCGAAACAATGGGTAATTTTGAGCAAATTGAGAGCTTCTTAAGTGTTGATTTAACAATCTGATTCCTAAAATTCAACATGTAGTACATGATAATTCCGATGAACAATTAATAAACATTATAATCAATAGATTACCTGTACGGCATAAACCACTTCATTAATAGCATAGTAACACAAAATCGAGAGAACTTACATTACACAAAATCCAAAGAATTAGAAGAAGCCAAAAAGGAACAGAGAGTCGATCAAACCAAGCGAAGCGGACCTGATAATATATTTCAGCCCAGAAGAGCACGAAAAGAGCACGAAAAGAGCATAGGCCGTGAAGAATCAAGAAGAACATGTTGAAAAATCTGCAATGCAACTACATTATAGAGCTTCGATCGTTTTCACTAAGACGCCGCACGACAACACGCAGAGCACGTTTCGACGAAATGCGAAGACAACTGAACGTATCGAAGAACACTAATAACAGCAGCAGATATATAATATAATTAATTATTAATGAGCAAGAAAAGGAACGCATACCGCGCCATTTACCAAGAAATTCAACAAGTGGAAGACCTTTTGCGCCGTCCACCCATATTCAGGAACTCTACCTACGTTCGATCCTGACTAGTTGGATCTGCAGCGAAAACGGAATTACCCTTTCTTCATAAAACAAACTCTAATAAAGTTCACGAGATTAAACCCTAAGACCAAAATTTATCCCTAATAATAATAATAAAAGTAAAAGATCGGACATAGAGGAGAGATTTTACGAGCGCGACGGATCAAATATTGGCATGGACTTGGTGTATAGACCGAGTCGCACGAACAGGCTCGTATTACAAAAATTCACATCAGTTTCGGTCTACGAATGACGCGGTAGACATGGTGTACTAGTTTTATTCTAATGGCTTGGCATCGCACGTGCGGGGTCGGGGATGAACCTAACGGAGCTGTCCAAGTTTGCGGGATCGGCACCGAGTGGAGTCACGTGCCCGGACCGAGCCAAACTCACCGATTAATGGGCTGGATGGTTGGGTCGGGTTGGGTTGGGTTTAACCAGCTTAATAAATCGCGTTCTCATGTCATTTGTTAATATTTCCACGCATCCGCAATTTGCAATAAAAAAACACAATTTTTATTGTCAATTTTTTGCTTTATTGGTTTCTCACACAATAGACTTTAATGATAACTCTGGACCATTTTGGTGGAGCATGATGTTATGTGCTCATCCTTTATGTATCCTTTCATGGGTTCTTTTTTTATAGCATAAGTATCAGTGAGAAAAATCAACCTCCCAAATGATCAGAGAATAATTTCTCTAATTTATCTTCTATATATGCTAGTAGTTTAGTTAACTGCGTATGCTACTGCTTTTCCACTATGTCATCTCAAGTAGACCTATCATCAGAGAAATTGGTATAAAGAATCGCATAGATTCTTTGCTGCAGGGACTACTTAACGGAATATTCGCTCGTGCATGTGATATGATCAGAGAAATATTAGCAACTTGCATGGTTGTTTATATTCCCCCGCAATAATTCAGGGAATATAAGTATTAGTAGTTATACTTTGAAATTTGTGTCCACGGACTCGACGTAGACAGTCAATACTATTTTCAGATCATTTTTTTATCAATAGTGCCAGATTCTAAACACGCATTTTTTTTATCATGTTTAGACACGCAGAATTTATAAGATGAAATTAGTTGAACACGTAGTCTCAACATGCGTGTCTAAACATGCATTCTCAACATGCGTGTCTAAACACGCGCTCTCAACATGCGTGTTTAGACACGCATGTTGAGTCGGTGGACAACCTTTTAACTTTAAATTTTAAAATAATTATTTATTTTAATAAATTTATTATAGTTTCTAGAAGAATATATAAAATATATTTAACTGATTTAAATCATAAAAATTAAAAAATTTGATAATAAGATTAAGATTTTAAAAGATAAGTTTAGTTTAAGATAATAAGATTTGATAATAAGATTAAGATAAATTTGATAAAAATTCGATGCGAAGTGGGACGCGTGCCTCGTCTAAACACGCACTCTCATGCGTGTTTAGACACGCATGTTCAAAGTGCGTGTTCAACTCAATTGCGTGGCATTCATAGAATTATTTTTGTAATTACAAATTTTGTAAAACTATTTTTAAAAATATAAAATTTTAGAGGATCATTTTCAAAAAAAAACTTTTTATATAATGCTAAATTCATTTTTATTTGTTTGTCACCTTCTTTGACTTACGTTATATAATTGATGGTGACAATTATAACAACGTATAAATGACAGTTTTATTGTCACGAAGACAGACCATGGTGTGGAGCTCGATCGATTCGTACTCACAAAATGTCTAAATGAAGCTGCAGAAGGATATGCCCTCAAGTTGATCAAAGGAAGAGGTTTCAAATACCATTGTACCGATATGCTCTTATCTTCAACTTGGCTTATCGTTGTGCGACTTATTGCGCGCGTATAAAGTCGAACCAAAGAGATAATTTCTCAATTTATTAATGCATTAAAGATAAATGTTATTCTTTCAAGTTGACACATTCCCCATATATTTTTATTTTATTTCTCACAGAAAATGTCACTAGCTCTAGACAATTTAGAATTTTTTTTTGAGAGAAAGGTAGCAAGCTATCCGCTTCATTCATCGAAAGACTGAATTCGGCTTACACGGGTGAGACAACACAGGTCTCTAAAAAAAAAAAAAAAAAAAAAAAAAAAACTCCTGATTCAACACTGCACGGGTTAACCTGATCCGGACCAAAGCGCCAGCACATCGCTAACCCAACGCACTGCATGGAGGGGGTCGGTGTTGATCTGCTTGAAGATAACTCTATTCCTTATATTCCAAAGGACCCACCAGTGCACTACCAGCGAAGTTAGTGTCTTGTTCGTGTCAGGAACACTCTCTCTACCCACCTGACTCCCCCACACTCTTCGTACACTACTTCCCAGCGCTCGGATATCCACGGCCCCGGCTCCCGCCCCGAACATGAAACGCGCGAACACACACCCCGTAAAGAGATGGTCTGCCGTCTCCGGGAGAACCCCGCAGAGCACACAAAGGTTATTTCCGCACCAACCTCTATTCAGCAGGCTATCGACCGTGGGCAGTCGATTTTTTAGGGCAATCCAAATGAAAATTTTAACCTTCGACGACAAGCGCAAACTCCAAATAGGAAGGGCAGCATGGTCGCGAATTCCCCCATCGATGAGGAAGACGTACGTCGACTTGACAGTAAAGCAACCCTTCTTGCTCCACCTCCACACTAACTCATCACATCCGGACCCCGGTGTGGCTGCCCCCACCAGAGCCTTCAGCTTATTGACCCGTTCCCTGCCAGCCAGTCCCCTCGCCAAGGCACCTCTGAGGATCTTCCTCCATCTCCATCTGCCCTGATCAAAACATGCCCTGACTTTGATCGATTTTCTTACAACCTCGCTAAACAGCTCGGGACAGTGGGAGTGCAGTGTTGACACCCCACACCATCTGTCCGTCCAGAAACACACGAGTTTTCCGTCACCGATCCTGTATGAAGTCCCTCCATCTGCCCTAGACAATCTAGAATCGTTCCGCATGCTCTAGGGTTTGTTTGTTTCGACGTAAGTAGGTTTTGGATTGAAGTGGTCTTTGGGTTGAATTAGACTTCAAATAAAAAATATTTCATTTCCGCTGCTTATTTTGATAGATGTGGAAGTAAAATTTTATCAGTTTTACTGTTTGTTTGATAATAAGTGAATGATCTAAAATGTACAGTTCTCTATTTTTTCTATTTGTTTCAGTAAAAATTATTCAATTCTCACACCGCTAGTAAACTTGTCTTCCACATGACATTATTGTCTCTTTTATAACTTAATAAATAATAAATTATAATATAATAAATACAAAATAATATAATTATATTTCTATATAATTATAAAATAAATTTTAAAATAATTATATTAATTTTTTAATATATATATCATAATAATGCAATAAATAAAATTCGAAATTAAAAAATTATTAACATTTAACCAATTATTTTTTTATCGTATTTTAAACATATAAATTAAATAAAAGATATATTAAAATTTAATTAAGCAAATTTTATCATGTTTTAAACATGCAATTATATTTTAAACATATAACCAAAATATTACCATAATTATATTTTTTTTATAAATATTTTATTTTATTTTTTCTCCCTCACTCCACTTCACCGTAATTGATTTCGCCTAACACTACAATAAAATTATGTTATCACGATACTTTTAAGTATTTATAAAATATGAAAAAAAATATCGCTAGTAAAAAAATCGACGCTTATTATTAGTTACGCTATATGTGCAGTCATTAGGGTATATAGCGATACATTATTATAATGTATCATAAAAAATATATCCTTATAATTTAATTTTGAATATAGATAGGATACTTGTATAAAAGTGTTACAAAAATATGTCCCTATAATCTAAATTTATTGTAGTGTAATGGTGGGGCAAAATCAATTTTGATATTTTAGATAAGGTGAATATTCAGCCGTAATAATTTATGATAAACCAAAAAGCGGAAGTGAACCATTTCTTCGAAAATCACTTTCTCCCTTCCTACTTACGGCGAGACAAATATGTCGTAAGCGACGCAGATGAGACCAATAACATAAACTTAGCATCAAGATTAATAACGACATAGACAGAATTGTACATACGTTGATGCGTAGTGTAATCTCAGATTCAAATTGCAATGCGTATTGCATGGCTACGAATTAATCATCAAATTACATAAGATTTGATATTGACTTAATTAATGACTCTTATATATAATTAACTCTCCGCAGCAGTACTAGACATTAGTCACAAAACTAATATATTGTGAATCCATTTATTTCAAGTCACAATCCATTCCTTAACTTTTACATGATCATACACGAATGAACGTTCTCGTCGTTAAACAGCGCAGCGGTTTGATCATCGACTAACATGGTGTACGCCGGATCGGGGAAATACCCATGCACTGTATTAGTATACCCGTGCTGGTAATAGTTGTGCGTCGACGAGTACGTCGAGTCCTCTAGATACTGCAGTGCAAATGGGTAGTATTCTCCATCATAAGGGCATGGCCAGAACTCGGCTTTCCTCCCGGTGCGCCTCGCCGCCTTTAGGACCTCGCGTTGGTCGACGTATCCCGTGACCGTCACCTTTTGCTTATCCATGTCGATGTCCACGGTATCAACACCTGCGTTTATTAGAATTTAAGTAGTGATCGATCATCATTAATTTTAAAGGACTCAATAGAAGTTTTTCTTTTCCTTTTTTGAGTTGAGATATATATGTATTAGAATGAACACCGTCTAGCTTCGCGATCGCCTTTCGTATTCTCTTCTGGCACCCGTCGCAGTCCATGTGAACATTAAGCTCGACGATCTTAACGTAGAGGATCAAAGAAAATGAGACAAAATTGAATGAAAAATAGTGTTTTTAGATTGAACAAACAAAAAAGATGATCTCAAAGGTTCGAGTTAGATACTTTATTTATACTTACGGAGATTGCGTTGGATAGGGAACTAGGTCTCTGATCCAAGAAGCGAAACATGGCTTCTCCCTGCAAGCTGTTTTGGTGAATGATCACGATGGAGTGGGGTTTATATAAAGAGTGAGGGGAGAATATATATGAAATGGATTACAATGTAAACAAAAAGGTGTGATTCCTAATTAAGGAGTAGCTTTTTGTCACGTAAGTTGGAAATATCTGCAACATGATGCTTATTCCTACAAGAATAACTTTTTCCCTTGCTTCATTTTGGGGCACTTATTTTAACGTAAGAAACCCAAACCTAAAATAGCTTAGCTAATTATGTTTAATTTTTTTTCAAAAAAAAAAAAGAAACCTTGTAAGGAATATTCATAAGAGAGTAGAACAGAATTTTTAGCCAACATGGGGTGGAGTATGGAGCAAAAGCAGCGTTAATTATACGCTACGCTTGTAATTCATAAACAAAAATATTTAACTATTAATTTTTATTAATTTAAATTTTTATAATATAATAAATTATTTTATATAATTTAACATGTATTAAAGTATGAGGTTATGAATTCAAGTTACTAAGTTAATTATGTCAGACTCCTAATATTATTAATTTAATTCCACCTGCTATTGTTAGTTTCCTCACATTATGAAGTGGTTGTTTATAAGTGGTTACCACCTCTTGCGCCACTATGATGATCATATATATATATATATATATATATATATATATATATATATATATATATATATATATATATATATATATATATAGTTTGGTGGAATGTTATTAATGTCATCAATTTATTAGTGCTATTAAGTTTTTAATTTTTGAATTAAAAAATATGTGGTTGACATAATTATAGATTTTTTGGATTTAATGTGTAGTTAAAATAATAATAAAAATTTAATGATTGAAAATGATCAAATAAGTTGATTTAGGAGTAAAAAATTTGATAACACCAAATACTTGATACTATCGATATCGATAGCATAGTAGCCAACATCAAGCATCTTGATAATATCGATAGTATAGTAGCGCAACTCATATATATATATATATATATATATATATATATATATATATATATATATATATAAAGGAAAATGCTATGTGTACACCCCTTTCGGGGTGTACATCATACACCTCACCCATCTAAGGGTGAGGGTGTGATGATGGGTCACTTGATGTGACCCGTAAAAAATATCGTCACCATTAAAATGGTGGAGGTGTATGATGTACACCCCTTCGGGGTGTACATGTAGCATTGCT
The DNA here is from genome assembly GCA_029204045.2 of Tillandsia leiboldiana. Classification (NCBI taxonomy): domain Eukaryota; kingdom Viridiplantae; phylum Streptophyta; class Magnoliopsida; order Poales; family Bromeliaceae; genus Tillandsia; species Tillandsia leiboldiana. The sequence continues at coordinate 19,040,203 of CM055078.1, forward strand.
CATAAATAAAAGAGGTAGACTAATTAGCTAAAACAGTTATGTGGCATCTCGAAATGTGTACATAATTAAATCACAGCCGTTCACATAATAGGCACAAACACATCAAAACAGAACGCCCATGGCCTGTCTTCGTGATGTATGAATATATATTAATTGTATACATCAAAACAGAACACAACCACGCGTGGTGACCCAAAGCATTTCTCATGTATGAATATATATTAATTGTATACACAGCATTATCAACTTCATTCTTAAATATGAGCTTCACTTGCTAGATTCGGTTTCTCTCATCTTTTGAACTGATTTCTCTTCTCGCTTTACTTTTGGATTCGATTCAATTCTAACTTTTTATCTTCATTGAGCCGACTTTTGTTCTCTTTTGAAATGACTTATCTCTTTCTTTGAATCCAATCCACTATTTTTTTTTCTTGAGCTGATTGCTTCATCTCATTCTTCGAACCTTCCCTACCACGGCCTTTTTCTTTCCCATCTCAAAAATATATATTATTATTATTTTTTCAGGCTCATTATGTTTGAAATTACATAACATATGATTATTTTTTAAAATAATAAAATTTAATAAAAATAATTAGAAATATTTATTTCTATTTTTATTAATATTTTATTATTCATAATTTTTTTCTTTAATAATATTTATTTATTACATCATGCATATTACTATATTAACTGATAATTAGTTACTAAAATTTTATTACAGCATTTATATATTTTGAAAACGTTATTAGTACTAATATATGAATCTGGCTGAATTCTTGCGGCCTTATTTAAGAGTGATCCTCCATTTTATTCCCAAATACCGTTAAGTAGAAAGGGTGAAAACTATTGTTACAAAGGGAAAGAAAATCAATTAGTTCCGCACGACTACCGAGGAAACACTATTTTTTCTTTCTCTTTCTTTCTTTCACCCTCTTTCTCTTCGATCAACTCCCATTTCTACTTTCATCTGTGAAGATATGTGAATTCCTCTTTCTCTTCTTCTCTGTGAATCTCTCTTCCTCTCATCTTCTTAGCAATCCGTGTCCTCACCTCGGATAAGCTTCTTGGGTCCTCTTTGTGCGTTGGATTCCATCTCATTCTCCGGTGGTGACCTTTGAAGCCGGTTTCCTTGGTTCGGATCCCCTATGCAGCGGTTTCCTCGGTCCTAATCTCTGGCCTTGAGTTTCTCTGTGGGCTTCTCATCGGTCCCGATTTTCTATGTGGCACTGTTTGAGTGGGATTCCTTCCCCTTTCAAGCCTCGGCTCTTTCTGCGGCCATCTCCTCTGTCTCGATCCCCCGTGTGGCAGTGTTTGTTGGTGAGATTCCTTTTCCTTGTCACCTCGGCTCTCTCTGCGGGCTTCCTCTTCGTTCCGATCCACTTTGTGCCCATTTGTGCATGCGATTTCTTTTTGTTTTCACCTCGGCTATATCTTCGGGCTTCTCCTCTGTTCCGATCCCCTGTGTGGCATTATTTGTTGGTGGGCTTCTTTCTCCTTATCGCCGCGGCTTTTTCTGCAGGCTTTCTCTCGGTCCTGATCCACTTTTATCCATCTCTGCGTGGAATTCCAAATTGTCTTCACCTCGGCTATCTCTGCGGGTTTCCCCTCCGTCCTAATTCCCTGTGTGCCATTGTTTGTCTGGGCATTCATCTCCTTGTCGCCTTGGACAAAATGGTTTTTGTATATTTTAAATGGCAAGGGCAAAATGGAAAAAAATATATATAATTTTTTTTATTCTTCTTATTTCTACTTAATCAACAAAATATAATTTTTCTTATCTCCGGTACAACTCTTATATCCATTCAAACAAAAAAATACTTTAGTTCATGCTTGTTTATGAACTTATATCTATTAATGTAATAAACAATTCTTGCTTATTCCTGAACCAAATGCAACCATCGGGCTTTGGCCGATTGCTCCCACGTGTCTTCAGCTTTTCTACATCCCCTCCAAAAAAAAAAAAAAAAGAAAAAGAAAAAGAAAAAGGGGGCCAAAACAAAAAGGAAAAAAAACTATTCAAACGTAAGCTCCTCATCAACAATCTTAATTAGGGTATGTTTAATGACTTTACTTTCAAAGCAAAGAAGCGCTTTACACAACAGCTCACATGGGAGCCAAGCTCTTCTCCCATCAGCAAAAAAAAAAAAAAAAAAAAAAAACCAATAGAAAACTTAAACACTTCTAAGGATGACACACTCCACTAAGAAAAGCCTTTTCCCCCCACCCTATCCAGTGAGAAGATTCCATGAGTACACCCGGTGCACCTTGCAGGGGCACCCCAAATGTTTCTTAAGAGGCCTCAAAATCATAATTTGACACCACATTATATACATCTATTACTATAATATTCGATTGTTATTTCTTATAATTAAATCAAATATATAATATTACTTTTTATATTTTTTGAAAGAAAAAAAATTTGCTATTCGATGATGCACCAAGTGCAAGTAATAATTTCTCTGACAAATAATAGTAATAAAAAAAAGAAAAAAAGGAAAAAAAAAAGAAGAAGAAAAAAAGTGATCAGATAGAGCCACGCAAGCAAGCCTATAGAATTCGGCGTTTTGTTTGTGGGCCACGAAATCCACTTACACTGGATCCATCCACTTTCACGGCCGAGCCTAAAGATTATAAATTAGCCCAAATTAAATGGCGGATACATGGAATTACTACCGGTTTCATATTTCCTGGAGAGGTTCATTCAATGATATGGCTAATAACCTGCGAATAGTTCCTGCGACAAAGAATGTGGAAGCTCAGTATGTGGAGATGAAGGTCCCTCTATATTCATATGGATGCGAGAAGAAAATTAAGAAGGCTTTGTCACATTTAAGAGGTAACTAATTATAACTACATTTTTTTGTTAATTTTTACCCCCTCGACGATACGTCACAGTTAAGAGCAGAGAGCACGCTACAATCCCGTGATATGTAATTGTGCAGGGATACATTCTGTGGACGTCGATTATCGCCTGCAGAAGGTCACAGTCTGGGGGATTTGCAATAGAGACCATGTGCTTGCCACCATCAGAAAGAAGCGAAGGGAATCTCACTTTTGGGGCCGATCGGCGCCGGAAATCCACGAGGACGATGACCCAGCTGAAGAGGGAGCTGACATCCAAAAGATTTCGCGATTAGCGAGTTTTAACAGGAACAGATTTACAAAGTCCTGGAAGAAATTGTTCCCTATTGTCCTGCACTAGAGAGAGAGAGAGAGCAAGTTCTGTAACAGTACACGACTGTATATATACAAATAACGTATTTGATCGTACTCATTTTAATTGCAAGATTACTGAGAAGGTAATATTATACTAATAATCTTTGTACATCCATGGATTATAAAGAATCAATTGGACATATAAATGGTTGAGATTGGTGAGTTATGGTGGACCTCACACCAACATTTCACCAATCGTTGTACCAGTAGATTTACATGCATGTAAAAGAGCATGGATGAATGATCTCCCTTTACGAATTTTACTTTGAGAGCTCCAAATAACCCTTCATCAATTATCAAAATCCAGCCCTAGAGAAAAAGATCCAAGCCTACAGGATCCAAGATGCGACACAATCTGAAAAAGAATGATACGAAACATAAATTATCCAAATCTTTGCTCTCAACCACTTTATTTTTAAAAACACTTGTGAATTGAATCGCTGACATCTGACGCGATAATTTATGTAACTGTCACTAGACTAACGGCGGTTGTTCCTCTGCAAGAAACTTTACAATTATCGGGATCTCATAATCCATTACTTAATAAAATCAAAATATGAAAAGGAAAATGGCATGGCACAGTGCTGGCTTTGAAAATCAGGTTGCAGATGCTTCTCTCCCTCCCTCAGTTGAAGATCAAGCCTAAACTTGATTCTTCACCTTTCACCCTTCAAATTGATTAGATGTTGATGTTTCACTATGGGATGAAACAAAAAATTGGTTTACTAAGGTTGTTAATATTCTCAGAACAGAGCACTTCAAAGCATTTATAAAAAAGCATTTAATCTTAGGTCTGATGTCTTTGTCATATTATGATGTCTTTGTCTCTAGAGGACGTTATGATGCGGAGTAGCCACCGCATTTTTTTTTTTTTTTTTTTAGTTTGAATAATTTATTTTTAAAAAAATTTATTTTTATCGTTTAAAATAAAATATACATATTACATTCAATTTATTATTGAATAAAATAAATTTTGCTAATTATTTCAAGATGATATACGAAGAATCCTTTCTTCTTGGATGTATGAGATGCACATCATATACTCAAAAGGGAATATATGAGTAGCATTGCTCAAAAATTAATGTATAAGAAACAACATATGCTATAAACTATTTTCAAATTGACATCTCACTTATTTTCGAAAGGCCAGAAAATTATTAAAGCAGTTGAAGAGTGTTGGGTTTAGTGATATCAAATTCACCTATTATATTATTTGGTTAATTTATTTTGGGATTGGTTTAATAACTCATATGTAGTGGGCTAATTGGTAATGAATTTTGAGTTTTAATTGACCCATTAGCATATTGGGTATAAAGAATTATTTTGTACTCATTAGAACTTCTTTTTATGTAATATTGAAGAACGGTGAAGAAAAAGTCAGTAAAAAAGAAATTTTCTAGTTCTTCTTGCTTGATTCAAGATTTCAAGGTTAATTAGAAAAATTTTAAGAGACATTTCGAAGCGAAATTTGCGAAATCGAAAGGTGTGCTTCTAAAAAGGTGTAGATTTTTTAATTGAAAGGTTACATGTCCATTATAATAGATTAATAATTTCTAATCAAATCTTATAATTTTTTCAATTTGACAATAGATTAATAATTTCTAATCAAATCTTATAATCTTCTCAATTTGACAATAGATTTGATCCCTCCACATCCATAGATATAGCCCGATTTTGAATGAATCACGTAATTTTTTTTTGCCTTATAGTGATTGTGCTTGAATTTTATTTTTTATTTTTTTTATTCTAAATTTTGCAATCTTTGGTTGTGAATTATTAAGATACAACACATTCTTTGGTTGCATTATGCGCCTTACTATTAAGGCACAGAAAGAGGTCTAGAGCGAACGGAGAGTGCAGATGTCTGCAGATAGATACCCTAGGCAACGTTTCTTGTTATCGAAGCATCTACTATTACGTTCTAGCCATAAGGTCCACCATGTTGCCGCTATGGAAACTAGTTCCCTTCTCCCCAGCGATTTTTTTTTTTAGTTCACTTGCTTTCCACAACTTATCGACAGCTGAGTAAGATAGTACGCCGGTCTTGTTCGTGAGCAATCCCTCTAATAGGGATCTCATAGTTTCACACCTTACAAAGAGATGATATGTTGTCTTTATTGCCCCCAGACAGAAGACGATCCGTTCCAGCCTCTTCTCAGTAATTTGTCGGCCGTCAGTACCCGCCGTTTCAGAATCAGCTAAACGAAAATTTTAATTTTCAGAGACTGTTTGAGTTTCCACAATTACACGAAACACTTGTTTGATATCCCGTCGTCTTGAAGAAAAAGGTAGATTGATTTGACTGAGAACTCTTCCGATGGTGTCCAACGCCACCTGATACAGCCTTTACTGTCAGTCATTTGTTTCCCTGCAAGTGTTTTTTTTAAGTTTCGAATCAAGTCTTCTTTAAGCGACGAGCTCGGCGTAAAATCCGAAAGAATGTTCCTCCATCTTCACCAGTAATATCCGAAGCAATCTTTTACCTTGCAGTTTTTAATGCGTACTGCACTAAAAATTCAAGGATATTGAGTTAGAGTGAAGAGCCCCATAGCCAGATATTCGACCAGAAACTCGTTCTTCCACCTTCTCCCACCGAGTGAGTGGTATTATACTTAAAAAGATATCTGGTCTCTAAGACACTTCACCATCACTGGGAGTAAGATTTGAATGAAACCCCTTTGTTGAGTGGTCTCCTACCGATATAGTATAATCTCTTGATAAGTGGACCCTATAAATTAGGTATGGGTGAGAAAAATATCCTACCAATATAATATAATCTCTTGATAAATGGACCCCATAAATTAGATGTGGGTGAGAAAAATCTTCATCACTATTTTACCGGTAGTGCTACGTTCAAATTCGCTAGATCCTTTACACCCTAGAGAATGTGCAACGTTCAAATTCGCTAGATCCTTTACACCTAGAGCCCCTTCCTTCCTATTTTTGCAGATCAACTTTCAGCTTACCAAACACTGCACCTTTGATGCTAGTCACTTCACTTAAAAAAAAAAAAAAAAAAAATCCTCAAAAGTATTTCGATAGGCCTTACAATCCATTTAAAAACTTTAAAAACAAAAAACAAATAAAAAATTAAATCGAGTACCGATTTAATTAAAATAAGTTTTCCATCCTGCAAGAAGAGTTAAATAATGTCGATTGAATTCTTGTTTTAACAATGACCCGATTGAACGTGAGGAGCGGTACACTTCCGAAGACATATTTCACCACACGCATCTGCTAAAAAGAAAAATTTACCAAATCTAATTATTACTGACTGAGGGAGCAGTAATCATCAACTAGTACGATCCATAACAAACGAAACACTGAAACAAGATCACGCGCACACACTGATTACAACTCCATCCAACTATTGTTAATTAATCTTAAATAGTACTACTAACCGCTGAATAATTCACTTGGAACTCATCTAAAGAGGCAAAAGATATATACGCAAACTTCCAGAAGAAAACAAAGCGGAAACAGCAAAAAAAAAAAAAAAAAAAAATCACCGAATTAACAAAACTTTGAAGAAAAGAAAGAAAAGAAAGTAGAGAGAGCGATCGAAAGGGGTATCTACTATTCAGGGGGTTTCCGATCGACGGCGCCGCGGCGATCTCAGCTGGTGGTGACGCGGAGCGCGTAGGGCGTCGGCGTCGGCGGCGGCGGCGGCGCGAAGGGGAGGCTCCGCAGGATGAGGAAGCGCACCCGCCTCGGGAACGGCGCTTCGGTGAGCAGCTGCTGCAGCACGCGCGCCACCGCCGCGGTGTACTCCTGCAGCAGCTCCGCCACGATCGCCACCTGTATCATCTCGTCCTCCTCCTCGTCGTCTCCTTCGAGAATCGAGACTTAGGGTTAGGGTTTGTAGAATACGAAGAAGGTGTCGGGGTGAGATCGGGGGTGGTTTTAATTTAGGGTTTTTCGGTGTGCGGTGTCGAAGGGGATTTGGGCGGGGTGAAGAAGACGAGAGAAGTCGAACATTCTGGAAGCGGACAGGCGGGGGCGTAGGAGATTAAGACGCGGCTGACGCGTGACGTTATCTGCTCTATTCATGTGGGCCCCATCAATAATTCCCGACGACGTGGCTCTATGTTATTGGAGAGAGTAAATTAAAATGGTAAACAAAAAGAGAGGGACCGGATAAGGTAGTTTGACATTTTCTGAGAGCATTTTTTTATTAACGTCATCACTTGTTTTAGTTGGGCGGCTGCTTTCCACGGTAGGAGATAAAAAAAAAGGTACATTTAGCCACCGGTTGCTTTGGAAACAAAGGAGGATATCCTTCCTTTGTATCCAAATATATTTGGGATGGGGGATAGAATGGAATATCCCGTTCATATCGGATTGTACTGATATAATTCGGTATGGGGGATATTTCATTCCACCCCCCTTGAACTATTCATTCTATTCTGGCCCTACAGGCTCTGCCTTGGGAAGGGACATTTATTTTTTTTTATTTTTTTTTTCTTTTATATGCTTCTTTTGATTTTTTTTTTATTAAAATTTATAAATTTTAAAAAATATTTAAATTTTAAATTTTAAATTTTAATTTTTTAAATTTTATATTTTAATAAATTTAAAAATTTTATTTTTTTAAAAAAAATATTAATTTTAAAATTTTAAAATTTATACACTTTTTTTATAATTTTTTAAAAATTTATATAATTTTACAAATTAAAATTTTTACTCCTACTTAAAATTTTAAAATTAACTCTTTTTTTTGCCCACACTTAAAATTTTTATAAAAATTAAAATTAATAAATATTAAATTTAAATAAATTTTGAAATTTTAATTTTAAAAAAAAAATATTAAAAAGAAAATGATATTTTAATTTTTTAACACAAAAGTCAACTCTCTATTCCTCTTATTCTTCAATCACTACCAAACACTAAGGCTGCGTTTGGATAGGGGGATAAGGGCGGAATACCCCCCTTATCCCCCTATCCATACCCAAACGGGGATGGAGTTGATTAGAACCCGGATTCCACCCAACCCGGGATAGTGGGTATGGACGGTGGAATCCGAATTCCAGGAAATGGGTGGAATTCGGATTCCACCCAATGTGGCGCGGGGTTCGAGGAGAGCTGCTGTCTTCTTCTCCCCATCCTTGCTTTATCTCCGATCTCCTTCTTCTCCCCATACCCACTATACTCTCCGATCTCCTTCTTCTCCGATCTCCTTCCCCGATCTCCTTCTTCTCCGATCTCCTTCTCCGATCTCCTTCTCCGCGCCACGCCCCTCTGCGCACCTCTCCACGCCCCTCTGCGGCCCCTCTGCGCCCCTCTCCGCGCCCCTCTGCGCACCTCTCCGCGCCCCGCTGCGACCCCTCTGCGACCCCGCTGCGACCCCTCTGCGCCCCTCTCCGCGCCCCTCTGCGCCCCTCTGCGACCCCTCAGCGCCCCTCTCCACGCCCCTCTACGCCCCTCTACGCCCCTCTGCGACCCCTCTCCGCGGCGACCCCTCTGCGCCCCTCTGCGCCCCTCTGCGACCCCTCAGCACCCCTCTCCGCGCCCCTCTACGCCCCTCTGCGCCCCTCTCCGAGCCCCTCTGCGACCCCTCAGCGCCCCTCTCCGCGCCCCTCTACGCCCCTCTGCGCCCCTCTGCGACACCTCAGCGCCCCTCTCCGCGCCCCTCTGCGACCCCTCTGCGCCCCTCTGCGACACCTCAGCGCCCCTCTGCGCCCCTCTCCACGCCCCTCTGCGACCCCTCTGCGCCCCTCTGCGACACCTCAGCGCCCCTCTCCGCGCCCCTCTACGCCCCTCTGCGGCCCTCTCCGCGCCCCTCTGCGGCCCCTCTGCGGCCCCTATCCGCACCGCGACCCTCTGCGGCACCTCACCGCGCCGCGGCCCCTCTGCGGCCCCTCTGCGACCCCTCTGCGACCCCGCTGCGACCCCTCTGCGCCCCTCTCCGCGCCCCTCTGCGACCCCTCTCCGCGCCCCGCGGCGACCCCTCTGCGCCCCTCTCCGCGCCCCTCTGCGCCCCTCTCCGCGCCCCTCTGCGACCCCTCTGCGCCCCTCTGCGACACCTCAGCGCCCCTCTCCGCGCCCCTCTACGCCCCTCTGCGCCCCTCTGCGGCCCCTCTACGCCCATCTGCGCCCCTCTCCGCGCCCCTCTGCGGCCCCTCTGCGGCCCCTATCCGCACCGCGTCCCTCTGCGGCACCTCACCGCGCCGCGGCCCCTCTGCGGCAACCTCTCCGCTGCGTCCCCTCGCCGCGTCGCCACCCCCCTCTGCGGCCCCTCTTGCTTCTTAACAGGTTGTGATTCTTTATCACAAAGGTATGCCCCCTATCAGTGCCTTATTCAGTGCTTTGATTCTTCATGTTTTAATGTTGATGGCATAATGTGTGCATGTCATTGCCATAATATGTGCTGGTTCTCATGTTATTGCCTATTTGGTAGATTTGCCTGTGAGGACTGTGTTCCAATGTTGTTGCATTTCATCGCCATAAAATATGGTTGGGCGTTGGTTGACACCTTGTTGCGAGCATATGTGATGTTTGTGTGTATGATGCCTATTCCCTGTTGGCATTTTGTATGACAAGTGTGAGTATGCAGCCTATCCCCTGTAGCTTCAGATATGGACGATGATGATGATTGCCATAGGTATTTGATGGAATGGCATGTATTTACTGCACCCCCATACCAATTGGCAATCAATTGAGTCAAAAAATATTTTATATAAATCATTTAAAAACAGGTGATAGGCATTATACACACGAACAACACATAATTGCAACATGTTGACAACCAGCACACATTATGCCAACAACCTGGCAACAGGGTTTCCACCAGCACAAATCAAACTGGGCATACAAATATTAGGGAAAAATTGTCTGTGTTGGACAATTGCGAATATTAATAAGGACGATGATGACGATTGCCACAAGTATCAGATGGACGGCCACTGGCTTATAAAGCCAATGCTACCCATACTATGTGGCAATCAAGTGAGTCCAATACTTAATTACAATTTCCCTCTATTTCTACTTTATTTATTACTATCAATGTGCCTTCAAATACATTATATAACTCTTATTCCAGATGCGTCCCTTCAAGAAACACGGTAAGCATCAAGCAAGAAAAAGTGTGGCTTTCGACCCACTTTCTAATTTCGTAGCATCTGAGGAGGGTCCTTGTGGGCAGCGTGCCCAACCTCAGACCCGAACACATAATTGGAGTGATACTATGGACACAATATTCATGTCTTTGCTCATTGAAGAGCATACACTAGGGAATTATGTGAATGGGTCGTTCACTACAGTAGCGTGGGTTCGAATCAATGCGGCATTCAATGCTAGGACCAATTTACAACTCAAGAAGGACCAATTAAAAAATCGGCTAAAAGTTTTAAAACGGACATTCACTCTGTATAACTATTTAGCCAACAAGAGTGGATGGGGTTGGGATTGTATCCACAATATCCCGACACCTGGAGATCCAACCGACTGGGATGATGTGATAGCGGTATTGACCCTATCTTGTAAATCAAAAAATTTGTTCGACACAATTGTTTCGCGTAATATATGAATAATTGACATTATACATATCTTATTCCTATTCAACAGGGAAATCCATCATATGCAAGATGTCGAGATAGGCCATTTCCGCTATATAAGGATCTAGAATTCTTGACAGAAAAAACCACGGCCACTGGCCGATATGGATTTGCATCCAGTATGCCTGCAGCCCAAACTGTTGAGAGTTCATCCTCATCGTCCCCTGGTGAGGATGATACAAATCTTGGAATAAGAATGTCGGGTTTTAATATCTCACAAAATCCATTTGAAGCAGGTGCTTCTGCAGCCCCTCAATATGCACATACAGGGGCGACACAAACCTCCGACTACCCAACTTCAACTCCTGACATCCCCAATGTCGGAGGTACTGCAAGCGGGAGCGGGCATAGCTCAGGAAGCAAACGACCACGCTCTCCACCACCTACAAACCCTCAACCCAAACCTACCGCGTCCTCTGGGGGACGCCGCCGCAAACCAGAAGCCAGTATTAGTGTATTATCTGAACTTGTTGATCTAGGCAAGCAAAAACTTGAACTGGCACGTGAAATGTATCAATATGAAAAGGACTGCAAAAGTAGTATTCCAACAATTTTCATTTGCATGAGCCGAGTCTATGCGATGCCAGGCATGACTACAGAAAAAGCACTGTATGTCGGGGATGCACTCAAAGATCTTAATAATCGTGAACTGTTTATGACAATGAACGACGAGATGGCAATAGCGTGGGTTGAGCGTCAAGTGTCAATGCAATCGTCTGTATATAGGCCATTTTTTTCCTGGACATTAGTTTTTGTTTTTAATGTGTATGACTTTGTTTGAATGCAGTTAGATTTACTTTTGAATCATCATGTAATATGCTCATAAGACATTTCAATTATGTTTGAATGCTGTTAGATTTACCTTTGAATCATCATGTAATATGCTCATAAGACATTTCAATTATGTTTGAATGATGTTAGATGTTCTCTTTAATCATCGACTATATTAACAAGCATGCTTGAATTATTGTTATATTACAACGTCATATGTTGCGCTTGTCAATGTTCAATATATATTGTACTTACAGCATTAATGGGTGATACGAGTCATCGTCATGTGTTTTCCTCCAAAATCAATACCATAATAAGGGAGCTTTTAGATGATGATGACGACTATTGGGATGAGGTATTAGCGATGTTGGTGGAGCAAGGTTACTTTACATCTACCCAAACTGTCGATAAGCAACCGTGTCGAACCCGCCCATTCACAGGGCACCAGGTGATATGTGATATATTGAATGGCCATCCTGACCGTGGGTACGACCAGTTTCGAATGCGAACAACGACTTTCATCGCACTTCGCGATGAGCTAGTCCAAAAGGGATTGTTACAAAACACACGCAATTTGACAATTGAGGAACAGTTGGGAATTTTTATGTTTGTGTTGGACATGGGGTGGCTAATAGGGTAATGGCTGAAACATTTCAACATTCGGGTGAAACTATAAGTCGACATTTCAACAATGTGCTTCGGGCAATTGTGACGTTGAAAGACGATTACATAACATTTCCGGCGAATAATGTGCCGGTGCATGCCCGGATTAGAGATAATGTCAATTTTCACCCATTCAAGGTATGTATGCTTTTAGATTTTTTAGTTCACTTATTTATATGTCACCAGTGTTCATTATAATAATTGCCTGCATGTTGTTTCATGTTTATTGCCAGAATGCAATTGGTGCAATAGATGGGTCACATCTTCCGGTGGTTGTCAGCAAGAGCAAGCAACCGAGATTCCGGAATCGCAAAGGATTTACTTCGCAAAACATGATGGCTGCAGTATCCTTTGACCACGACTTTCTATTGTCTGCACTGGTTGGGAGGGATCTGCATCTGACATGAGAGTACTCCGATGGGCATGCGAAACTGGAGGATTCACTGTGCCTGAAGGTATATTGTACACATCAATTTTTATTTTGCAAATTTTATTGATGGGGAATATAGATTTTAACATTGTAAATGTTGTGTAAAATTTATAGGCAAATATTATTTGGTAGATTCTGGCTATGCAAATACACACAGATTTCTTGCACCATATCGGGGGGAGCGTTACCATATTAGCCAATTTGAGGGAAGCACACGAGGTCGCACTCATCGAAGTCCGCGCGACCTATATAACCATCGACATGCACAGTTGAGAAATGTGGTGGAGAAAACATTCGGTATTTTAAAAAAAACGGTTCAAGATCTTGACTGTTGCAACACCCTTTCCATATAAAGTCCAATGCCAGATTGCGATGGCATGTTGTGTTTTACATAATTTTATTCGACGACACTCTGGTGCGGATGCCATATTTAACGATGTGATGGAGGAAGAAACAAATGTAGAATTAGATGTCGAGGAAACGGTTCATAGTGTTGGTACTACAGAGTCACAAAGAGGCGACGCGGTGCGCACAATTATAACAGACGAGTTATGGAATAATCGCAGTTAGTTATATATTTGATTGCAATGTAAGAATGTGTAATATATTTGATTGTATGATTACAATGTGTTTGTAAATTTATGTATGAATTCTTGTATGTAAAGGACTTTTCTGATGTGTATTGAACTGAATTATGCGGCATTCAATGGGATTGTAAATGACTTATTATTTTCTGATCTTTATTCATAATGGACTGAATTTTATGTGATTTAATCTGCTAAATATTATGTTTGTCCAATAATTGGGGGAATTTTTATTACTGTAACGTCATTATTTCACACATTTGTGTGATTCGTTATTTACTTGATATCTGGTCATGACATTCTGTTTTACTGTTATTTAACATCCAGATAGTTATTATTACTGCTTGAATTTTTTTCAAATTTTTTACTCACTATTTCACCATTTATGAGTAATTTTAAAGAAGATTCTTTTAATACTGACTATTTCTGTAAAATTATTATTTAAATTTTTATTTTAAAGTTTCTATCCTTGTCAGTTTTTTTATTTGCCCTCAAGTTAAAAATAAAATAGATAGTTTAAATATTTTTAATTTTTGAATTTAATGTGAGATAATTTAAAAGATGTTAAGAGCAAATATATTTTAAATAATAAAAATAAAAAATATATAAAAAATATATTTAAAATAAAAAATATATAAATAGTATGAGAGATAAATAGGATATTATCCCACATAGTACTCTATTAATAAGACCCACTTCAAAATGAAACTTTTTAACATAAGCCCCTCTCTCTCTCTCTATCCTCTATCTCTCTCTCTCTCTCTCTACATTTTTCGACTTTTCGAGTGCTCTCGCGAACTCTTTTTTTTTTTTTAATTTTTTTTTTTTTGTGGGTTCGTGGGAGAGGGGTTTGGAAATGGCGAAAATGCGAGGAATTGGCTCAAATTTTGAGCCCATTTTTCCACCATCTACAGAGAATGGAGACCATTTTTCCACCATTTTGTGTGAGGTCCCGGAATCCCCCGCGTAGAGTTTGCTGGTTGTTGGGCAGCTTTGGTGGCCGTTGGGAGTATTTGTTCGCTTGTCGGGCCCGAGAAATGGATTTGTGGTGCAATTTGAGTTTTATTTTGCATTACTGGGGGCCTGCGTGATGTGTCGGTGGTGTTTGTGCACAAATTTGGACACAAGTGTTGGACCTTGGGCTAAAAGGAGTTCCCGTGAAAATTGGAGGACCCGTCGAGTGTTGGGTAGTGGTTCGCGCGATTCAGATGTCAATTTGGACTCCGGGCGAAGTTTGGATAAAAGATTACCCCTCCGGTTGCCTTCGGGAATTTTTAGAGTTGCAATTTGGCAAATCGGACTTCAGAATTGGGCCCGGCGCGGAAAATCGGATCAAGTTGGCTATCCGGGGGCACTCCGCAATTTTCGGATCAGAATTTGGAAAAATGGACATCGTTTTTGTGGATTCAGCGCGCGAAATCGCTAGGAATGGACTATTTACTTGTTTGGTTTGGAGCCCGGTTGAGTTGCGCGTTTTTCGAGGCATCGCGGCGCGTTTTTTCGAGGTGTGGCGCGGATCCCGAGGTTGGCGCGCAGGCTCGAGGCGGCGTACGGATGCGGGAATGCGCGCGGTCTGGCGCGCATTGGGAATGCGCTCCTGCGCGGGGTGACGCAGGGCCGCCACGTGGCGGGCCCCCGTTGGCGGCCGCGCGGGAAGGGGAGCGGGCGTTCGGTGTCACGCGCCCGTGTGGCGCGTGACTGTCGCGTGCCGCGTGGCGCGCGGTGACGCGGCCCACGCGTGGACGGGCAGGCGTGTGCCTGCGCCGGTGCACGCGCCTGTGTGCCTGTGGCCGTGGACCGCGGCTGGGGCTCCCCCATTGGCCGGTCCCCGTGCACACCTTGAGCCGTGGACCCCCCCCTTTTTTCCCTTTTCTCTTCTTCTTCTTCTTCTCCCCCGAGCGCCATTTCTCTTCCTTTTTCTTTTTTTCTTCTTCACCGAGCGGGGAGAGGGAGTGAGGAGGGAATTTTTGGGGGTTGTGGCGGTGCGCCGTGGACCTCGCGGAGCGCGCGAGGTGTTCCAAACGGGTCGTTGGGCGGTGCGACGCGTCGAGGTTGGTCCGCGCACTTCTTTTTCGGTGTTTTTTAGCACAGTTTTGGAGCGTTCTTTTGATCAGTGTTTAAACCCTCTTGCTCTTATCTGTGTTAGGGACTGTGTTTTACTGCACCGTTTTGCGTGCGGTCCCCGACGGCGTGCACCGTTTTGCGTGCAGACTCCGTTTTGCGCGCGGGTTCGGCACCGTGCTCCGTTTTGCGTGCAGACTCCGTTTTGCGCGCGGGGTTCGGCACCGTGCTCCGTTTTGCGTGCAGACTCCGTTTGCGTGCGGATTCTGGCACCGGTGCTCCGTTTTGCGTGCAGACTCCGTTTTGCGTGCGGATTCTGGCACCGTGCTCCGTTTTGCGTGCGGACTCCGGCAGCGGACTTCGTTTTGCGTGCGGATCGCGTGGAGGCCAATTGCAAGTGTCTACGAGCAATTGGTGGCAAATCGAGGTGGGTGGCTTGTTTTCAAGATCTATGGACTGTGCTCTAATTCTATTGATATAGAATCATGCATGATAGTGATTGGACTTGGGTAGCATGCTAGAATTGAATGTTATTATTCCTCGTTTTTATCTGTTGATCGTTGATCTCTCTACTTCCTACCGCCTGTTAAATATCTGTTATCTTGGACCCTGACCTAGCACCCCTGTCATGTTGCATGTGTAACCAGACCAGTAGAAAACCCTCACTTGGGCTAGGGTTTTTATGTTTAGACATCCACCTTTATGTTTCATTCCTGGACTTAGTGTTATCCTCGCCCGGGTAGTGGGCCGAGCGGTCGGGACTTCTTTTTAGTGTGGGATGCATTTGCACTCGTGCTGGGAGCAGAGTGGATGGAGTCTGGTAGATGTAGGGGTTCGCTTGTCTGTATCGGGAACCGTTTGGGGTAAACGGTGGACCCGAGAGATCTTGTTTTCCCCTGTTTGGGTTGTCGCCACTGTGTTAGTGGCAGTAGTTTACTAGTGTTAGCCGGACCTAGAACCCCAGAACCCTTTTCGAAATATACATGATTTTAGTCTACCAATGGTTTCTTCCAAACATCGAAGGGCCGCTGGAGTCTGTTCTTGTTTGATTGGACAAAGGCATCACCCTTCGGGTTTGGGTAAAAGACTTGTTTTCTAACTGTTTTCCTAAAAAGAACTAAAATCATTAATATGGATTTTCTTCTAGATCAAATGATTTTCAATAACAATGTCACCTTTTTCTTGTAATCTCCCCACTCGAAAGGATTCGAGTGATCCGGGTTCTAGGGCCGTTCCGTTGTCGGGACGAAAGCCACGGGGCCGAGCCTGGAACCTGTTCTTGTTTGATAGGGTTGTAGGTGTAGGTCTCCCGGGACTTTCGGGCCCTGTTGGTGTTTTCTGTCGTGTCGTACCGTTTATTGTGTTCCCGAACTATAAGGGATCGGGAACTTCGATAGGCGGAGCCTAGAGTCTGTTCTTGTTTGATAGGGTTCTTAGCCGGTCTATCGGGATTCCGAACCCTTATGGTGTCGGTCTTTTCTTTGTGTTAGTGTCTGTTGGGAGCCGTCTGGCGGACGGTGGCCCCAGCTGTGTGGTTTTCCAGCCTGTGGTTGAGAGTTGGTGTTGTTGGTCGATCTTGTTGATCGTGGTTTGGACTATACCTGCATGAGCCATATTTGAGCTCGACAGAGATACGCGGATACTTTCCTCGGTGGGGTCGCTCCCCAGAGCCACTCCGGAGTTGGGCCTGTTACTTGCTATCGCGACTGTCGACGCCGTCCCTCTGACTGTGCCAGTTAGTGGCAGTCACGGACACCCTACGGTAGACCCGTCCTGTTGAGGATGTGCGGCAGTAGGGGGGGCGCAGGTTTTGACTGGACCCTTGAGGCAGTCAGTATAGATTTGGTGAGTTTACTGTCTGTGTGTTAGTAGATGCATCATGTTCCATCTGTTCCTTTTCTTGAGCATCTAGATAGAGGCATAGTAGCTGTAGAGTTACTTTTCCAGCCATTTCATTTCAGTATTATGTTGTTACTTATGCCTCTAGTAGACTTGGTGGGCAGACCGTCGGGCTTGTTGGCGCACCCACGAGAACTACTTGGGACGTAGTTCTCACACCCGTCGTGGTGTATTTCCCACAGGGACTTCTACTCCTGTTCCTGCTGCTCCTGTTGCTGCTTCTTCTTATCGAGGTAAGGGAGTCGCGAGATAGTTCCCTACCAGTCATCGTCCAGAGAGTAGATGTACCCACCCCCGTCGTTTGAGAGTTTATGTTGAGCGACCTTGTAGTGAGGTATAGAGTTGTATTTTATTTTACTGCTTGAGAGACTTTTGTACTTTTGGTGACCTTTGTGTTGTATATAGCTTTTATTTCTAGCAGCTTTACTTTCAGCTCTGATATCTGTATAGTATAGATGCTCTTTTGCAGTTTAGTTCGCTTCGTCTATACGGGCTTCTCGTATGGGCGGCGGATCTGTTGGCGAGCCCGGGTCGCAGTTTCGACCCCGGGGCGTGACAGATTAGGTGGTATCAGAGCCTAGGTTGTAGGTCGTGGTGGACTTAGAAACCCTAGGCTTGTGGTTGGACATTAGGATGACTACGTGAGAGTCGTGACTTATAGCGAGAGTCCTGATTGAGTTTCATACCTCTCCCAAGAGACGGGATGAGTGATTGGCATGTTTATTCTCCTAAGTGATTATGTGGCTGCAGACAACATAATGCTATGGAATGGGTGACATGTCTTAGACTTTCGCTGGATTGGGTCGTATGGTTGTTGTGTCCTGATGTTTGTTATTGTGCAGTGGACTACTATGCCTCTGAGACGTCGTGCAGTGTGGTGAAGAGGGCACATCCGCATCTGATGGGTACCCGAGCAGCGGGAGGCAGAGCTATCAGAGCAGAGCGAGACCCAGGGTTATGGACCCAGATGTTACCGATGTCGGAGGCTGTCCGATGCCAGGAGTAGGCCGGAACGTTTGATGCGCCTGTTGGAGCAGATAACACAGCCAGTTGCAGTACTGCTTGAGAGTCCTCCAGCACCTCCTTCCTATGCAGTGGCATATGCAGTTGTACTAGTGGCACCGATGGAGCGAGCAACCCCCTCCGTGTCGACGAGTAGTGCCGAGGCACTGAGGTAGGGTGGATGGCGGATAGTAGATAAACTTTGGGACATCATCGGTCGATAGGGCCAGTCCCGGCAGTCCGATCCACCCCGATTTGCAGGTTTGAGCTTGGAGCAGTGGGAGGCTGAAAACTGGATAGCAACAATGGAGAAGCTTCAGGTACACTTGGCTACGCACTTTGGGAAGAGGACGCCGAGATTTGGTGGCGTCGAGTTCGTCCTGCGGACCACCGAGAGTGCAGTTGTTGACTTGAAACCAGTTTTGTGCTTAACTGCTCAAGGCCTTCTTTCCTGACAGTGTAAACAGAAACTGGAAGGATCCTAGACGCCTGCAGCAGGGGAGTCGACCTCTTCTGGAGTATGTTCGCGAGTTTTGCGATTGTTGAGTAGGCTCGGTGGGTTGACCGAGGATCAGTGATCCGTCAGAGAGAGACGGAGCGCCAGGGACCAGCTCCGGGAGAGACATCCAGTGCCGCCTGAGTTTGGATTTGAGTAGATCGAGACCCCCGGGGCCGCCATGATCCCAGTCTGAGGGTCGTGAGTCTTAGAGGAGGCAGAGACCAGGAGGTTCTCCACAGCCGATGTATCAGCAGCAAGTAGCGGGATGACTATGTCATTTGTGGTAGGCCGCATTCTGCGTCGCAGTGTGACACAGGCGGAGGCGATGTTTTTCGTGTGGACAGTCGGGGCATTTTCAGGCAGCATGCCCCTCGAGCAGTACTTACAGCAATACCGCTTGCGACGGCACCCCCCTATACCTCTTCGGGATGAAGGAACTCCGCCGATTTACCGCCAGGCAGATAGGGATACGACGTCGGGGCAGACTGAGCACGACCACCTACATCAAGCGATGATTCTTGTACCGCCCGGTTGGAGGGCGCTACGGCAGTGGACCAGATTGTCGCGGGCATGATTTCTTTACAGCAGTTTGAGTTGAGTGTTTTTGGCTTTCCTGTTTTGACTGGAGGTAGAGTTGTGTCCCCGTGCACTAGAGGTAAGATTTCTGTTGGTGTTGTGTGTGGGGGGGAGCCTTGTGGATTGTGTCCAGTACAGTTGAGACTTGGAATTACACTGGCAGGTGTTACAGTTCAGGGCAGCTCCACGACTCAGATTGAGCACACTGGATGGACCAGTTGTTGCGGTATTGTTCAACGGCTGATTGTGGAATGAGATCAGTTAACCTTCCGCGAGTTGGACTAGAGGAGTTCATTTCATAGATCACCAGGGTATCCTTCCTTCAGCTGTGGCTTCAGCGGTTTGCGGCTTGGTGCTACTTTTGGATCGTTGGCGACGATTAGGACTAGAGGTGGTGTCCGTAGGGTCGCGTTTAAATCGTAGCTTTCGTTTTGTTGCCACGGCAGGAACGACTTCAACACTTCTCTCCCTTTTCTCGCCGGTGTGCTGAAATTTTCGAACAGAACGAAAACTTCGAAAGACTGCTCCAGAAATGGAGACGGTGCCCGAACCTGTTCTTGTTTGATTGGGGCAAGGGCATTGGTGCTTTCGAAATTTTCGGACTTTTCGTTAATTTCAGTCGTTTTCTAAATTGAGAGTTGTGGTTGACGACTTTCCGGTGGTGGGGCCTTTACCCTTCTTGTTGGTTGTGTTGGCGTAGTACGTGTAGTTTTGGACGAGTAGAGTTGGTCGTTCTTCCTTGTCCTCTGTCCTTTGAACTTCTGAGTTTTTCCAGCTTTCGGACCCTGGCCGTGTGGAACTCGCTTCGCGGAGTGTGCGTAGCGACTGGGGAGATGGAGACGGTGTTGATGGATACTTACTTGTGGCTTCGGAACTCCCCTTTTGGGCTGTGTTAGTTTCGAGGACGAAACTTTCTTTTAGTGGGGAGAGAGTGTGAGGTCCCAATCCCCCGCGTAGAGTTTGCTGGTTGTTGGGCAGCTTTTGTGGCCGTTGGGAGTATTTGTTCGCTTGTCGGCCCGAGAAATGGATTTTTGGTGCAATTTGAGTTTTATTTTGCATTACTGGGGGCCTGCGTGATGTGTCGGTGGTGTTTGTGCACAATTTGGACACAAGTGTTGGACCTTGGGCTTAAAAGGAGTTCCCGTGAAAATGGAGGACCCGTCGAGTGTTGGGTAGTGGTTTCGCGCGATTCAGATGTCAATTTGGACTCCGGGCGAAGTTTGGATAAAAATTACCCCTCCGGTTGCCTTCGGAATTTTTAGAGTTGCAATTTGGCAAATCGGACTTCAAATTGGGCCCGCGCGAAACGGATCAAGTTGGCTATCCGGGGCACTCCTATATTTTGGGCAATCGGATCAAATTTGGAAAAATGGACATCGTTTTTGGATTCAGCGCGCGAAATCGCTAGGAATGGACTATTTACTTGTTTGGTTGGAGCCCGGTTGAGTTGCGCGTTTTTTCGAGGCATCGCGGCGCGTTTTTCGAGGTTGGGCGCGGATCCCGAGGTGGCGCGCGGCTCGAGGCGGCGTACGGACGCGGGAATGCGCGCGTCTGGCGCGCATTGGGAATGCGCTCCTGCGCGGGGGTGACGCAGGGGCCGCCACGTGGCGGCCCCCGTTGGCGGCCGCGCGGAAGGGGAGCGTGCGCTCGGTGTCCACGCGCTGTGTGGGCGCGTGACTGTCGCGTGCCGCGTGGCGCGCGGGTGACGCGGCCCGCGTGGACGGGCAAGGCGTTGTGCCTGCGCCGGGTGCACGCGCCTGTGTTGCCGTGGACCGCGGCTGGGGGCTCCCCCATTGGCCGGTCCACCGTGCACCCTTGAGCGTGGACCACCCCCCTTTTTCCCTTTTCTTCTTCTTCTTCTTCCCTCCCCGAGCGCCATTTCTCTTCCTTTTCTTTTCTTTCTTTCACACGAGCGGAGAGGGGTGAGGAGGGAATTTTTGGGGGTGTGGCGGTGCGCCGTGGACCTCGCGGAGCGCGCGAGGTGTCCAACGGGTCGGTTGGGCGGTGCGACGCGTCGAGGTTGGTCCCGCACTTCTTTTTTTCGGTGTTTTTAGCACAGTTTTGGAGCGTTCTTTTGATCAGTTTTTTAAACCCTCTGCTCTTATCTTGTTTAGGACTGTGTTTTACTGCACGTTTTTGGCGTGCGGTCCCCGACGGCGTGCACCGTTTTGCTGCAGACTCTGTTTTGCGCGCGCGGTTTCGGCACCTGCTCCGTTTTGCGTGCAGACTCCGTTTTGCGCGCGGTTTTCGGCACCGTGCTCCGTTTTGCGTGCAGACTCCGTTTTGCGTGCGGATTCTGGCACCGTGCTCCGTTTGCGTGCAGACTCCGTTTTGCGTGCGGATTCTGGCACCGTGCTCCGTTTTGCGTGCGGACTCCGGCAGCGGACTTCGTTTTGCGTGCGGATCGCGTGAGGCCAATTGCAAGTGTCTACGAGCAATTGGTGGCAAATCGAGGTGGTGGCCTTGTTTTCAAGATCTATGACTGTGCTCTAATTCTATTGATATAGAATCATGCATGATAGTGATTTTGGACTTGGGTAGCATGCTAGAATTTGAATGTTATTATTCCTCGTTTTTATCTGTTGATCGTTTGATCTCTTCTACTTCCTACCGCCTGTTAAATATCTGTTATCTTGGAACCTGACCTAGCACCCCTGTCATATGTTGCATGTGTAACCAGACCAGAAAAACCTCACTTGGGCTAGGGTTTTTATGTTTAGACATCCACACTTTATGTTTCTTCCTGGACTTAGTGTTATCCTCGCCCGGGTAGTGGCCGAGCGAGTCGTTCGGACTCTTTTTAGTGTGGGATGCATTTGCACTCGTGCTTGGGAGCAGAGTGGATGGAGTCTGGTAGATGTAGGGGTTCGCTTGTCTGTATCGGGAACCGTTTGGGTAAACGGTGGACCCAGAGAATCTTGTTTTTCCCCTGTTTGGGTGTCCGCCACTGTGTTAGTGGCAGTAGTTTACTAGTGTTAGCCGGACCTAGAACCCAGAACCCTTTTCGACATATACATGATTTTAGTCTACCAATGGTTTCTTCCAAACATCGAAGGGCCGCTGGAGTCTGTTCTTGTTTGATTGGACAAAGGCATCAGCCCTTCGGGGTTTGGGTAAAAGACTGTTTTCTAACTGTTTTCCTAAAAGAACTAAATCATTAAATATGGATTTCTTCTAGATCAAATGATTTTCAATAACAAATGTCACCTTTTTCTTGTAAATCTCCCCACTCGAAAGGATTCGAGTGATCCGGGTTCTAGGGGCCGTTCCGTTTCTTGGCGAAACGAAGCCACGGGGCCGAGCCTGGAACCTGTTCTTGTTTGATAGGGTTTGGGTGTGTAGGTCTCCCGGGACTTTCGGGCCCTGTTGGTGTTTTCTGCGTGTCGTACCGAGGTTATTGTGTTCCCGAACTATAAGGGATCGGGAACTTCGATAGGCGGAGCCTAGAGTCTGTTTCTTGTTTGATAGGGTTCTTAGCACCGGTCTATCGGGATTCCGAACCCTTATGGTGTCGGTCTTTCCTGTGAGTTTAGTGTTCTGTTGTGGGAGCCGTCTGGCGGACGTGGCCCCGCTGTGTGGTTTTCCAGCCTGTGGTTGAGAGTTGGTGTTGTTGGTCGATCTTGTTGATCGTGGTTTGGACTATAGCCTGCATGAGCCATATTTGAGCTCGACAGAGATACGCGGATACTTTCCTCGGTGGGGTCTCTCCCCTCGAGAGCCACTCCGGAGTTGGGCCTGTTACTTGCTATCGCGACTTGTCGACGCCGTCCCTCTGACTGTGCCAGTTAGTGGCAGTCACGGACACCCTACGGTAGACCCGCCTGTTGAGGAGTTCGGCAGTAGGGGGGGGCGCAGGTTTTTGACTGGACCCTTGAGGCAGTCAGTATAGATTTGGTGAGTTTACTGTGTGTGTGTTTAGTAGATGCATCAGTTCCATCTGTTCCTTTTCTTGAGCATCTAGATAGAGGCATAGTAGCTGTAGAGTTACTTTCCAGCCATTTCATTTCAGTATTATGTTTTACTTATGCCTCTAGTAGACTTGGTGGGCAGACCGTCGGGCTTGTTGGCGGCACCCACTGAGAACTACTTGGGACTGTAGTTCTCACACCCGTCGTGGGTGTATTTCCCACAGGGACTTCTACTCCTGTTCCTGCTGCTTCCTGTTGCTGCTTTCTTTCTTATCGAGGTAAGGGAGTCGCGAGATAGTTCCCTACCAGTCATCGTCCAGAGAGTAGATGTACCCCCGGTCTTGTTTGAGAGTTTATGTTGAGCGACCTTGTAGTGAGTATAGAGTTGTATTTTATTTTAACTGCTTGAGAGACTTTTGTACTTTTGGTGAGGACCTTGTGGTGATATAGCTTTTATTCTAGCACTTTACTTTCAGCTCTGATATCTGTATATATAGATGCTCTTTTGCAGTTAGTCGCTTCGTCTATACGGGCCTTCTCGTAATGGGCGGGCGGATCTGTTGGCGCGAGCCCGGGTCCGCAGTTTCGACCCCGGGCGGTGACATGTTTCTCCCACATCAAACATATTAAATATTTTAATATGTAATTTTTTTATAACTTTTTTTAGTATTTTTTTTATTTATATAGATTTAAAATATTTTTACAAATTTCAATAATATTTTTAAATTTAGTCATTAGGTTTGATTAATATAATAAAATAT
The DNA here is from genome assembly GCA_029204045.2 of Tillandsia leiboldiana. Classification (NCBI taxonomy): domain Eukaryota; kingdom Viridiplantae; phylum Streptophyta; class Magnoliopsida; order Poales; family Bromeliaceae; genus Tillandsia; species Tillandsia leiboldiana. The sequence goes on from CM055078.1 coordinate 19,064,126, forward strand.
TTTTATT
>CM055078.1:19064232-19165592 GCA_029204045.2 Tillandsia leiboldiana
TTATTTCACACATTTGTGTGATTCGTTATTTACTTGATATCTGGTCAGCATTGCTGTTGTTATCGGTTGTTATTTACATCCAGATAGTCTATTATTTACTGCTTGAATTTTTCTTTCAAATTTTTTTACTCACTTATTTCACCTTTATGAGTACTTTTAAAGACAATTCTTTTAATACTGCGATTTTCTGTAAAATTATTATTTAAATTTTATATTTTAAGTTCTATCCTAGTCAGGTTTTTTTATTTGCCCTCAATTTTAACATAAAATAGATACGTTTAAATATTTTTAATTTTGTGCATTTCATTGTGAGATAAGTTAAAAAGATGTTAAGAGCACTATTTTTTAAATACTTAAAATAAAAAATATTATAAATAATATATTTAAAACTAAAAAACTATAAAAATTATATGAGAATATACATAGCTTTAATCACCACATATACTCTATTAATAAGACCACTTCAAAATGAGAACTTATTTTAACACTAAGCCCCTCTCTCTCGCTCTATCATTCTATCGCTCGCTCTCTCCCTCTCTACATTTCGCCTTTTCGAGTGCCTCGCACGCTTCGTTTTTTTTTTTTTAATTTTTTTTTTTTTGGGTTCGTGGGAGAGGTGTTTGGAATGGCGTAAAGCGAGGAATTTGTCTAAATTTTTGCGACCCATTTTTCCTACCATCACAGAATGAGACCATTTTTCCACCAATTTTTGTGAGGTCCCGGAATCCCCCGCTAGAGTTTGCTGGTTTTGGGCACTTTTGGTGGCCGTTGTGGAGTATTTGTTCGCTTGTCGGGCCCGAGAAATGGATTTGTGGTGCAATTTGAGTTTTATGTTTGCATTACGGGGGCCTGCGTGATTTGTCGGTGGTGTTTTGTGTCACATTTGGACACAAGTGTTGGACCTTGGTCTTAAAAGAGTTCCCGTGAAAATTGGAAGGACCCGGTGTTTGGGTAGTGTGTTTCGCGCGATCGATCAGATGTCAATTTGGACTCCGGCGAAGTTTTGGATAAAAGTTACCCTCCGTTTGCCTTCGGGAATTTTTAGAGTTTGCAATTTGGGCAAATCGGACTTCAAATTGGGCCCGGCGCGGAAATCGGATCAAGTTGGCTATCCGGGGCACTCGCGCAATTTTCGGATCAGAATTTGGAAAAATGGACATCGTTTTTTGGATTCAAGCGGCGCGAAATCGCTAGGAATGGACTATTTACTTGTTTGGTTTGGGAGCCCGTTGATTTTCGCGTTTTTCGAGGCATCGCGGCGCGTTTTTCGAGGTGTGGCGCGGATCCCGAGTGCTCGCGGCTCGAGGCGGCGTACTGATGCGGGAATGCGCGCTCGGCGCGCAGTTGGGAATGCGCTCCTGCGAGGTTGACGCAGGGGCCGCACGTGGCGGGCCCCCGTTGCGGCCAGCTGCGGGAAGGGGAGCGGAGCGTTCGGTGTCACGCGCCCGTGTGGCGCGTGACTGTCGCAGTGCCGCGTGGCGCGCGGTGACGCGGCCGCGTGGACGTCGAGCGTGTGCCTGCGCCGGGTGCACGCGCCTGTGTGCCGTGGACCGAGGCTGTGGGGCTCCCCCATTGGTCCGGTCCACTGTGCACCCTTGAGCCGTGGACCACCCCCCTTTTTTCCCTTTTTCTTCTTTCTTCTTCTTCCTCCCCCGGCGCCATTTCTCTTCCTTTTTCTTTTCTTTCTTCTCACCGAGCGGGAGAGGGAGGTGAGGAGGGGGGAATTTTGGGGGTTGTGGCGGTGCGCCGTGGACCTCGCGGAGCGCGCGAGGTGTTCCAAACGGGTCGGTTGGGCGGTGCGACGCGGCGAGGTTGGTCCCGCACTTCTTTTTTTCGGTGTTTTTAGCACTTTTGGAGCGTTTCTTTGATCAGTGTTTTAACCCTCTTGCTCTTATCTGTGTTAGGGACTGTGTTTTACTGCACCGTTTTGCGTGCGGTCCCCGACGGCGTGCACCGTTTTGCGTGCAGACTCCGTTTTGCGCGGCGGGTTTCGGCACCGTGCTCCGTTTTGCGTGCAGACTCCGTTTTGCGCCGGGGTTTCGGCACCGTGCTCCGTTTTGCGTGCAGACTCCGTTTTGCGTGCGGATTCTGGCACCAGTGCTCCGTTTTGCGTGCAGACTCCGTTTTGCGTGCGGATTCTGGCCCGTAGTGCTCCGTTTTGCGTGCGGACTCCGGCAGCGGACTTCGTTTGCGTGCGGATCGCGTGGAGGCCAATTGCAAGTGTCTACGAGCAATTGTGGCAAATCGAGGTGGGTGGCTTGTTTTCAAGATCTATGGACTGTGCTCTAATTCTATTGATATAGAATCATGCATGATAGTGATTGGACTTGGGTAGCATGCTAGAATTTGAATGTTATTATTCCTCGTTTTTATCTGTTGATCGTTTGATCTCTTCTACTTCCTACCGCCTGTTAAATATCTGTTATCTTGGAACCTGACCTAGCACCCCTGTCATATGTTGCATGTGTAACCAGACCAGTAGAAAACCCTCACTTGGGGCTAGGGTTATTTATGTTTAGACATCCACACTTTATGTTTCATTCTGGACTTAGTGTTATCCTCGCCCGGGTAGTGGGCCGAGCGGTCGGGACTTCTTTTAGTGTGGGATGCATTTGCACTCGTGCTTGGGAGCAGAGTGGATGGAGTCTGGGTAGATGTAGGGGTTCGCTTGTCTGTATCGGGAACCGTTTGGGGTAAACGGTGGACCCGAGAGATCTTGTTTTCCCCTGTTTGGGTTGTCGCCACTGTGTTAGTGGCAGTAGTTTACTAGTGTTAGCCGGACCTAGAACCCAGAACCCTTTTCGACATATACATGATTTTAGTCTACCAATGGTTTTCTTCCAAACATCGAAGGGCCGCTGGAGTCTGTCTTGTTTGATTGGACAAAGGCATCAGCCCTTCGGGTTTGGGTAAAAGACTTGTTTTCTAACTGTTTTCCTAAAAAGAACTAAAATCATTAAATATGGATTTCTTCTAGATCAAATGATTTCAATAACAAATGTCACCTTTTCTTGTAAATCTCCCCACTCGAAAGGATTCGAGTGATCCGGGTTCTAGGGGCCGTTCCGTTGTCGGGACGAAAGCCACGGGGCCGAGCCTGGAACCTGTTCTTGTTTGATAGGGTTGTAGGTGTAGGTCTCCCGGGACTTTCGGGCCCTGTTGGTGTTTTCTGCGTGTCGTACCGAGGTTATTGTGTTCCGAACTATAAGGGATCGGGAACTTCGATAGGCGGAGCCTAGAGTCTGTTCTTGTTTGATAGGGTTCTTAGCACCGGTCTATCGGGATTCCGAACCCTTATGGTGTCGGTCTTTCCTGTGAGTTTAGTGTTCTGTTGTGGGAGCCGTCTGGCGGACGGTGGCCCCAGCTGTGTGGTTTTCCAGCCTGTGGTTGAGAGTTGGTGTTGTTGGTTCGATCTTGTTGATCGTGGTTTGGACTATAGCCTGCATGAGCCATATTTGAGCTCGACAGAGATCACGCGGATACTTTCCTCGGTGGGGTCGCTCCCCTCGAGAGCCACTCCGGAGTTGGGCCTGTTACTTCTATCGCGACTTGTCGACGCCGTCCCTCTGACTGTGCCAGTTAGTGGCAGTCACGGACACCCTACGGTAGACCCGTCCTGTTGAGGATGTGCGGCAGTAGGGGGGGGCGCAGGTTTGACTGGACCCTTGAGGCAGTCAGTATAGATTTGGTGAGTTTACTGTGTGTGTTAGTAGATGCATCATGTTCCATCTGTTCCTTTTCTTGAGCATCTAGATAGAGGCATAGTAGCTGTAGAGTTACTTTTCCAGCCATTTCATTTCAGTATTATGTTGTTACTTATGCCTCTAGTAGACTTGGTGGGCAGACGTCGGGCTTGTTGGCGGCACCCACTGAGAACTACTTGGGACGTAGTTCTCACACCCGTCGTGGTGTATTTCCCACAGGGACTTCTACTCCTGTTCCTGCTGCTCCTGTTGCTGCTTCTTCTTATCGAGGTAAGGGAGTCGCGAGATAGTTCCCTACCAGTCATCGTCCAGAGAGTAGATGTACCCCCGGTCTTGTTTGAGAGTTTATGTTGAAGCGACCTTGTAGTGAGGTATAGAGTTGTATTTTATTTTACTGCTGAGAGACTTTTGTACTTTTGGTGAGGACCTTGTGTTGTATATAGCTTTTATTTCTAGCAGCTTTACTTTCAGCTCTGATATCTGTATAGTATAGATGCTCTTTTGCAGGTTAGTCGCTTCGTCTATACGGGGCTTCTCGTATGGGCGGCGGATCTGTTGGCGAGCCCGGGTCGCAGTTTTCGACCCCGGGGCGTGACAGATTAGGTGGTATCAGAGCCTAGGTTGTAGGGTCGTGGTGGACTTAGAAACCCTAGGCTTGGGTTGGACATTAGGATGACTACGTGAGAGTCGTGACTTATAGCGAGAGTCCTGATTGAGTTTCATACCTCTCCCAAGAGACGGGATGAGTGATTGGCATGTTTATTCTCCTAAGTGATTATGTTGGCTGCAGACAACATAATGCTATGGAATGGGTGACATGTCTTAGACTTTCGCTGGATTGGGTCGTATGGTTGTTGTGTCCTGATGTTTGTTATTGTGCAGTGGACTACTATGCCTCTGAGACGTCGTGCAGTGTGGTGAAGAGGGCACATCCCGCATCTGATGGGTACCCGAGCAGCGGGAGGCAGAGCTATCAGAGCAGAGCGAGACCCAGGGTTATGGACCCAGAGTGTTACCGATGTCGGAGGCTGTCCGATGCCAGGAGTAGGCCATGGAACTTTGATGCGCCTGTTGGAGCAGATAACACAGCCAGTTGCAGTACTGCTTGAGAGTCCTCCAGCACCTCCTTCCTATGCAGTGGCATAATGCAGTTGTACTAGTGGCACCGATGGAGCGAGCAACCCCACTCCGTGTCGACGAGTAGTGCCGAGGCACTGAGGTAGGGTGGATGGCGGATAGTAGATAAACTTTGGGACTCATCGGTCGATAGGGCCAGTCCCGGCAGTCCGATTCCACCCCGATTTGCAAGGTTTGAGCTTGGAGCAGTGGGAGGCTGAAAAACTGGATAGCAACAATGGAGAAGCTTCAGGTACACTTGGCTACGCACTTTTGGGAAGAGGACGCCGAGATTTGGTGGCGTCGAGTTCGTCCTGCTGGACCACCGAGAGTGCAGTTGTTGACTTGAAACCAGTTTTGTGCTTAACTGCTCAAGGCCTTCTTTCCTGACAGTGTAAACAGAAACTGGAAGGGGATCCTAGACGCCTGCAGCAGGGGAGTCGACCTCTTCTGGAGTATGTTCGCGAGTTTTGCGATTGTTGAGTAGGCTCGGTGGGTTGACCGAGGATCAGTGATCACGTCAGAGAGAGCGGAGCGCCAGGGACCAGCTCCGGGGAGAGACATCCAGTGCCGCCTGAGTTTGGATAGTTGAGTAGATCGAGGACCCCCGGGGCCGCCATGAGTCCCAGTCTGAGGGTCCGTGAGTCTTAGAGGAGGCAAGAGACCAGGAGGTTCTCCACAGCCGATGTATCAGCAGCAGTAGCGGGATGACTATGTCATTTGTGGTAGGCCGCATTGCTGCGTCGCAGTGTGACCACAGGCGGAGGCGATGTTTTTCGTGTGGACAGTCGGGGCATTTCAGGCAGCATGCCCTCGAGCATTACTTACAGCAATACCGCTTGCGACGGCACCCCCTCTACCTCTTCGGGATGAAGGAACTCCGCCGATTTACCGCCAGGCAGATAGGGATACGACGTCGGGGCAGACTGATCGACGACCACCTACATCAAGCGGATGAGTCTGTACCGCCCGGTTGGAGGGCGCTACGGCAGTGGACCAGATTGTCGCGGGCATGATTTCTTTACAGCAGTTTGAGTTGAGTGTTTTTGGCTTTCCTTGTTTGGACTGGAGGTAGAGTTGTTACCCCGTGCACTAGAGGTACAGATTTCTGTTGGTGTTGTGCGTGTGGGGGGAGCCTTGTGGATTGTGTCCAGTACAGTTGAGACTTGGAATTACACTGGCAGGTGTTACAGTTCAGGGGCAGCTCCACGACTCAGATTGAGCACACTGGATGGACCAGTTGTTGCGGTATTGTTCAACGGCTGATTGTGGAATGAGATCAGTTAACCTTCCGCGAGTTGGACTAGAGGAGTTCATTTTCATAGATCACCAGGGTATCCTTCCTTCAGCTGTGGCTTCAGCGGTTTGCGGCTTGGTGCTACTTTTGGATCGTTGGCGACGATTAGGACTAGAGGTGGTGTCCGTAGGGGTCGCGTTTAAATCGTAGCTTTCGTTTTGTTGCCACGGCAGGAACGACTTCAACACTTCTCTCCCTTTTCTCGCCGGTGTGCTGAAATTTTCGAACAGAACGAAAACTTCGAAAGACTGCTCCAGAAATGGAGACGGTGCCCGAACCTGTTCTTGTTGATTGGGGCAAGGGCATTGGTGCTTTCGAAATTTTCGGACTTTTCGTTAATTCAGTCGTTTCTAAATTGAGAGTTGTGGTTGACGACTTTCCGGCTGGTGGGGGCCTTTACCCTTCTTGTTGGTTGTGTTGGCGTAGTACGTGTAGTTTTGGACGAGTAGAGTTGGTCGTTCTTCCTTGTCCTCTGTCCTTTGGAACTTCTGAGTTTTCCAGCTTTCGGACTCCTGGCCGTGTGGACTCGCTTCGCGGAGTGTGCGTAGCGACTGGGGAGATGGAGACGGTGTTGATGGATACTTACTTGTGGCTTCGGAACTCCCCTTTTGGGCTTGTGTTAGTTTCGAGGACGAAACTTTCTTTTAGTGGGGGAGAGGGTGTGAGGTCCCGGAATCCCCCGCGTAGAGTTTTGCTGGTTGTTGGGCAGCTTTTGGTGGCCGTTGGGAGTATTTGTTCGCTTGTCGGGCCCGAGAAATGGATTTGTGGTGCAATTTGAGTTTATTTTGCATTACTGGGGGCCTGCGTGATGTGTCGGTGGTGTTTGTGCACAATTTGGACACAAGTGTTGGACCTTGGGCTTAAAAGGAGTTCCCGTGAAAATTGGAGGACCCGTCGAGTGTTGGGTAGTGGTTTCGCGCGATTCAGATGTCAATTTGGACTCCGGGCGAAGTTTGGATAAAAGATTACCCCTCCGGTTGCCTTCGGGAATTTTTAGAGTTGCAATTTGGCAAATCGGACTTCAGAATTGGGCCCGGCGCGGAAATCGGATCAAGTTGGCTATCCGGGGGCACTCCGCAATTTTCGGATCAGAATTTGGAAAAATGGACATCGTTTTTGGATTCAGCGCGCGAAATCGCTAGGAATGGACTATTTACTTGTTTGGTTTGGAGCCCGGTTGAGTTGCGCGTTTTTCGAGGCATCGCGGCGCGTTTTTTCGAGGTGTGGCGCGGATCCCGAGGTGGCGCGCGGCTCGAGGCGGCGTACGGACGCGGGAATGCGCGCGTCTGGCGCGCTATTGGGAATGCGCTCCTGCGCGGGTGACGCAGGGGCCGCCACGTGGCGGGCCCCCGTTGGCGGCCGCGCGGAAGGGGAGCGGGCGCTCGGTGTCACGCGCCCGTGTGGCGCGTGACTGTCGCGTGCCGCGTGGCGCGCGGTGACGCGGCCAGCGTGGACGGGCAGGCGTGTGCCTGCGCCGGGTGCACGCGCCTGTGTGCCGTGGACCGCGGCTGGGGGCTCCCCCATTGGCCGGTCCACCGTGCACCCTTGAGCCGTGGACCACCCCCCTTTTTCCCTTTTTCTTCTTCTTCTTCTTCCTCCCCCGAGCGCCATTTCTCTTCCTTTTTCTTTTCTTTCTTCTTCACCGAGCGGGAGAGGGAGTGAGGAGGGAAATTTTTGGGGGTTGTGGCGGTGCGCCGTTGACCTCGCGGAGCGCGCGAGGTGTTCCAAACGGTCGGTTGGGCGGTGCGACGCGTCGAGGTTGGTCCCGCACTTCTTTTTTTTCGGTGTTTTTAGCACAGTTTTGGAGCGTTCTTTTGATCAGTGTTTTAACCCTCTTGCTCTTATCTGTGTTAGGGACTGTGTTTTACTGCACCGTTTTGCGTGCGGTCCCCGACGGCGTGCACCGTTTTGCGTGCAGACTCTGTTTTGCGCGCGGGTTTCGGCACCGTGCTCCGTTTTGCGTGCAGACTCCGTTTTGCGCGCGGGTTTCCGGCACCGTGCTCCGTTTTGCGTGCAGACTCCGTTTTGCGTGCGGATTCTGGCACCGTGCTCCGTTTTGCGTGCAGACTCCGTTTTGCGTGCGGATTCTGGCACCGTGCTCCGTTTTGCGTGCGGACTCCGGCAGCGGACTTCGTTTTGCGTGCGGATCGCGTGGAGGCCAATTGCAAGTGTCTACGAGCAATTGGTGGCAAATCGAGGTGGGTGGCTTGTTTTCAAGATCTATGGACTGTGCTCTAATTCTATTGATATAGAATCATGCATGATAGTGATTGGACTTGGGTAGCATGCTAGAATTTGAATGTTATTATTCCTCGTTTTTATCTGTTGATCGTTTGATCTCTTCTACTTCCTACCGCCTGTTAAATATCTGTTATCTTGGAACCTGACCTAGCACCCCTGTCATATGTTGCATGTGTAACCAGACCAGTAGAAAACCCTCACTTGGGCTAGGGTTATTTATGTTTAGACATCCACACTTTATGTTTCATTCCTGGACTTAGTGTTATCCTCGCCCGGGTAGTGGGCCGAGCGGTCGGGACTTCTTTTTAGTGTGGGATGCATTTGCACTCGTGCTTGGGAGCAGAGTGGATGGAGTCTGGTAGATGTAGGGGTTCGCTTGTCTGTATCGGGAACCGTTTGGGGTAAACGGTGGACCCGAGAGATCTTGTTTTCCCCTGTTTGGGTTGTCGCCACTGTGTTAGTGGCAGTAGTTTACTAGTGTTAGCCGGACCTAGAACCCAGAACCCTTTTCGACATATACATGATTTAGTCTACCAATGGTTTCTTCCAAACATCGAAGGGCCGCTGGAGTCTGTTCTTGTTTGATTGGACAAAGGCATCAGCCCTTCGGGGTTTGGGTAAAAGACTTGTTTTCTAACTGTTTTCCTAAAAAGAACTAAAATCATTAAATATGGATTTCTTCTAGATCAAATGATTTTCAATAACAAATGTCACCTTTTTCTTGTAAATCTCCCCACTCGAAAGGATTCGAGTGATCCGGGTTCTAGGGGCCGTTCCGTTGTCGGGACGAAAGCCACGGGGCCGAGCCTGGAACCTGTTCTTGTTTGATAGGGTTGTAGGTGTAGGTCTCCCGGGACTTTCGGGCCCTGTTGGTGTTTTCTGCGTGTCGTACCGAGGTTATTGTGTTCCCGAACTATAAGGGATCGGGAACTTCGATAGGCGGAGCCTAGAGTCTGTTCTTGTTTGATAGGGTTCTTAGCACCGGTCTATCGGGATTCCGAACCCTTATGGTGTCGGTCTTTCCTGTGAGTTTAGTGTTCTGTTGTGGGAGCCGTCTGGCGGACGGTGGCCCCAGCTGTGTGGTTTTCCAGCCTGTGGTTGAGAGTTGGTGTTGTTGGTCGATCTTGTTGATCGTGGTTTGGACTATAGCCTGCATGAGCCATATTTGAGCTCGACAGAGATACGCGGATACTTTCCTCGGTGGGGTCGCTCCCCTCGAGAGCCACTCCGGAGTTGGGCCTGTTACTTGCTATCGCGACTTGTCGACGCCGTCCCTCTGACTGTGCCAGTTAGTGGCAGTCACGGACACCCTACGGTAGACCCGTCCTGTTGAGGATGTGCGGCAGTAGGGGGGGGCGCAGGTTTGACTGGACCCTTGAGGCAGTCAGTATAGATTTGGTGAGTTTACTGTGTGTGTTAGTAGATGCATCATGTTCCATCTGTTCCTTTTCTTGAGCATCTAGATAGAGGCATAGTAGCTGTAGAGTTACTTTTCCAGCCATTTCATTTCAGTATTATGTTGTTACTTATGCCTCTAGTAGACTTGGTGGGCAGACCGTCGGGCTTGTTGGCGGCACCCACTGAGAACTACTTGGGACGTAGTTCTCACACCCGTCGTGGTGTATTTCCCACAGGGACTTCTACTCCTGTTCCTGCTGCTCCTGTTGCTGCTTCTTCTTATCGAGGTAAGGGAGTCGCGAGATAGTTCCCTACCAGTCATCGTCCAGAGAGTAGATGTACCCCCGGTCTTGTTTGAGAGTTTATGTTGAGCGACCTTGTAGTGAGGTATAGAGTTGTATTTTATTTTACTGCTTGAGAGACTTTTGTACTTTTGGTGAGGACCTTGTGTTGTATATAGCTTTTATTTCTAGCAGCTTTACTTTCAGCTCTGATATCTGTATAGTATAGATGCTCTTTTGCAGGTTAGTCGCTTCGTCTATACGGGGCTTCTCGTATGGGCGGCGGATCTGTTGGCGAGCCCGGGTCGCAGTTTCGACCCCGGGGCGTGACAATTTTTCCACAATCAAACATTTTAAATATTTTAATATGTAATTTTTTATAATTTTTTAGTATTTTTTTTTATTTATTATAGATTTTAAAATATTTTTTACAAATTTAAATAATATTTTAAATTTATTATTAGGTTGATTAATATAATAAAATATTTTATTTATATAATATATCATAAAGGGCAAAATAGTCAATACACAAATTTATCACTTATCAATTCTTCTTATTCCTCTATACTCAACCAAACACAATTTTTACCAATTCTTCCTATTCTCCTTATTCCTATATAATTTACCAAACACAATTTACTTTAATTCCGGTATAACTCATAAAACGAACCAAACGCAAATTTACACCAATTCCTGCTAATACCAGAATCTGTACCTATCCCCGGTATAACAAATTTTTTCTAATCCCCGATCCAAACGCTACCTAAGGGTCCGTTTGGTTCGGGACTAGAACCGGGAATAGCGGGTTTATCTCTCTTATTCTACCAAACGCTCCGGGAACCATCTGGTATTGCTTAACCCAGAACAGGCAGAATAGCTGGTATAACAAATTCTAACTTATTATTTTAATATTATATTTTTTACCATTTTACCCTCCTTCCCTACTTTATCTCCTCCCAACATATTATTTTAATAAAAACTCTCTCCTCACTCTCTCTCCTCTCCCCTCCTTTCTCTCTTCCCAATACACTCTCATCATCACAAATCCCTCTCTCCTCTCTCTCTTTTCCTTCATCCCACCTCCTTTCTCTCTTCTCAATACACTCTCATCATCACAAATTAATATTATAAAATTTTAAATTTTAAAATTTTAATGTTAAAATTTTATGTTTGAAACTTTAAATTTAATTTGAAAAAATTAAATATTAAATTAAATATTATTTTTAAATAATATAATTTAATTATGATTATAATTTTATTTTTATTTTTTTAAACCATTAATCCATTAATTAAAACGAGAAAAACGATTTTACAAAATTTTAATCACATAATAAAGCTTGAGGGAAAAAATTTATAAATATTTAGCAAATATACGATTTTTCCAAATTTTAAAAAAATTTTATGTTAAAAATTTATTATTTAAAATAAATATTATAAAATTTTAAATCTTAAAATTAAAATGTTGAAATTTTATATTTTAAATTTAAATTTTAATCTGAGAAAATAAAATATTAAAATAAATATTATTTTTAAATAATATAATTTAATTATGATTATAATTTTATTTATATTTTTTTAAACCATTAATCTATTAATTAAAACGAAATAATTAGATTTTAACAATTTTTATCATATATTAACTCTTGAGGGCAAAAAGGTAATTTATCCAACTTATCCTCTTTATTTCTCCTATTCCTCATTATTAAACCAAATACAAAATCTCTTATCCCTGGAACCATCCCAAACGCTTTTTCGCTCTAATTCCGTACTTTATACTTATCCCCGGTTTAGCCAATTCCACCTTAACCCGATTCCAAACGCAGCCTAAGGCTCCGTTTGGTTCGGGGATAAGAAAAATTTTGTTATACCGGGGATAGGTATAGATTATGGTATTAGCAGGAATTAGTGTAAATTTGTATTTGGTTGGGTTTATGAGTTATACCGGGTTTAAAAAAAATTGTGTTTGGTAAATTATATAGGAATAAGAAGAATAAGAAGAATAAGAAAAAATTGTGTTTGGTTGGGTATAAAGGAATAAGAAGAATTAAGAGGGTATAATTTTGTGTTTTGACTATTTTGCCCTTTAAATTAAAGTTTAAATGGGAGTAAAAATTTTAATTTTTAAATTTATATAAATTTTAAAACATACATAATAAAAATTAAAGTTTAAGTGGGACTAAAAATTTTAAGTTAGAGTAAATAAAAATTAATTTTTAAATTTTAAGTGAGAGTAAAAATTTTAATTTTTAAATTTATATAAATTTTTAAAAATTTATAAAATAATTGTATAAATTTTAAAAATTTAAAATTAATAATTTTTTTTTTCAAAAATGAAATAAAATAAAATTTTTAGATTTATTAAAAAATAAGTTAAAAAAATTAATAATTTTAAAATAAAAAATTTTAAAATTTATAATTTATAAATTTAAATATTTTTTAAAATTTAAAAATTTTAATTTTAAAAAATAAAAAAACTAATTTTTATTAGTATGCAAAAGAAAGGAAAAAAAAAATGAAACCCATGTAAGAGAGAGAGAAAGAGAATGGAAAGAGAGAGAGCCTGTATATATGGATTTTTTCGATTTCCGTGCAAAGTACAATTCCGCCTTATTTCGCCTCAGGTTGGGAATTGATATTCCCAACTTATACCGGAATAAGCGTAATGATGAGATTTTATAATTCTCAATGCTCCTATTCCCGTTTGGGAATGGAATCGGGGATAAGGGGTTATTCCCCCCTTATCCCCGTTACCAAACGGTACCTAATTTTTTTATATCTGGTGCTAATCTAATTCCCAGCCAAACACAAATTCACATTATACCCAGCTTATACCTAACTTTATACTTATCCCTGGTATTACTAATTCTCTCTTATCCACGAACCAAACGAAGCCTTAAAGTAGATTTTTTTTTTTTTTTTTTTTTTTTTTTTTTTTTTTTTTTTTGAGATATGACTGTGGTCGATTGGGCCTTCAAGATTGTTTCGGCCCGCTTGAGGCTGAAGCACATCCTAAGAGCCCAACAGGCTCATAATTCCCGGTCCGTGTCTGACCCCGAAAATGGCCTTTTTATCCGAATCCGATTCGGATTTGACCATAGCAAGTAATATATCTGTTTATAATATATATATATATATATATATATATATATATATATATATATATATATATATATATGGGGTGTACATCTTACATCTCCACCTCTTTAATGGTGGCGATGTTTTTTACGAGTCACATCAAGTGATCCCTCATCACACCCCCACCCTTAGATGGATGGAGGTGTGAGATGTACACCCCTTACGGACGTACAAGTAGCATTTTCCTCTATATATATATATATATATATATATATATATATATATATATATATATATATATATATATATATATATATATATATATATATATATATATAAAATAAATAATAAGCTTTCGCTCGGAGTTGGTAAAAGGGCCACGCCCAGATCATTCGCTTCACTCCTCCACCCCCGATCTCTAGATTCTTTACACGCCGACTTCCGACCCTTCTCCGCCTCACCCTAACCCTCGACGATGATCCCTTACTCCGGCGGCTTCGGCGGCGGCGGCAGCGGCGGAGCGGCCTTTTCCGGCGGCTGGCGGCGCCGTCCTTCGCCGCCGCTTCCGCCGCTGGGCTCCTCCCTCTCCCCACTCGCCCCTCCCTTCACCGTCGATCGGCCCCTCCCCTTCGATCACGCCCCCACCGCCCCCACCGCCCCCGGACTCTACTCGTTCCCTTCCCTCTCCTCCGCCGCGGCGCCCTCGCCCCAGTTTGCTCCTCCGAGCGCCGGATATCGCTTTAGCGCGGGCGCCGGCGTCGTCGAAGCGGAACACTGTTACCCTCCTTATTCTCCGTCGTCGAATTGCTCCTCGGAGCCCTTTCCGGGTGTCGAAGGGTTTTGGCGAGTGGGTTCGAGTCCCTGGGATAGGCCTTTGAAAGGGGAACGTGCGAGGGTCGCTGACGAGAGCACTTCTTGGATCGATCCCTCGCCGAACTTCCAATTCTCTCCTTTTTATGGAGGTATTTTCCTTAACGTTTATTCTTCATCCTCGAATTAAATTTGTGGAATTTGCCGTGTCTAGGGTTTTAGATTCACTTGTATTCAAGGCTCGATTTGTGTTATTCACTACTCGGCGCCGCACCGCAGGTCATCTTACTAGATTGTCTCCTCCACTGTAGCGTCCTCTGTGGAATCTTTCTTGTGCTAGTAAATTTTACTAGGTGGATAGCTATTTTAGTATACTAGCTATTCGTGGTTTATAGGATACTATGCTGCTCTTACAAGGCGATTTATCATATTCCAAGAGAAATATTTTAGAGGCTAATATTCAGTTTGTGATTTTGGATAAGATAGCCTTGTGTAACCTATACAAACTGTATTCTAATTCTTCTAGTTGATATGTCATGCTAGCATTCGGCATCGTGTTATCATCTAATATTTGCTGATTTCAGTTGCTGCTGCGGCTGCTGTAGTTTCTGAGGGATCTAGAGCAAGTGAAGATCCACTCGTACAATCCGGAAAATATATTAGTTCCTTTGCAAGAGAAAATCACTTACCACCAGAAAACTTACAGTGGCTAGATGAGAAGTATCTGCCAACTTATGGGTTTGGATCGTCATTTCTGGATTCCAGTTCATTGTTAAATAGAATACCTAGTTCTTCGTCACTGGACCCTCCTCGAGCAGCAGAAGCTTGCAAGAAGTTCAATTCAAATTCCAGTTATGACTACTATGTCTCTCAGCTTGCTTCCTCTTCAACAGATTCAATGTCTTATAAACTGCCTGCAGCATCTATTGCCTTAACTCCACTATATGATCAAGCTGGAGAAACTGTTTCATCGACAGATTGTGGTATCTCAGAAGCTGCATTTCCCACCATTCAACCTGCAAATCCATGTAGAATCAATTTGGATTACTTTGATTGTGTCTCAGATGAGCAGAAGGAATCAAGAACTCATGAAAACATTGAAGGCAATTATTCTTATTGGAGCATCGGTGCTAACAATATGAAGCGAGACAATAGTGCCACCATCAGTAGTCCGCCTGTAAAAGGGTGTTATACTGTAAGCAATGATTCAGCTCATGGGATTAAGGTGAGTAGTACACAGTTGAAACATAGCTTCGCCACCAGCGAATATGGTATAGCCGAACCTTATATTTCAGAGCAAATTTCATTAGACTCACTTGATCAACAGAACCTTTCTGTGGACTCACCATGTTGGAAGGGAGCTCCATCTTCACATAATTATCCATTGGATATTGGGGTAAAGGAACATTCAGATAAATTTGCAAAGGGTCAATCTAGCTTCAGTGATTTGCAGCAAGGTCAAAAGAATCTTCAAGCTCCTATCAACTTTGTACAGGCTCCATTTACTTCACACGTTGGAAGTTCAACATGCAAGGATAAACGGAATGATCCTTTCCCAGTTGAGTACTCATCAGCTGTTAACTTGCATGGTAAATGTCGACAATCTGTAGATGGAAAAGATGTTAACTTGAGATGTGCTGAGGCTGGGATTAAGAAGGCTGATCACATTACAGGCATTCCTGAAAAACCACTTAATGGAGCAATAAAGTATGTAACTACTGATTTCGAGCCAGAGGGTTGTGTGATACAACCAAACGAAGATGAGAAAGTTTATTCAGCAAATAACAAAGTAGTGGCTGTTGATCTAATTTGCGCAGAGAGAACTCGTCAGGAAGCAGCTATAGATAGTTTATCTGATCCTAGTGCTGATAGAGATAAAACCATGAGAATTTCTCCAGATGAAGTTGCAGTTCCCTGCAGAAAGCCTGAAGTTGTAGACTCTTCTGACATTGCTGGCAACTGTTCAGATTCTGGGGAAGATATTCCTCATATTCTTACCTCACTGCATAATTTGTCACGAATGCTTTTGTCCTCATCAAGAAATGAGTATAAACTGAGGGGATCTGATCATGAGCTTCTGCAATCAGTAATAGAAAATCTTAAATCTTATACTGCCAAAATGAAAAATGTAAGCAATTCTAATACTCTTGCATTTACTACTCGATTGATCTTTACATTGTTCCGCATGACTGGAAGTTATAATTTGCGTCAATTATACTCCTAACTTTCAGAACTGAAAATTAAGTAGCTGCAATGATTGTAAGCATAGGCTAGACTATTTTAGGCAAGGCAAAATACATTCTCACATTACTGAGGGCATTTTTAATTATGATGTCCCCACAAAGCTATGATTTTGGTACTTATATGTGGTACGAAAATATTAGAAATAGATGCAAAATTTTCCAGTCTATGCTACCTCCCAGTTTACTTATTCTTTCTTTATGTATATTTGTTTGCAGTACTTCACAGAAAAACTCGTTCAGAAAGTGCATTGAATATGATTTGTGATCGCAAATTGCTACTTCTTGGTTACCTGCAAAAGTTTTTTTTTTTTTTTTTTTTTTTTTTTTTTTTTTTTTTTTTTTTTTTTTGCGTCATTACACCTCCATCCTCTTAATGTTATTGTCTTAATAATTTTTTAACTGTAGTTTCTTGATACATTCGTTTGATCTGAGCAAGTAAATTGGTTTCCTATTTGATCATTTCACTATCTTCCTTCGCTACTTGTGTGTGGTGAGGATAAACTCAAATGCTGGGAATAGTGGTAACCGTATCTTATTTATCTTGAAAAAAAAAACTATATTGTCTCTGATGTTGGCTTTTAACTTGTTAATCTCTTATGATGTTTCCTTCTGTCCAACATAAGGTTGAACTGAAGGCAGAAGATGGTGCTAAAGGGAGCGACAATAGAAGCTTCCCTGAAATGAAAGCAAAGATAGATCCTATCGTGTGCTCTGAAAATGATGATAAGCCTCTACACTCTATTTCTGGAATTGTTGATACAAATCTTAGGAAAAGCATTTTACAGGTAAGTCTCAGACTCTTTTCATAATTCTATTTTATCTGAACTATGGAATATTTTCTATAGTTTAACAAGCATGTTATGTGTTTTACTCATTGGCAGGCCCTTGATAAGCTTCCAGAGGAAAGCCCTTTTGAGCAGGAGGGAGATGCTTGTACACTTTTGTATAAGAATCTATGGATTGAGGCAGAGGTTGCATTATGTTCCATGAAATATGAACTTGCCCGCGTGAAGCTTAAAATGGGAAGTGCCAAGCACCAACAAGGTTGGTATTTTGGTTCATTGCCTTCTTACTTTCATGGCTGCTAACCTTGATAAATTTGTATTGCAGTGAATTCTAGTGACTTCTCAGATGATGTTAACCCTTCAGATGAAGTGACCAGATTAACAAGCCTAAATTCTATGAAAACACCAGATGGTAACTTCCAATCTTCAACCTTGGAGACTGATGGAGGTGGAAGCAGCAAGAGGCGACCTCAAGACGAGACAGATGTTTCGGTCATGGCTAGATACAGAGTACTAAAAGGACGGGTTGATAATATAAATTCTTGTGGTGAGAGTAGCTATGAGCTACCTCAGGAGGTATACGAAGATAGGTTAGATGAGGCTGATGCTGCTGTTATGGCCAGATTAAAAGTCCTAAAAGCACGAATTGATTATTCAAATCCTGATTGCGAGGAGCACCCATCAGAAACAAAAGAAACTGTGCACAGCTTACTTTCGGACAACGGAAATGGTACTAAACCAAGATATCACTTGAAAGAGTTCGATGAATGGAACATTAAGAAGGCAGATGAGGTAGATGCTTCTATAACAGGTAGATTGGACATTCTTAAAGGATGGCCTGAAGCTGTAAATTCTTTTGGGGCAAGCAACTACAATCAAAATTCCGAATTAATTGTAAAGAGGGAAGATGAGGTTGATGCTTCTGTTATGGGCAGATTAAGAATTTTAAGAGCCCAAAGTGATAACCCGAATGCCGGCTGTGGAGACGAGAATCAAAAGCTTTGCCAATTATTCAATTTGGATAGTGTGCAGCAGAGCCAGCAGGCACATGGTGATGCTGAACAGCAAAACATTAGTTCACCAGTGAATGATAGATCGAATATCAACCACCTAAATACAACTTACTTTGAGGAAAGAGGAATTTTGCCAAACTATTTATGGCTTGCATCTACAAGTGGAACTCCTGCAACAGAGGCCTGTCCACTTTTTGGGTCGTACTTTTCTGATAGGCACCAGGGAAGACAAGCTTTTGCAGGTGATTCTAGCAACCCGTCGTTGGAGTGGGAGCATGTGAGTAAGGAAGAGCTTTCATCATCAAACAGCTCTTAAACTGGGAATGATCTTTCCCACTTGTGTTGCAGGTACCTCATAGACATTTACCTCTTAGGGTTGTGATGTGCATTTGGGCAAAATGTATAGACACTCTTGTGATATCCTGATACTGTGATTTAGTCCGTCTTTTTAACTCAAACACTTTAGTCGAACTTTCACATACATTACAATTTAGTTCCTAACCGTCAAAAAAAAAAAAACAAACTCTGATTTGTCTTATGAGAAAACTATTTTGCTCCTGTCATTTCTATTTACTTCAAATAGTCGTTTTACAACAAAAAGCTTAGATTCTTCCCCCCTTTTTTTTATTGTTACTTGTTAGGGACTAAAGTACATTAGATGTAAAAGTTCATCGAAGTACATGGGCCAAGTTGCGTTAGCTGGATGGCAGAGGGATGGTCTATACATTTAACCCTATGCATTTTTATGCTTTTATGTGGTTTTTTGCCATAATTTGCAGTACTACTGCGCTGTTAATATGAATGCTTATAATCTTGTGTAGGATGCTTGCCGGCACGAAGGGAAATAGAACCCTCTCTATGCCACATAAGTAAGAGGTTAATCTCTGTATATTTTTCAGATAATTCACTACCCTTCTTGTCCAACTATTCTGGATATTGTATTGACCTTGTTCAACTATTCTGGATATTGTATTGTTCGTCTTGACGTCGCCCTAGGTATTCATGAACAAACGGTCCTGCACAATGCAAGCCAAACAGAACAATAGTTTACCTATATTTTAAAATATAGGTAGGGTTAGCTACATCTAATTAATAAAGATTCGTGTTGCCAAGAGGCGATTAAAAATTTTTATGTGATAAGCAAAACTGCGTGAAAGTGTTTCCCAATCAGTAAATGTAGTAAATGTGTGTGTGGACTGCTTCGTTATATTGCAAGTGCTTCCTTTGCATAACCCTGTGGCATAATCTCTTTATATTATGTTTCCTCTATTTGTATGCGCTTTAGTTGAAGATCATAGCAATTGTGAAATTCTTATCTAAATTGTGTTGTGAGTTAGAAAATTAAGATAGGAAGTAGCGTCATTGGAAATGTCGTTACCTACAGAATGAAAGAGAAGGTAGAAGGTATCACACGAGCTATAGCGATCAAAGATGAGAACTCTGTAATTTCTCTTCTTTGGTGGGGCTTGTGTTGTGACACTATTTGAAATAATTATATATATAAAGTATAATAGTGTTAAATTTTTTAGTTCGACTATAATTTAGAGCTGTGACTAGACTTAAGAAATTAAGAAAATTAAGCATGCTAAAATTACGTAGTTTTAGAATAGATAGACTCTTTAGAAAGCTCTACCTCAAGTAGATTGGCATTAGATATTGCTTATTTCAAATATGTAATTTTTGAAATAAACATGAACAAGATTAATTTTGCGATCGGATGAAAATTGAGCTGTTTTAATTTTACGTTTGGATAAAAATTAAGTTATTTTTAAAAATAATATTATAATTTTAAAATAATAATATTTTATTTAATTAACTAATATAAAAATATTAATTAAATAATAATTTAATTTATTTCATTAACACTTATTATGTAATTTTAAATATTAATTAATAAAATAATTAACAATGAGTATTGTTAATTAATAATTTATTTAATTATAAATAATTTAGTAAATTAATTAGTTAATTATTTAATAATTAGATAATTAGGTACTAAAATATTAAAGTAATTAAAAAATTAATATAATAATTAAAATTAATTTTATTTTAATTAAGTTTGTTCTCAAGAAAAACAAATTTATTCTAGAAAAAGAAGTCGAAGAGAAGTTTTTTTTTAAAAAGCAACGGGTTCCTACCACATCATTTTTTATTTTTTTTTTTGGCGGGGAGGGTAACAAGATTACCACTTACTCCAGGTTTTAATCTTCAAAGGCAACAACAATTATGAAGCACTTGTTGGGGCGGGAAAGATGAAATGATCTTCTAGGTAATTCTGCAAGGAAGCTGGAGAAGAGTTTTCATTGGAAAACTGTTACTACTTTGAATAGCAGCTCTTCTTGAGCAGCTCTGCTGAAGTGATGCTTCTTTGGAAGCTTTCAGCAAAAGGCAAAACCTGTCCATATTTCTGCGGTGTTACTTTATGTGGGCCATTCAACGACCATTCTCATGGGCCTTAGGAGTGGATTCGTACTCCCCCTTTCTCATCTGGGCCATTATTGTTTATTATCTATTATAATTTTCAGGGCTCAGGCGCGATATCCGTGTGTTGAAAATAAGCTTCCCCCGGTCTATTCTTACCGTTTTTATTCAGCAAGTTAGTATTCCGTAATATCCGAAGATTCAATTAATAACTATAATTAATAATAATTTCTGGTGTACTAAGTCTAGCATCTTGGACTTTGAAGCCTTTTCCTTCCTCGGCAATTGGCATGCAGCAGCAATATGCTCTTCATCTGAACAAATAAATCACTTGTAATGTTGATCAACAAAACAGGGTTGATCCATTTTGATCTGACAATGAGTTGCGTACAAATGGTTGATCCTATTATCCCCACTAAGTACAAATAAAGTTAACTTAGGCCCGAATCCTTTATTCAGTGGGCTCTAATCTACAGCTAGGCCCACAGAGGGACAAGACCCGTAACATGCGCTAATGGTCTGGCTCAGCCCAACAGAAGCAATACTCAGATTCCCACATGTTCTATAACGCTAATCATCATCGGATACAGTACACTCCCCTTCCCCCCTCCCCCGACCCGTCTCATTATTACTGTCTCTCCTTATAAGACAATAATTTAATTCTACCTTGTATTTTTTTTTTTGATTTTTTAATATTATTCTCCAATTTACACTGTTTATTTTACCTCCCCTCTCCTTATATTTTATTAAATATTGAATGTAGAAATTAGGATTTTTTTTTTTTTTTTAGCCATGGCAAATGTTAATAATACCAATTAAGTTGGGTTTCTCTGTAAGAAAAAGGGTACATTATTATTGTAAAGACCCAAGTGCTTAAAAGTTAAAAATAACATATCTATTCGTATTGAAATTAGCAGCACTGACTCTTTTATTCTTTACTGTAATTATTGTATCGATCCGTACAGCAACAGATCAGAGCCCCGTTTAATTAAAATCCCACTTGTCTCACTAACTACGCAGTAGACGACACCAGCAACAGCCCGTTCTCTCGACACGTGTCACCATTCCAAGTTTTTTTTATTGAATAATTTATTCGAACAGATATAGAATTGTTCGCGCAACAATCTCTTCACCTCCTCCTCTTTTTTTTTTTTCGTTTTATTTATTTATTTATTTATTCTGGGTTGATGCTATCAACAATGTTGCTGTTATTAAGCGGATAAAAAGGGGATGGATCGACGGGGAAAGATGATGCATCTAAAACTGTGGCGCTGCAGCTATTATTAATAAATGAAGCACGTTGGGAGAGGCATGGAGACAGCTGGTGATCTCAGTACTTTTCTAGCGCATGATAGCAGCGCCTGCTACTGCTGCCGCTGCAAGCAGCAAACAGCTGCAGCGGCAGCCGCCTCAGCAGTTTTGTGCTCCGCTTCCAAAAACTCTAAAAACAGCACCCATTGGAAGCCACAGTAATTTACTGTGCCAATTTGTAGGACAAGTCATTTGCTTGAGCCGGGTTCACTGCCCTTCTGTTTAGCTCTACCCGAGGTGAAGTTTAGAATCAAATAAATTTTCAAATATGTTAAAATTTATAGTTTTCTATTATTATTATTTATTTGTATAGCCGTGAACTAAAATTGGTGCAAAATTAAATGTGTGAGAGATAGATTAATAGTTTATTATTTGTTCTTATTATTTTTTTTGTAATCGGCTTTCATCTGGAATTGATCGAGCTTGAATTTCAACTGAAGATGAAGTTACGGTGAATCAAACATTTATGATAAAATATTACTTAACTGCTCTCAATTATTTATTTATTTTTTTGCCGAAAGAAACTATCTAGATGCTGTTTCATAAAATATTATCTCATTTCTATTAAGATAAATATGAAATTATTAATTTTTATTTAATTGTTGAGACTCCGAATTTTATTTATACTTCTAATTATTGTATCCAAAGCTTTAGAGTTTTTTTTTTTTTTTTTTTTTTTTTTTTTTTTTTTTTTTTGACTTATCAATCAAATGCTCCACTAAAATTATTGCTGCCAAATGCCTAAGGGAGGAGAACAAACCAAATAGGTTTTAAGTCAAACCAATGACCTTGCAGTTGGGACTATATATGGGATGTGATTAATTATTTGATTTCAATGATTAAATGATCTATCTAATGAAAATGGTTCACAAACCTATGTAACTTGTAGACATAAAATTTCCTAACTGCTCTCAAGTGCACAAGAAATTATGTAATAAAAAATTGTAATTTTTAAAATAAAATTTTCAAGTAATGCAGATTATAACAAACGATTCAAAGTTGAAAAATACTATGTATGTATCTATATCTATCTAAGTGTAAATCTCATTTCTGGATCTTCGCTTATTTTAGAATTTAAAAATTTTCTTTTAAATTTTTAGAATTAATGAGAGATAATGCGTAAGAGGTGAGATTTACATTTACCCCATGAATGATAAATGTAAATAATAGCATTGTTCTTTTAGAAGAAACACCGGAAGAACTCCAAAGAGATCGCATTTTTAGGAGAATGATTAATTTATGACGGACCAGGTCCAGGCAAGAGTGTTTTTCTTTCCAGTAAAGTGAAGACTTTTCTTTGTGTCCCCACCTCTCTCTCTCTCTATCTCTCTCTCTCTAGAAAGAGAGATCTAGAGAGAGATCTAGAGAGAGAAAGAGTCTTACTCTGGGGCATGCATGAGAAGAGAAAGCGACCCAACAGCGAAGGCTCAACGGTTTTCCCAGGGGTGCAGGGGCAGGGTGGGGTGGGCCCGTCCCCCCTGCCCGGATTTACAAACCGGGCAGGGAAAGGGCAGGGTCAGGGCCAGGGCCAGTGCCAGGGCAGGGCAGGAATTATTGGGGTTTCCCGCCACTCCCCGACACCCCCCCCCGCCCCCCGCCCCCCACACCCATACCACACCAATACATACACCGCAACAAAAATACCAAACCATATATACCAACCTCTCTCTCTCTCTCTCTCTCTCTCTCTCTCTCTCTCTCTCTTAATTCCCCTCTTGTTTGTATTTGTAGGTTTTTAAAACACATTTCTCTTTCCCACATGCTACGTAACAATCATAGGCATACGGCCACGAGTAATTACTTTGCTGTAATAGTAACTACGGTAGCACAGGCATTTGGCTTTTGTAGGCTCCTAGCTAGCTACTTGGTTTTTCCTTAACTGCTCAGTAAAAGAGAATGATTCATTTAATAAATGGGAGAGATTGGAGATTGGAGGGGGCGGAGAGAGAGAGAGAGAGGTGGGGACAAAAGGAGTTGAAAAGTGGGTAGGAGTTTTGTTTGAGTAATTGGTGCCAACCCTTTTGGGATTGCCATCACCTAAATGAGGAAGTGGCTAGTGAAATATGAATGCTTGAGGGATGGGAATTTTGTGGCCTTTTGTCAGTAAGGAGGAGCATAAAGAATGTGGGAGAGAGAGGGGGGAGGATAGAGGGGTGTGGGATTCTTTTTTCTTTTTTTGTTTTATTTATTTATTTATTTATTTTGTTTTTCTTTTTGGATCTAGTGGGTGTGGTCCTAAGGCTTTTAACTTGTAGTTAATGGGCATAATTGCTGATCACTGTAAATGCTCATACAATAATCATTAATACACAAGACAATGCCCTCTCATCTGAATAAATGATGACAGGGAGAGAAGAGAGAAGTAGAGAAATGAGAGTGGGAGGAGGGTTGGAGAGGTCCCCCAATTAGCCAGCTTTTTCTTTAAGAGCCATCACCCCCACCTGGTTTTCATAGGTCCACTTTAGTGCAACCCCATCCATCCCTCTCTCTCTCTCTCTCTCTCTCTTACACACACACACACACACACACACACACACACACACACTCTCCCTTGGTCTGATATATATGCACCCACATTTAACATGATAACAATGTAGGAATCTAAGAGAGGAGATCAAGATGAGCTGGGTGGTGGCCTCCACTCAATTCCGTATGTAGGAAGAGGCTGGGGTCATTCCAAGTGGCACCACCCACATGGTGCACCTTGTTGATTGATGATACGGGGATGCCTCATCTATCCAATGGCATATAATTAACCTGCCCCAATTCCAGGATATATATATAAATATATATGTTTATTAACATGTTGTTTACAAGTCACCATCAACAAGACACCCCACATGACAACCTTCTAATTAACAGTAACACACCACTCCCCATCTACTAAATATCACCCCCACCCAACACCAGAGGCCTTGGTAGGTACACACATGCACACACACACACACCTTATACCTAGCTCCTATTTCATGTGGAGGGTTCACTCATATCTCCCCATAATTGGTGGTCCTCCCTCTCTAGAATCCTTTATCTCTCTGTCTCTACTCTATACAAGTGACTAATGTATAGGGCATTAAGCACTGATGGGGCAGCACTAATCAATGGTTGTCTTTGATAACATGTGAACTGTACTAGCAACACACCATCACCCTTGTCACCTTTTGGAAGGAGGGCCCCCTCAATTACTAAGGGGACTATATCGCTTCTCAAAGGAAAGGCACACATCTCGGGGTGTAATAATACATCTAAGAGAGATGAATCATATTCCAATTGCGACACCTCTGCAAGCACTATACATTCATGCTTCAGTATTTAAGAACTGGCTCATAAATTACTCGAGTTTAAGAATTTTGGACCAGTAATTTAGTTTTTATGAGTTGCTGAAACTATATAATAGCCAAAATGTTACCGATGTGCTAGCTAGTCGGATCGTTAGGCATATATATGTCCGTCCCATCAGACGGCTTAGCTTGGCGCAAGGGCCCATTGCAATCTGTAACAGTGGGGTTTATATACAGCATCTAATTAATTAAACTTACTATTTGTTGTCTAGGATGTGGGAGATATACATGTATGTGCGACATGGCATGATCTATGAGTGTGGAGGGAGGGAATAGGGGAAGGTTTGTAAGGAGCAGAGGGGGCTATTGAAGGGAGAAAAGTGACCACCCACACAGTAAGTAAAGGTCCCTTTAGTCTACATGGAATTAGTATAATGCTCTTATACTATTCCACTATTGGGAGTAGGGGCCCTCTTTGGTTGCAGTTACTATGATAAAGAAAGCCTGCTCTTGCTCATGATCCTTTTCAATTAAATTCACCTCCTCTTTTACTGTTTGCAGCATCTGTTCACCCCCATTATTAGTAATCCATCCAACTATATGCACAATTTTTTTGCTTAACCATCTTGATGGCATGTGTCGGATATAGAAATGCTTTGTGCCCCAATAACTAAATATAGCATCCCATCATCATTGATGGAGGATTTTAAGAGCCACAGAAATTAGCATGTATAAATATGTGCATAAGGTGCTAAAATTATTTAATGACATCAATTATTAGAGCACAATAAATCTATTTGGTTTTTAATTACACAGCAATGGCTTAAAAGCTGGTCAGTTAAGCTAGCATATCAGGACATCAGGACTTACTGAGAGCAACCTAAAGAACAATACAGGCTCAAATAAACACATCAATCTCTCAATTAAGTAGTAACAAATCCTAATTATCCATATTAATAAATCAATTTGGGTACTCAACACTAGATTATCCTTCTTTTTTTTTGGGGGGGGGGGGGGGTTGTAGGTGGGGAGGGGAAGGGGTAGCCTATTATATTAGTTAAATAATAGTGTGCTTTTTCCTCTTAATTCTCTTAATTTATGCCAGTTGCTGACTCATAACAAGCAGTTTCTGAATCGTTGAAAATGTTCTGTAGCTTATCATAGTACTTCTGAAAATTAATACTTTAATATAAAAACGGTTCATACGCTTGCAAAGGCATGCCATTACTTTGTCACATATATGTGACACATAAATCAAGGAAAAAGTCAACCATGTTCTTCAAATAATGTTTTTATAGAAATACGGTGATGATAGGATTTAATAATTCTCTATGAACCCTGCATACTTTTTCTATTTTTTTTTTTTTTTTTTTTTTTTGTGTGTGGAATGGTTTCGTCTGAATTAATTGAATCAAAACATGCAACGCACTGAACAGTAGTTGAATTGGAAGACTCCACGGGGAAAAATTGATAATACTACCAATTAAGAGTGCTGAAGCCGGCAAATTTGGCCATCTACACTCAAAATTAGTTTTCTTCCTTTTAACTTTTACGCTAAAAAAGTCCTTAATTGAGATTCAAAAACTTTTTATCGAGCTTCATTGAAGATCAAAATACTAACATATTAGCTATTATATTAGGTGTAACGTTATTTTCTATTGATATGATCATGACTTGTATACAACATAATTCAACTGTTTAAGAATTTTTATAGCAAGAAACCATCTAAGAATTCACTTTACTTAAGATTAATAATTACCGATTGAACTGCAAAGAGCTAAATTAGATCCTTTTTTAATTCAACATACTTGGCCAGTTCGACCTGTAAGCATGGATCATTACTATACATCCACTCAACCATGCTTTTTGTTGATGTTAATCTTAACTTTTATACAAGGAGCAATCAAAACTGTTAAACCTACATCGACCGACTAAATTTTTTTAAAGAGAAGGGTTTAATTAAGAAATTTGAAAAGGAAAGTGATTCTTAAGTACATACTATCCAATTATCTTTAATTTGTCTCATTGAATGCATTTGAATGATCAGATTTCTAAAATCTTGCATTCCGAGGACACTAGCAACTTGGTTTTTTATGTATGTTCCTTTGCGGTTTCTTTAGCTAAAGTGATTAGCTTTAGTCCTTTTAAAGGTGTAATTTCAGATGGTTTTGGTACATTTAAACTTGGGCCTTCTTGAGAAGAGAGAGAGGTATCAAAGTGGCGCCTTATCTTTTTTGTCCTTTTCTCATTGCCTTTTAAACTATCTCCTTTGATATTTGTGCAATGTAACATTAACTAACTTTTTCCCACAAAAGATTAACCAATTGGAGACGAACGTATGTCCTTATTGGATATAAATTTACTTGTAAATAGACAAATATAGATCAAGAAAGTTGAGAACAAATGAGGTAAGAGAAATCTAAAATGGGAAACAAAAAAAAAAAAATCAAAAACAAAAGAAAATCTTGTATACGATTGTAACTACTTGTGATCTTCCTAAGAGTGCTATGTAAGTTGTTGTAGAAGTTTTTCTCTTCCATCATAAGGCACGGTGATCTTTTAAAAAACTCTGTTAATTTATTGGTAAATTATAATATTGTTTACTGGACATGTACTGAGATAATCTGAATTATATAAAAAATTTTAACTGATCTCTAATACGATGTTAAAGAATTCGAACCTTATTCTAAAATTTAGCTGCTAGCTAAGTGAATTAAAGCATTATTTTCTTTTTTTATATTCAGTATGAGACTATCATTCTTAATACATATGTGTTTTTTTGTGTGGTATTCTATTAAGGGTGGGTTTACTTCGCATTTTCTTTTTAAAATTTTCGATAATCTTATAATAAAATTATGGTATAACGATATTTTTAAATATTGCTAAAAAAATAAAAAAAATATTGCTGGAAAAAATACCGACACTTGTTATTAGTGTCGCTATATGTGCTGTCACTAGGATGTATAGCGACATATTACTATAATGTGTCCTAAAAATATATCCCTATAATTTAATTTTGGATATAGATGGATGGAACACTTACAAAAAAAATATCACAAATATATGTCATTATCACTTAATTGTATTTGAATAAATATATAAAGTAATTTGATTGGTAATATTAGACTCATTTGGAAATGAAATTCAGGATAATATTTTCATTCATTTGGAAGATGATGGCTATATATTCTTATATTAATGGGTTAGAAAATTAAAAAATTTCTCCTTCCCATTCACCAACTATCAAATCTCTCTCTCTCTCTCTCTCTTTTTCTCTCTCTCTCTCTCTCACACACACAGTTATGCTCTCCCTCTCCCTTTATTTCTTCACATTTTTAACCTAAAAATTCTCTCTCTCTCTCTCTCTCTCTCTCTCCAAGCTAAACTCTTCCAGTTTAATCTAAAAACAAAACGTGCAAGATTATTGAAAAGAAATAGGTGTTCACATTAATGCTAAGATTATTTAAAATTAATAGACGAAACAAACATATCAATTTTGTACTCCAGTTAATCTTAAATAATATAACTATGCAAATTTGTGAATCAAATTAATTGCCACAATTTTTAATAATAGAATGATTAGGAATCAAATGGTGGAGACTCCTTTATTCCGGACAATTTTTCATAGCGAGAATCATACATATGCTCATGGTCAGGGACTGCCCCGTGACAATAGGCCCAGTAAACTAATAAGTTGAGTTGGGTGAGTTCAATAAGTTGAGTGGGGCTGCGGTCCACAATAGACCTAACGGCAAGAGGCCCAACAATAGACCTAACGTCCAGGTGGGTTGAGTCCGGTCGAGACCCGTGGGCGCTGTGTCTGTACGCTTTAAGTGAATTGGTTGCATATTTCTAACAACTCGAGTTTTTGGGATTAATGGTTAGCGCCAACGATCCGACAAGTGGTATCAGAGCCCGGAATTCGACCGAGACGGCATGGCGCGAGGCAAAAACCATGCTGCAGAGACGAGCACGGCAACGCAACAAACAGCGACGGTGGAACGAGCCACGCTGGCGGACAACGAAGACCAAGGTGAATCCGAAAGGCATCGGAGTAATCGGGAGCGATTGGCAGACGTGGAACTGCAGCTTGCTCGAACTGACGAACGGGTGGCGAGGATGTTCACGCACGAGGATCGAATCGTCGCGATCGAGAAAACGCTGTCCCAGGTTGTCGAGCAATTGGACCAGCTGCAGGAGAACACGAAGGACGCGGTCATGCACCTAAAGGAGCAATCCATCGAATTGTTCGCACGGGTCAGCGTGCTGATGAGGGCAGTGGGCAACGCTCCAACCGCTACCCATGGCGAGGGGCCTGCGGGGCGGGTTCGTGTGTCAGAACCGCAGTTCTTTCATGGAGCTCATGACGCGAAGGAACTTGAGAACTTTCTCTTCGACATGGAGCAGTACTTCCGTGCCGTCCGCCCTGAAAGCGAAGAGACGAAGGTGACGTTCGCAAGGATGTACTTCGACGGGGACGCCAAGCTTTGGTGGAGGATCCGTTACGAGGACATCCAGGCGGGGCGATGCACTATCGCTACTTGGGAGGATCTAAAGAGAGAGCTGAAAGTTCAGTTCCTGCCGGAGAATGTTTAATTCATCGCGCGGCGGGCCTTGCGAAGACTCACACAATCGGGGTCGATTCGAGAGTACGTGAAGCAGTTTTTCGCCCTGATGCTCGACATTCGTGACATGTCAGAGAAAGACAAGCTCTTCCATTTCCTGGAAGGGTTGAAGCCGTGGGCTCAGGCGGAACTCCGCCGACAGAATAGTCAAGACTTGGCTGCGACCCAGGGGGCGGCTGAGCGACTGACAGACTATTCGGCACCCGAGCACCCAAAGAAGAAACCCGCGGGCAATGTCTCCAAAAACTATAAAGCGAAGGGAAAAGGAGCGGCGCTCGCGGAGCGAAGAGGGGCTGGACCGAAAGGCCCGAGGACGTCTAAGCCTTCCGAAGAAGGTTGTTTTCTTTGTGGGGGTCCTCACTTCGTCAAGGCGTGCCCTCAGAGGAAGTCTCTCAATGCAGTGCAGGCGAGAGATTCCGACTTCGACGAAGAGCCAGAAGAGACGGAGGAGACCGACGGCATCCGAATAGAGGCACTTCGATTGCTTAACGCCGTCAAGGGTCAAGTGGCGGAGAAAGGCAAAACCCCCATGCCGAAGGTAAAGACCTCCGTCCCAAAAAAGAGCAGAACAAGCGAGCTGATGTACGTGGACATCAAGCTCAATGGCAAAGTGACTAGGGCCATGGTGGACACGGGGGCCACCCACAACTTCATTGCGACGGGTGAAGCCGAGCGGATCGGGCTTACCCTAAGTAGGGATGGAAGCCGCATGAAGGCGGTGAACTCAAAAGCCCAACCAATTGCGGGCGTTGCGAAGGAGGTGTTGATAGAGATCGGGTCGTGGTTGGGATGGACCAACCTTATGTCAGTGCCACTGGACGACTTCCAAGTTATTCTCGGTATGGAGTTTTTGCAAACGTCTAGAGGGGTACCAATGCCCTTCCTGGACGCCTTATGTCTAATGGGGAGCGACACTCCATGCGTTGTTCCGATAACGCGGAAGACGGCTGATGCCAAACAGATTTCAGCACTCCAGTTGAAGAGGGGTGTGAGGAAAGGTGACCTGACATTTGTAGTGGCTATGAAGTTGGAGACTATGGAAGGGGGCGGACCATCTTGGCCACCACAACTAGCGAAGGTCCTGAAGGAATTCAAAGATGTTATGCCCTCAAAATTGCCGAAATCTCTACCTCCCAAACGTGCGGCTCAGCTCGCTTTCCCTACCGTATGTCCCCTCCGGAGTTGGCGGAACTTCGGAAACAACTTGACGAGCTGCTTGAAGGTGGACTCATCCGCAGCTCGAAAGCACCATTCGGGGCCCCGGTACTCTTCCAGAAGAAACAGGATGGAAGCTTATGGCTATGCGTGGATTATCGGGCTCTGAACAAGGTGACAATCAAGAACAAGTACCCGATCCCACTCATCGCGGACTTGTTTTATCAGTTGGGGAAGGCGCGGTACTTCTCCAAGCTCGATTTGCGATCAGGTTACTGGCAGGTTTGGATTGCAGAGGGGGATGAGGCGAAGACAACGTGCGTTACGAGGTACGGGGCGTTCGAATTCCTAGTGATGCCGTTTGGCCTAACGAATGCCCCGGCCACCTTCTGTACCTTGATGAACCAACTATTCCACGACTATCTGGATAAGTTCGTGGTGATATATCCGGATGACATCGTCGTCTACAGCCAGATCTTGGAGGAACATGTGGAGCACCTTCGAACTGTTTTCGAAACCTTTAAGGAGCACTCCCTTTTTGTGAAGAAGGAGAAGAGTTATTTTGCTCAACAAAAGATTATGTTTTTGGGCCATCGAGTGGGCGGTGGTCGCATAAGTATAGATGAGGAGAAAATTCGTGCCATCAAGGAATGGAGAGCGCCTACCAAAGTGACTGAACTGCGGTCGTTCCTTGGGCTTGTCAACTATTATAGGCGGTTCATCGCTAGTTACTCGCGGAGGGTGGTGCCGCTAACGGACTTGCTTCATAAGGACCGACCTTGGAAGTAGTCGGAGGATTGCCAAAGAGCCTTCGACGATTTGAAGGCAGCTGTGATGGAGGGGCCCGTGCTTAGTCTACCTGACCACTCACTCCCGTTCGAAGTCCACATCGACGCCTCGGATTTCGCCATCGGAGGTGTACTTGTCCAAGAAGGCCATCCTGTGGCATTCGAGAGCCGAAAACTGAACGACACTAAACGGCGATATGCAGTCCACGAAAAGGAGATGACAGCAATGGTGCACTGTCTCCGGGTGTGGAGGCATTATCTCCTGGGCTCGCGATTTGTGGTCCGAACGGACAATGTTGCTCTGAGTTATTTCCAAACTCAAAAAGTGCTCACCCCAAAGCAAGCGCGATGGCAAGACTTCCTAGCAGAGTTTCGATATGGTATTGCAATACAAGCCGGGACGATGCAACCAAGTGGCTGACGCTCTGAGCCGTAGAGCTGAACTTGCCGCTCTCTAGGCGATTTCGAATGAGAGGGCAAGCCAAGTACAAGCAACGTTGCAAGAGCGGATCCGCGGAGTATTGAAGAAAGATCCCTTGGCGGTGACCTTGAAGCAACTGATAGACGATGGGAAGGCACGAAGATTCTGGGTCCAGGACGGCCTCATCAAAACTAAGGGAGATCGGGTGTACGTCCCTCGGGCGGACAATCTTATGAGAGAGCTGCTCCGCGAGTGCCATGACACTCTGTGGGCAGGCCACCCAGGCGTGCATCGAACCCTGGCCCTTATGGAGAGGGCTTACTATTGGCCGAAAATGGGGGAGGATGTTGAGGATTATGTGCGTACTTGCCTCACATGTCAACAGGATAAGGTGGAGCGCGATAAGCCATGCGAGCTGTTGGAACCGCTACCTGTACCGGAGTGGCCTTAGGAGAGCGTCTCACTCGACTTCATCGCCAGTCTACCAAAGGTGGGGGAGATCGGTTCCGTACTAGTGGTGGTGGACTGATTTTCGAAGTATGCTACTTTCATCCCCGCACCCTTGCATTGCACTGCCGAGGAGACGGCCCAACTATTCCTAAAGCATGTAGTGAAGTTCTGGGGAATCCCGCAGAACATCGTCAGCGATAGAGATCCTCGCTTCCTGGGACGCTTGTGGACGGAACTCTTCAAGTTGTTGGGGTCCAAACTATACTTCTCCACGAGTATGCACCCTCAGACGAACGGCCAGACTGAAAGAATAAACGCTATACTGGAGCAATACCTGCGACACTTTGTTAGTGTAAATCAACGAGACTGGGTGAAGCTTCTGGACGTAGCCCAGTTTTCGTAGAACTTGTAGCGGAGCTCTGCAATAAACAAAAGCCCCTTCAAGATCATCGTTGGACAACAACCGTCGACACCTCACACGCTGGTCATCAGGTATACCGGCAGCACCCCCTCGACGTACCACGTTGCCAAGGAGTGGCATCGTAATGCTAAAATTGCCTGAGCCTACTTGGAGAAAGCGGCGAGAACCATGAAGAAGTGGGCCCACAAGGACAGGCGGCCTCGAGACTACTGCATAGGCGACGAGGTGCTGATCAAGCTCCAACCAGCATCCTTGAAGGTGTTCAGGAAGGTTCACAAAGGGCTCGTCCGGAAATACGAAGGCCCCTTCTTTATCACGGACAAGGTAGGAAAGGTCTCCTACCGTGTGCAGCTCCCAGCGTGGCTTAAAATCCACCGGTCTTCCATACGAGCTGCCTCAAGCCCTATCATGCCGACCACGAGGACATCTCAAGAAACATCTCCACTCGCCTCCCCCCCCCCCCCCCCCCCACAATCTCCTCTGTCGAGAGGCGAGTTGAAGAAATTTTGGCGGACCGAGTGCGGAAACTTCCCAATGGAGCAGCGGAGAAGGAGTTCCTCGTCAAGTGGAAGAACCTACCAAGAGCTTAGGACAGTTGGGAACCAGAAAGCACCTTTCGGCATGAAGACAATAAGATCCAGGAGTACCAGCAGAAGACCCGGGCGGAAACGTCAGGATGATCCAACCGCGCAGGAGGTACAACTGAAGACCTCGATGAGGGTGTCGTGGAATCAAGTGGGGGAGTCTGTCAGGCCCCTCTTCCAACCATCAACGGGTCTGACTTCGTAAATAATGCATCGAGTCTGTAAATGTTGTCAGACACGTCGTCGACATAGGATTTTTCCTTTTTGGGTTGGGCATTTACTTATAAATTGGCATCCGATTGGCACCCGTGGGTTCGCTTGTGCTACTCATCCAAAGGGGCATAGGCCTTCCGCTAACAATGGCCGCTTATGCGAAGGGTTGAGCCGGACATGTGTCGGACATGGGCCGGAGGCCTACTTTTCTATGGATGTGCGAGCGGAAAAAAAGTACCCCTTGGTGAACACCTTTGTACCCCCGGGGTGCCAAAGGGGTGGATGTCAATATGGGGTAGTACGGAAAGGTTTGATTGATGTGTATTAAGTGAGCCGGCTCCGCCTGAAAAACGGGGTGTCTTTGGTGTTCATTTTGCCTCAACGGCCTGTGCCCGATCAAGTCGAGCCGTGTTCCTCTTTCGTTGTAATCCACTTTCGCTAATCAATAAATATCGGTTGTTTGTGTTTATTTACGGGACCATTGGTTGCCTTTCTCTCGATTCTCGCTCGATATAATTTGCGGAGTTGTACATCGGGACGGTTTTGGCTGGCTCGTTCGTGCAGGTGACGGACGAGCGTCGCACGGGTTTCGTTAAGCGATTCTAACCCCGTGAGAATTTTAGTTTAGGGGGGCCAAAAATATATTATACAAAATATATTAATTTTTAAAAATTATTAATAAAAAATTATGTATAAGTAATTTTTTTGTTCATTAGCTTTTGAGTTTTAATATGTATTTTTTTTAGAAAAAGAATAGAGTATAGTAATTGTCTTTATCATTAAAATAATAATATTTTAGATATCTATAAAAAAAATTATTTAAAAAAATTAAGTATTAAAATTTAGTATAATTTGCAAATCAAATATTATGATATATCAAAAAATTAAGTATTGAAATTTTTCATAATTTTCAAATCAAATATTACGATACGTTTGAGTCAATTAAATTTATATTTCGTAGTTCTAAAATTTACATTATTTTTATTTTTTTTAATAACTTAATAATAAACTGTTATATAATTTTAAAAATATTGGAAGGAATATGAACACTGTGGGTCTTCACATAACTTCATCCCTGCTCATGTTAATCTATATATAAGCATCATATAATTTTTTTTTTCCCTAAATGCAATCCGGACTTGAATTTAACTAAAAATATAAAATAATTTAATTTTGAACTTAGCTTAAAATTTTGGATACTAATCCTCAAGTACTTAGCCATCTGCCGTAGGTACGGTTTATAGACTATCTTGTTATTCAACTTTGCAGTCATAAATACAAATATGATGTTATATTTGAACTTTGACTTATCAGTCACATTTAAAATCCTCATGATGATCCAGCATTATTTTCTTTTATCAATTAGGCCTCGTGTGTCAATATTGATTCGCTGGCTTTTCTAATTCTTTAGTAGGACAAACCAACCACTGCAACAAAATTACAGTATATTAATAATTTTAAATATTTTTAAAATTTAAAAAAAAAATTTATTGACAAAAATATCAACACTTATTGTTAGTATTGCTATATGTGTCATTGTTAAGATATATAGCTACACATTTTTATAATATGCCTAAAAAATATATTCCTATAATTTAATTTTGAATATATATGAAATATAAATAGTTAACTTATACAAAAGTGTCACAAATATATATTCGTATAACTTAATTTTGTTGTAGTGTAACGTCTAATTTAAATAACTTGTTTTAAACTTCATGGACTTGGCTTGACCCTTTTTTTTACTTTATTTATTTATTTTTTTTTAGCTTATACCTTTTCAAGAAAGGGTTCTTTCCATAAATTGTATTTTTAAATAAGTAATTTCAAACAGTTTTTCAAATTAAATTAGATCAAAACTGTGACCTTCATTGTAACCAAACTACCGTCCAAAAGTCAATATTGACATCAAATAGTTTTGCCCTGGAAAAAAAAAAACATAAGGCCAAATTAAAACCTGTACTATTTTAAAGTAAATTTTTATTTTCTTTGTTTAAGCTAATTATCTTTTTGCATGTGTTCTCATAATTAACTTCTTTATGCAACTCACATATCCAAAATCATCCATGCATGTGGACTCTTTTTTTTATTTTTGAAAAAAAAACAGCATGTCGCTTTATTCATAGAGAAATAAACTCGGCTATAGAATTGAGACAGCCAAACCTAATCGCGTAAAGAAAAAAATAACCAGTTTAGAGATCATATAGTTGGAACGAAACATAAGACGTTTTGAAAATAAAAAACGTAGTATGAGGAACCTACTAGCCGACACCCGTTCATTTCGAATGGTTTGGAACTCATCCAGCAATGCATGTGGACTTTTAACTACACATTCCAACGCTCAACAAGTATTCATAATTATACCATATTTTCCAACCTTAAACACTTTCACATTTCTATTTTTGACTCAAAGCCAACTTTCTTGCATCATCAAATTCTTTTGGTTTATGTGAGTAGCATGCATGCAATATCATGAATTACGAAAAATGATAAAAATGAATTGCACATTGTTTTGCTCCTGTAATAGCAATTTATACACCTGTATATATCATCCACCTCAATCACACCATACATTAATTATCAGTGGGCAAATGCTTGAAACTTAATAAAATTTCAAATTATTCAATAGGGAGGTCCCTATTGGCAGATATATATTTAGAACTTCTGAGGAAAAGAGATGACTTTCTTTTCCAAATCGGAACACTAAGGCATGCCTGATTTTTGTAAAAAAAAGAGAAACTTCTTTGGTTTAGAGATTTGAGTGATCGAGTGATCGAGACCGTTTGACATTGAAGAAATTCATGTTTTTTTTTTTTTTTTTTTTTTTTTTTTCCTTGTTGTTGTGTTTTCTGTTTATAGACATTCTTAAGATGTATTATCTTCCATGTCCTTGTTATACTGATATCAAAATGAAACTCGCTGAATACATTGCTATATCATGCAATAACGTTACCCATAAGAAACCTTTTTTATTAAATAATCCAAAATTTTGAGTAGTCTCATTGCCAATTTTCTAAAATTTTTCGTAATTATTGAAATTTACACTTTGCAAACAACAATTTGTTTTACAAGTCAACTAAGCAAGTAGGTTCTTATAACTCTCCTTGAAACTAAACAAGTACATAATGCTTATAAATCAATTGATCAACTGTTAAACATGTTTCTTATATATCCTTCACATCGATTCCTTCACTAAAATAATGGGTAATAAGTTTTGCGCTTGTAGCTGTCACTGTTCGAATTGCATCGTAATGCTTACCGCGAGGCGGTGCGTGGACCTCATCGATCGACTGGCCCCACATGATCTGGCATTTTGCTGGTAGATCGACGTACGGCTGCGACTTGTGATGGTTGTTCGATAATATTTTCTATGCCAAGTGGAATCATGCGTTTTGATATATTAATTTTTCTTCCGTTTGTGACCGGGAAATAAATATGAATTCGAAAGTGAGATAATGAAAATGTCATTCAAAAGTGAGCTCAGCGTGAGTGAGGCAAATATGAATAAGAATCCCTTAAGTACATGCTAAAGGAAGCCTATCATGTACAATAAATAAATTCTAATTGGATGAAACCTGGAAATTCTTTGTGCCAGTGGCTTAGAGCTTATCAAAACCTATCATTTAGCTCCTAACGCTATCAATTGTATAGGTGTCATTAGAAACCCTTTTCCTATTAAGATATGTTTTATGTCGGGCATTGTTTGTGCAATTGTACACGTGCAACTATTGTTGGTACAACTTAAGCTAACGTACTTTGATTGATCCAGCAAAAATATACCATTCTATGGTAGGAGACAAACATATATCACTTCAAATACCAAGATATATAGTTCCGATTGGTAGGAGACAAACATATATCACTTCAAATACCAAGATATATAGTTCCGATTGGTAGGAGACAAACATATATCACTTCAAATACCAAGACAAACATGTTAGGATTTTCATATATGTGACCTAATTAATTATATTTAAATTTGAATTTATTATAGATGAGGCCAATCCTAAAAGATATATAATTACTTGATATGGTATATCTTATTCCTTTCTCATCTATTTAAATTAAATGGAATCCTAATCAGACTTTGATGGAAAGTCGATCTGGAATCTATATAAAGGGGTACTGGTCCTGCCACCTACTCATGTGCATTCTGGTAAGATTATCCATTAAATCCACACCATACGGAAGAGTGCCAGAGAAAGGAGGAGAAATCAGATTACCTAGTTCGGTCGGCACTGTTTAGTATTGTAATCGAATTTCTTAGTATTGTAACCGAATTTTTGCTTCCGCTGTTTAATCAAGAATTTCTTCTCGATGGCGCTCTGTAAGTTATTTTATAGTTTTATTTATGATCCTGAATATTGGTATATATTCGATTTTATTTTATACCATATAAATTTCATCAATTGGTATCAGAGTCAGTTAGATAAATTTAATATTGTATGCTTTATTAAATTGAATTGAATAATAATGAATTTATTTTTTGAAACGGATTTTGAACTTTGTATCTAATTATATATAGTCAAGATTTTTTTGAAATATTGCCACATCGTATGATTTATTCATGGTCATCTTATTGTTGTTGATGTGCTTTATTTTTCTTCTTTAATCATCATTTTTTTTTGTTTGGATATCGTTATTTCTTAATTTCCCAATTTTGAAAAAGACATCATAAGGTCACTCGGTTTTGTTTATGTGTGACCTTACAGTACGACACCATTGCATCAGTATGGCTTGTCATTGTTTTGGAATTTTATGGGTTGTTTGAATGAAATCCAGTAAATTGAAGAAAAATAAATTTTTGGTTTGTGCCTCTTTTGGATCCGAGATAATGTAATTCGTACGATTGTGGCTATTTTTCTTTTATTCGTCTCTAATCTGTTATTAGTTAAACCTATTTATCTGTTCCGAATTCATAAAAAAAAAAGTACTTCTAATTATTAAGTTTATTAATTGATCTTATTTCGATTCATGAATTAATAAAGTATTGTGAACATAAAGAATCCGTTCACATAAGGATTTAAATTTTGCATACAATATTAATTTATCATAAATTTATTTATCTGATATTTATAGTGAAATATGGATATACATAAATTTTATGATTGCAATGTTATATTTTAAATTATTGCATATATACTTATGTATATCATAAAGTGTTATTTTGATCAGACATAACATGAAAATTAAATAATCATAATTGTTGTTAGATTATTTAAATCTAGACGCTACATTAAATTAATTTATTATTTCGATTAATTTGGCGCAAGCCAAAGCGGTCCTAACTAAAGAATAATAAATTAATTTACTTTAAAGTAGTATTCTTTTGGATAATTTTCATGTTAATTATACGGCACTAAGTCAAATTAATTTATTATTTCAACTGTTCGGGTGCAAGCCAAAGCGGCATCGTTCAGAAGAAATAGTGAATTAATCGCTTTAAAGAAGTGCATGTAGAAATTGCACCCTATTATTTTTGTTTAGTATGATTCTAGACATAAAGGTATATAGGTGGTGTAGGATGGTAATTTTCTTGTAACTCGTTTGGAGAAATTTGCCTGGCCAAAGCTGACAATTTCTTTATATGGGAAACTTGAAATTATCACGATCTACAGAAAGTCTAAATTAATTTCTGATAAAGAAATTGCATATTTATGCTCGTAACTCTACTCCCAAAGGAGGGGTTATGATGTCATATAAAGTATATGCATAAAGAAAGAAAGAAAATATTTATGCTCATAATTCTGCTACCAAAGGAGGTGTTGTGATGTCATATAAATTATATTTTTCTAATTTTGGTGTGGAATATTATGATATGATTTCTTATTAATAAAGACATGCATTTTATTTTTCAGCTATGACTTCATCCTTTGTTCCTATTGGTGATTATGTTCCTATGCTTTATGGTTCTAATTACTCGGAGTGGAAAGAACAGATTATGCTTACATTAGGGTGTATGGATCTCGATTTGGCTCTAAGAGAGGAAAACCTCTTCCTCTTACAGATCAAAGTACGCCAATCCAAACAGCATCTTTGGAAAAGTGAGAGCGCTCTAATCGACTTAGTTTGATGCTGATGAAGGCGCGTGTCGGTAAAAACATTCGGAACTCAATTCCTGAATGTAAGACAGCCCACGATTTCTTAAATGCTGTGGAGCAACAGTTTGTAAGCTCCAGTAAAGCTTTGGCGAGTACCCTAAACTGTCTTCCATGAAGTACTCCGGAAAAGGCTCGATTCGCGAGCACATTATGGCGAGTACCCTAATGAATAAACTGTTTTCCATGAAGTACTCCGGAAAAGGCTCGATTCGCGAGCACATTATGGAAATGCGAGATATTGCAGCGCAGCTCACTGCACTTGAAATAACCATCTCTGATTCATTCTTAGTGCATTTTATTTTGAACTCCTTACTATCTGAATATGGACCATTTCAGATCTCTCATAATACACATAAGGATAAATGGTCAATCAATGAATTGTTGACTATGTGTGTGCAAGAGGAAGGCAGATTAATACAAGAAAAATAAAATACAGTTGACTTTGTTTCTCACAAGGGACAAATAAAGCGTACTAAGAATGGTAAAGGCAAGAATTACTCAAAAAAAAAGAATATGGAAGTCATGTCTGGTTCACAAAGCCAATCAAGTAATTGGACTCCCAAGTGCTTCTTTTGTAAGAAAAAGGGTCATGTAAAGAAAGACTGTCTAAAGTATCAGAAATGGCTCCAGAAGAAAGGTAAGTTTCTGGTTTTGATGCATGAGTTGCATTTAGTTTCTGTTCCATCTAATACTTGGTGGATTGACTCTGGTGCCACATGCCATGTGGCGAATTCCGTGCAGGGATTTATAAACCGCAGAAAACCGAATAAAGATGAAGCCACTATCTATACTGCTGAAGGAAATCCAACTAAAGTTAAATTTGTAGGAACATTTAGATTAGTTCTTTCTGGTGGTTATGTTTTGGATCTAGGTGATACTTTTTATGTTCCAAATTTTTCAAAGAATTTAATTTCTGTTTCGAAACTTGTTGGTTTGGGATATAGTTTCAATTTTGATAATAAAATTTTTTCGTTATTCTACAAATCTGAGATAGTTGGCTCTGATGTTTTGGAAAATAATCTATATAAAGTATCTTTAGATCATTCGTATAGTGAAATCCTTTTTACCATGCGCGAAAATGTTGGATCAAAACGTGGCATTAATAATGAAAAGTCATCCATGTTATGGCACAGGAAGTTGGGACACATATCGAAACAGAGAATCCAAAAGTTAATTAGAGAAGGAATTTTGGATGATCTTGACTTCTCTGATTTCGGAACGTGTGTGGACTGCATAAAGGGAAAGCAGACCAAAACCTCCTCTAAAGGTACCAAAAGATGTGATGGAACATTAGAGCTGATTCATACGGATATATGTGGATCTCCACCTCTTACGTTTACTGGCCATAAATATTTTATCACATTTACTGATGACTACTCTCGGTATGGCTATCTTTACTTGCTTAAAGAGAAATCTGAAGCATTAGATGCCTTTAAGGCATATAAAGCTGAAGTAGAGAATCAACTCGAGAGAAAGATAAAAGTGGTCAGATCAGATAGGGGTGGTGAATATTTTGGTAGACAGACATATGAAGGCCAAGTTC
Organism: Tillandsia leiboldiana; assembly: GCA_029204045.2. Lineage (NCBI taxonomy): Eukaryota > Viridiplantae > Streptophyta > Magnoliopsida > Poales > Bromeliaceae > Tillandsia > Tillandsia leiboldiana. The sequence continues at coordinate 19,105,510 of CM055078.1, forward strand.
CTGGGCTTTTCGCTAAGTTTCTAGAGCAGTGCGGGATTGTTCCATAGTACACTATGCCAGGCACACCTGATCAGAATGGTGTTGCTGAAAGAAGGAATCGCAGATTAATTGATATGCTCAGGAGTATGATCAGTAATTCTACCCTTCCGATATCATTGTGGGGTGAGGCACTCAAAATTGCCCTTTATATTCTTAATCGGGTCCCTACTAAGGCTGTCACTAAGACTCCTTTTGAGCTTTGGACAGGCAGGAAACCCAGTTTAAGACATTTTCATACATGGAGTTGTCAAGCTGAGGCAAAATTATATGGCCCATAAATAAAGAAATTGGATTCTCGAACCATTTCAGGATATTTTATTGGTTATCCAGAAAGGTCCAAAGGGTATAAGTTTTACTGCCTATCACTTTCTATAAAGATTGCAGAAACTAAAACGACACGGTTTATTGAGGATGAAATAGTTAGTGGGAGCTCTAAACCTCGATTCGTTGAATTTGATGAAATTCAAGAGCATTTAGATTCTGTACAGAATATACTAATTATTGTTCCTAATAATTTGATGGTTCCAGTTCCAGTGGAACAACAAGTTATTTTGGAACCACAAAGTGAAGGTGAACCTATCATTGATAATCCACATTAAGATTTACAAGTGGATGATCAGATAGATTTAAGAATATCCTCAAGACAGAGAAGACCGGCTATGTTTAGCGATTATATTGTCTATCTTTATGAGAATGGTCAGAACTTTGATGATCCTCTTAGTTTTTCCGAGGCCATAAATAGCAGTAATGCAACAGAATGGTACAATGCCATGAAAGATGAGATTGAATCCATGAACCACAATAAGGTATGAGATCTTGTTGAGTTACCTATAGGAGTTAAACCTGTAGGATGCAAGTGGGTTTATAAAATCAAATGGGACTCCAAAGGTAACATAGAGAAATATAATGCCCGTCTTGTGGCAAAAGGGTTTACTCAGAAAGAAGGGATTGATTATAAAGAAACTTTCTCTCCGGTATCGAGAAAGGAATCTTTCCGTGTGATTATGGCTCTGATTGCTCATTACGATCTCGAGCTCTACCAGATGGATGCAAAAACTATTTTTTTAAATGGAGATCTTCATGAAGAGGTATATATGAGTCAACTTAAAGGATTCTCGCAAAAGGAAAAGGAGCACTTGGTATGCAAATTAAAAAAATCAATATATAGACTAAAACAGGCCTCCCGACAATGGTACTTAAAGTTTAAACCAGGGAATCAAGTGCCGCCCGTGCCGCGGCGGCTCGGGCGGCACGTACCGTGCCCCTCAAAGAGGGGCACGGTACAAGGGGGGGGTCTCGCACCCCCCTGTCTCGAGCGATACCCCAGGGTATCGCTCGAGACAGAGCGATACCCGAGGGGGTATCGCGTGCCGTGCCGACCGGCACGGCCTGTTTTCAATTTTTTTTTTTTTTTGTTTTTTTTTAATCACATGCGTAGAATATTTTTTATTATTATTTTAAAAAAAAATTACATATTGTACGGTACATATTTTTTTTATTTTAATCTTTAAGAGATTTAGGTTATTTTGTTCACTAACTAATTTAGGTTGTTAATTTAGGTTGTTAATAATTTAGGTTGTTATAACTAATTTAGGTTATAACTAATTTAGGTTATAAAAAGTAAAGAGATAAAGATAAAATGAGAATGTGGTTATAAATCAGATTTTTAAAAGATTTAAGTTGTTATTATTTACTAACTAATAGCAATCTAAATTTTTTAAAGATTTAGGTTTTATGATTAAAAATATTTTTTATCTCTTTTCCTTCTTATATTAGTTAATAAATAATAACAATTTAAATATTTTAAAAATCTAATCGGTACCACATTCTCATTTTATCTTATCTTTCTACAATAACAACCTAAATCTCTTAAAAATCTGACTCGTACTCACATTTCTATTTTATTTACGTATAGAATTAACTTAATCATGAAAACTATAGCTAAAGGCGGTCCACCGTCTTTAGAAGGCGGTGAGCCTTCTGTATGTGGCGCTGATATGGCAAGCTGATATGGCAATAATAGGGTTAGTTTTACAAATAAAATTTTGATAAGATTATTTCGCAAATTATAAAATTTTAGAAGGTTATTTTGAAAAATAACTCTATTGTACTTTATATATAAAAAAGAATATCAATATGTTAATTATAAAAAAAAATATCAATATGTTAATTGGTGAGTATAGTAAGCTATATATAGCCAATATTCATAATTTTTTGACTAAACATTTCAAAACAATATTATAAGAGCTTATTGGGAACAAAAAAAAAAAAAAAAAACCGTGCCAGAGCGTGCCACTGGGAGGTCATGAGTATCCATCGGCACGCAAGCGTGCCACGTGTCGGCACGCAAGCGTGCCGGTACCGTACCGTGCCAGGCGGCGAGCGGCACGCCCCCGTGCCACGGCACTTCGAACCTTGGTTTAAACAAACCGTTTTAACCTTTGGTTTTAAAGAAAACATTGTTGATCAATGTATATATCTGAAGGTTAGTGGGAGTAAAATAATTTTCTTAGTCCTTTATGTTGATGATATTTTGCTTGCCAGTAATGATCTCGGACTATTGCATGACACTAAAGAATTTCTTTTCCAAAATTTTGAAATGAAAGATTTAGGTGAGGCCTCATATGTTCTTGGTATTGAAATTAAAAGAGATAGACATAAAGGTTTACTCGGTCTATCTCAAAAGGCTACATAAAGAAAGTTTTGAAAAATTTTGAAATGCATAATTGTAAACCGAGTGTTGCTCCCGTTCAGAAAGGGGATAAGCTTAATGCTTTTCAGTGTCCCAAGAACCAATTAGAAATTGAACAGATAAAAACCATACCATATGCCTCTGCAGTTGGTAGTCTTATGTATGCACAGACGTGCACACGTCCGGATATTATTTTTGCCGTTGAATTGCTTGGCAGGTATCAAAGTAATCCAGGTATGGAGCATTGGAAGGCTGCTAAGAAAGTTATGAGGTATTTGAAGGATACTTTGGATCATATGCTGATATACAGGAGATCAGATCATTTGGAGCTGATCGGATATTCAGACTCTGATTTTACGGGATGCCCAGATACCAGAAAGTCTACAACTGGGTATATTTTTCTGCTTGCAGGTGGAGCGATTTCATGGAAGAGCAGCAAACAAAGTATTACTGCTCCTTTGACCATGGCTGTAGAGTACATTGCATTTATGAGACCACATCACAGGCTATTTGGCTTAGGAATTTTATCACACACTTAAAGATTGTTGACTCCATTGCTCGTCCAATAAAAATTTTCTGTGATAGTTCAGCTGCAGTTTCCTTTGCCAATAACAACAAGATTACGACGGGGTGTAAACACTTGGACACCAAGTATCTTGTTGTGAGAGAGAAGATAGATGAAGGATATGTTAGAATTGAATACATCCATACCAAGTGTATGGTTGCAGACCCAATGACCAAGGGGCTAGCACCTAGGTCATATAAAGATCATGTTTGTAGCATGGATCTAATGAGTTCTTTTGATGTATAAAATTATGACATTATTTTTATCTTTTTTCAATAAAGTTACAGTTTTGATGCAGCTGTATTGGACCGTTTAATAGACATAAAGCTTTGTCTGTTAACGAATGGACATATAGTTTTTAGTTCATTTATAAAGTTGTGCCATATAAAGTGCTTGGCTAGGAGATGAAGATGATATGGTAATTATGGAAGGAAAATTTCAATATAGAGAGGTGGACCGTCATAGTTTCTATCATTGTAGTCTTTTAGTTTGAGTTAAGGATCAAGTGAGTTCTAAAGTATTTGACCATAAAGTTTTCAATAATGCGCAATAAAGTTTGGAGTATAGAAATCTGTTCATGAAATATAATTAATATAAGCCAAGTGGGAGATTGTTAGAATTTCCATATTTGTGGCCTAATTAATTATATTTAAATTTGGATTGACTATAGATAAGGTCAATCCTAAAAGGTATAGAATTACTTGATATGGTATATCTTATCCCTTTTTCATCCATTTAAATTAAATAGAATCTTGATCAGACTTTGATGGGAAGTCGATCTGGAATCTATATAAAGGGGTACTGGTCCTGCCACCTACTCATGTGCATTCTGGTAAGATTATCCATTAAATCCACACAATACGGAAGAGTGCCTGAGAAAGGAGGAGAAACCAGATTATCTAGTTCGGTCGGTACTGTTTAGTATTGTAACCGAATTTCTTGTTTCTGCTGTTTAATCAAGAATTTATTCTCGATGGCGCTCTGTAAGTTATTTTACAGTTTTATTTATGATCCTGAATATTGGTATCTATTCGATTTTATTTTATACCATATAAATTCCATCAAATAATACTATTTTAACTGTGCAATGTATTGACGTGTTGGTGAAAGAGTGGGCTGAGTATTGTAGAGCTGATTGACGCTTACAAATTTTTTTGTCTTTTTTTCTTTTCCTTTTATTTTGGATTTGCTTTCTTATAGCTTTTTTTTTTCTTCTCTGTCTCACTTCATATAACTAAATTTATTTACTTAATAATTGAAGTAGATAGTGTGCTATTTTTTTTCTCAAAAAATAAAATATTTTAGTAATAAAAATCTATAAAGGTAATGATTTTAAACTTTATTAAGACAACTTTACTCGTACATCGCCTCGTACATCGTCTCTGATTGTTTCGAAAACAATAAAAGAAAAACACACACTCTGCTTGGTGAGCAAACATGTTCCATCCAAGGATCAACCACGCGGTTTAATTTCTAAGGCAACACGTACTATACCTAGATTGGTCATGTAACGATTCGACCTGCTAGTAATAATAATTTATTGGGCTCAAATCATCGGCCTAAAATGCTTAAGGCCCCCTGTTTGGTCTTTGACGCTATTGTCAGGTTCAAACTAGATTATAGACACAGACCAGACAATGGGAGATTTTAGGGGTGGCTCTTGCGGGTTCAAGAGGCGTCTCCTACCAAATCTATGGTGTAGCATTTTGTCCCACATAGCACTTAGGACTCACATTTTCGACTGATATTCATCTCCGATACTAATTGTTAAGACCCAACCCGCTAGTAATATTAATAACTTGTTGGGCTTAAATCACCGATCTAAAATGCTTTAGTCAAGTTATTTTTACTAATGTGCGTGACTTCATATATTTTCAATCAGAATCTCTATCCCATCCAATGTGAAATTATTGGAGTGTTACATGTCAACTTTAGTAGGTTAACCATATAATTTGTGAGGGAGATTTCAGACGGAGGGACCACTACCAAAATAAGAAATGTATACCGACTTGATTTGCGATGCGGATTGAACAAATTAATACTATTTCAGTGGTCCAAACAACTGTTTGATCATTGACAAAAAGAAATATAAAAGTACAAGACGATAACGATGCTGATACAGATTAATTGGTTTGATTAAAAAATGACAGCTGTAGACCGATTCAAAACTAAAATAATCTCCCCGCACAATATATATATATATATATATATATATATATATATATATAGAGAGAGAGAGAGAGAGAGAGAGAGAGAGAGAGAGAGAGAGAGGTGGTACTCTCTATAAATAAAAATTCTTAAAGCAACTCATAAAAATTACCCATCATTTAAAACTTATCTTTCAATCCGACGGTCCAACGTTCAAATTTAAAATAAAAACAACCAAATTGGACGGCTAAGATTTTATCACAAAGTACACTTGTCACGTATCAAAATCCCCCTTTTGATGAAGAACCGTGAGAGGAGCTCAAGAGGCCGCGCGCGGTGTCCTTCCAAACGACTCGAATTTCAAAGTAAATATAATATTATGTTTTTGTATTATTTATTTACTTAATCCACATAAACTAATCCCATCCTTTTTGATTAAGCCCATGAGCACAACGTCAGGCCCGGGTCGGATGCTGACGTACGCCCTCCTAATGCGGAACCGTTAACCGCATGCGGACAAACTCGTGCGCCTGATTCCGTGTATAAGTTCTTCGGTATCTCGGGGAGGGTGAACATGTGGGGACATTTTTGGGTTTGTAAATTGGAAAATGCTATGTGTACACCCCTTTCGGGGTGTACATCATACATCCCACCCATCTAAGGGTGGGGTGTGATGATGGGTCACTTGATGTGACCCGTAAAAAGTATCGCCATCATTAAAATGGTGGAGATGTATGATATACACCCCTTCGGGGTGTACAGGTAGCATTGCTCTTGTAAATTTAACCCGCACCGACGTGGTCAAATGGGAGCTTCAAATTTTTTAGGTTAAAAAAAAAATACAGAAAAATTTCTAGTAAGTACTAGTTTTTTTTTTTTAAAAAAAAAAAAAACTTTCACCTTTCTATTTTTTAAAGATTTTAATTTTGTTCACTTAAAATTTAAAATTATAGCACTTAGTTCGAATTTCGTCCTTCTTTCGCATATAAATTGTATAATACATTCAAAAATTACTGAAACATTAATTATTATACCGTTAATGTTGGTAAATATATATAAAAGTCTTATATTTTGTTTCAAATTAGACAACTTTATAAAAAAAAGTATTAGATTATTCTAATTAACCTTTTATTTGTTGGCATTTGTAAAGATAAAATAAATATATTAGTTTTTATCAAAATATATCACACAATTTATGTATGGAATAATTAATGACTAAATTATAACAGAGTTAAAATAAGTGCTACAGCTCTAAATTTTAAGGGGTACAAAATATTTTTTTTAAATGACATAAGGTAAAATAAAAACATATATTTAAATTTTTTTATTTGTATTTTAGCCTAAAAGACAAAGAGTCCTGAATTTTAGCTTGTTTGTAAATAAACACTTGAATTTTTAACTTTGCCAATTAGATCTTCTAAATTCTTTCCAAGAGTTTAACAACTCTTCTCCTTAATCGATTTACTACACAATCTTATAAGATTTTAAAATATAATTTATATTTCTCCTAAATTTGATAATTTAGCACGAGAATTCAAGAATTAGGCAAATCTATATATCTTCAATATTTGTTTATTTTTTATATGGTTAGAATAGGTAAAATAAGTTTCTTTATAATTTGAAGCTTTATATAATCTAGATTATACGGTTGACATATAATCCAAATAAAGGTGTAATTACTAACTTTGTTTGAAAAGAAGAGTCTACAAAATTATTTGATAAAATTTTGAGGACCTAATTAATTGTCAAAACTAAAAATTTAAATATTTATTTACAAAAGAGCTAAAGTGAGGGTGTTTGTACATTTTCCACAAATTTTTTATGTAAATGAGATTTGCTACAATGGCGTTTCGTTTTACGGTTTCGTTGTTGCAATCGGGTTCGTAGGTCCAAACGTGTCGCATCGTGTGTAATTAATGGGTGGAGATGGTCGTGTTCAGGTCCGAGTAGGCATGTCGAAATCGCTTACACCAACATCATCATCATTATTATTATCATTAAAAATTATAGTAACTTTTGAGTGTTATATTATCTGACGAAATACTTCATAAATATTATTATGAAAAAAAAAGTATTTAAAAATAATTTTTAATAATTTTGTCACGTAGAAGAATGCGAAATATCAAAATAATTTAATTATATTTTACTTTATTATATATTTTACAAATTATTTTACTTTTTAATTGTATATATGTACTATTAGTTTTCAAAGGCACCACTCAACTATTCCTTTTTTTTTTTTTTATCTCTATACTAATAAATCTATAATTTTGTTTAAGACTATTAAAAAATACTGGTTAACAGTGACAAAATATATATATTTAACTCATTGGATATAAAAAATAATAAAATATATAAAATAAAAAAAATTAATTAAAAATAATTCAATAGAAACTTTTATATAACGAATCTATTATAAAGATTCATTTTATTTTTTGTTTTACTACGTAACCAATACCTCTTAATAAAATTATTAGATTTTATCTAAACAATAGATTTGTTAACAATAATGTAGGGATTGGTGTAAAAAAATAAAAAATTAGTGATATTTATGAGAAAAAAAATAGTATAAAATAGAAAACCAAAAATAAATAAAAAATATACGGTAGAGAATGATCAAATAGGCGTCATTGAAAAAAAGAATAGTACAATTAATGCCGCAAATAAAAATTACACTGAAAGTATAAGACTGTAGTAGGATAGTTAATCTGTATCAAATTAAAGTTTTTATACTTCTGAAACTAGAAATCTTATTTCTGGTTTTCTTTATATTGAGACTCAAAGCCTGGATCTTCCATCGTTGGTGTTACCAACACACTAAATGATTGTGAGATAATGTAAATCCTGCTACAAATAGTGAAGATTGAAGTTCCTCTTTCCTTTTTTTTTTTTCGTGTTTTTCTTTTTTTGTTTTGTTTTTTTTTTTTTTTTTGGTAGAATTAGAGGCTTGATCTATTGCAAGGCAACGATCGGATACTTTACCAATGACATATCGCTTTACTTATATTGTTATGCTGTGTGTCTATATTGATCGGTTCTAATTCAATCGAGATGTGAATTGAAATCTATGCTTATGTTAAGGATAATATCAGAATTTATCTAAAAATAAGATTAGAATTTATTTTTATAGGTTAAGAATAAAAATGAAAAGTTATATATTTCTTATTAATTAACTTATATTGCCATGTTGTGTGTCTATATTGATCTTGTGTGTCTATATTGATCGGTTCTAATTCAATCGAGATGTGGATTGAAATCTATGCTTATGTTAAGAATAATATCAGAATTTATCTTAAAAATAAGATTAGAATTTATTTTTATAGGTTAAGAATAAAAATAAAAAGTTATATATTTCTTATTAATTAAGAAACATAAGGAAAAGAGATTTTCTCTTTTCTATTTTCTCTCACATCGGATCTGCGCATCTGATTTCATCGGAAGATCTAAGAAGACTGATAAAGTAAGTAACTCGATCCGATTTTAATTTTTAAATACGCTGATTATTTAGTTTATAAATTTTCGTTGCCTTTTAAATTCCAGTAGCTTGTTTGATCTCTTAATCAAGAATGAGCACATCAAAATTAATTAGGAAAACCCCAGAAAGAAAATTATAGAACTAGTTTTCTACCATGCAAATTGATTTACAAACTATAACATAATAATTAAGTAAAATACACTATACTAACCGTCTTCTAGAACACGTGGCAAAGGATCCAAAATTTTTCGTTGGAAACCTAGTAATTACTTTATATTTCTATCTAAATTTATTTTTTTGAAAATTAAACGAAGCACACAGCATGATATCTTTCCTAGAGAAAAATAAAATATTACACCACTTAACTTATCCTCGGTTGCTATTTGGCCCATATTATGGTCATATTAGATTTCAATTAGGAGGGTGCTTGGCTGTACGTAAAATTATAAAAAATGTTTTTTTATGAAAAAAATTTTCGGAAACAAAAAGTGTTACGGTTTGTAGTGTTTGGTTTGTAGGAAAAAAAAAAAAAAAATTCATCAACATTTATTTGTTTGAAAAAAAAAACACATTTATATAGTATGGTGGTGAAAAATGAATGAAATTTTTTTTTACTTAGTTTGAATTTTTATTTTTCACCGAAAATGGGTGAAAAACGAAAATATTTTATTTTTCTCAAATTCATAAAAATAATTTTTCGAATTTTCTTTTTACTGCTAAACAAACACATTAAAATTAAAATTTTAATTGTTAAAAAATAATTTTCAATACATTTTACAACCAATCAAATACACCCTAAATTAAAAACTATTAGCTATGCAATAATATTATGAGATTTTCTTTTTTTTTTTTTGCACCAAATAAAAGTTTTTTTTGGTTAAATTGAATTGTTAATAGAAGAAAAAAATTAATTTTAGATGGCAATTGAAGATTTTTTTTTTTTTTTTTTACAAGAAAAGAAGATTTCTACGGTAGATTGCACGAAAAGAGTGGGTCCTTCCAAATACAACTACATACAAAGGAAGCAGTGCAGTCATACAATTATAATGATGTGACAGTTAATTGCACCGTTTGTTCCTAACATTTATCAAATTTTTTATTTAAATTAAATTTTTAAATTTTTTTATTATAATAAAATTATGATATAGCGATATTTTTAAATATTTTTAAAATCTAAAAAAAATGTGACAGACAAAAATACCGACACTTATTATTAGCGTTGCTATATGTGGCGTCGTTAGAATGTATAGCGATACATTTTTGTAATGTGTTCCAAAAATGTGTCCATATAATCTAATTTTGGATATAGTTGGAATATAAATAGGACACTTATACAAAAATATCACAAATATATGCACCTATAACTTAATTTGTATTAGTATTTTTTTTTTAACCACTACAACAAAATTATGCTATAGCGACACTTTTAAGTATTGCTAAAAATTAAAAAAATACCGACACTTGTCATTAGTGTCGCTATATGTGCCGTCGGTAGGATGTATTGCGACATATTACTATAATATGTTTCAAAAATATATCTCTATAATCTAATTTTGAATATAGATGGACTATAAATCGGATACTTGTAAAAAAATGTCACAAACATGTGTCCCTATAACCTAATTTTGTTGTAGTGAACTATTATATCTTTAATTTTTATATTTTATTCTATTTAAATTTAATCAACCAAATTCTTCTTAATTTTGATAGAATATATCGTGTTAATTTCAGTAAAGTTCTAGCTATTCATATAAGAGCATAATCATACCTAATTCAATAATTTCCGATCAATTTAATAATTTTTTTTTTTACTTCAAAATTTTTTTTTGATGGTTTCATATCATAAATACATGTTGTTTCAAAAGAGACAATAGTATTCACTATAATAAAATTATATTATAATGATATTTTTAAGTACATGTTTTTAAAATTTTTAAAAAAGTGCGGTCGACACTTATTATTAGTGTCGCTATATATGCAGTCGTTGGGATATATAACGACACATTATTATAATATATCTAAAAAATATATTCTTATAATCTAATTTTGAATATAGATGAAATATAAATAAAATATTTATATAAAAGTGCCACAAAAATATATTTCTATAAGCTAATTTTATTATAATAATTATATACAAGATTAAAATAATTATAAACGTGTAAGACGACATTAGAGTGAGATTGGACGTTTTTAACACAATAGACATGCATACTAGGGAAGAGTAAAAAAATAGGTAAATATTTTAAAAAATAATGGTGCAATTAATTGAAAAATTAAAATATCAAATTATGATAAAAAAAATTCAAAACCAAAATAAAATATCCGGTAAGCCATCAATTTGCAAGAGGCATGTGGTTTATTAATAAGCAAAGTTTGGCAGACAAAGATTACGGCAATGATCAAGAAGCACAGGAGAAATTCGTTGGCTTGTTATTGTACTTAGCTCGGCCGTAACTGAGTATGGAATATTATTGTCACACTTTTTTTTTTTTTTTTTTCTTATGAGAAAAAAAATATTATTGTTAGTTACACTACAAAAAAATTTTAATATAAAAATATTTTTTAAATGATGCTTGAAAGAAGCATCACTAAGTTATAATATAATAAATAAGGACTCTTTAAAAAATATAATCATATAAAATTTTTATTGTATCAAACAAATTTATTAAGTTATAAATATTATTATTATTTTAAATTTTTTGATTCTTAATTTAAAGCGTCAGAATTTTAAAAAATTTTGACGTTTTAAAGCATCTTAATATATTTTATCGACGTTTGACATAAACGTCGATATATACGTGGCTATTCCTTATTTGTCGTTTTTTAAATATGACGCTAAACTATATTAACATCATAAAATATATATAAAAAAAAATTTAAATATTAATTTTTTTTTAATAGTGTTGGCATATATTATATACAGATTACGAAAAAACAAATTTGAAAAGAACTCTCAAAACAGAGATACCTTCCTCATTAATAGCGAATTTTAATTCGACAATTTTCACATTTTGTTAGCTTTATACAATAATGTTAAGGCGATCTCTCCTTTTCTTTTTAATTTTAATGATAGGGATTGATCAAGAAAAATTGCCAAAAAAAGTTGCGGCGCTTGAAAGGAACTATGAAGAAAAGAATAAAGATCAAGAAGATGGCTTAAAGATCATTTTCAAATATAAAGTTTCGTAGGCTTTAAACTACACTTCTTGATTCTACTTGAAAGGATGAGACATAACTTAATTAAGGAGAATCTTTTATGTCCATTACCGTCGACCAAGAGAGTTTTCTAATCCAAGACGACCCCTCTCCATACATACCATGGCTTGCAAATATACATCCTAATTTTTTATTTTTTATTTTTAAGAAAATTTAGAAGGTATTTAGTTCTACGTAATTATAAATATAGTATCATTGAAAATATATATAATTAAATATACAATAATTATAATTACATGCATGCTGTTTGATTTGATGTAGTAGAGAGTGCTTACAGTTATAAATACTCTATTTTATTGCAGTTGAGAAATGTATATTTTACCAATTTAATTTTTATCAAAAATTCATTTTCTCAATAAAAATTGATAAAATTATAAAAAAAAAAAATTAAGTAAAATTATACTTTTGACTCATCTTTTATAATAGAGTAACTCCTCTTTCTGAATATCTCTTATTGGGGACACCAAGTTTTTGTCTTTCTCTTTGTACACACCAACCAAAAGAATACTTCTCTTCTTTTCGGATTACTCTTCTTTTTAGACATACATCTCTAAAGCTTCCACCTTTAATTTGATGCCATGGAGTATATATAAAGCTCCACCAAAGACATATCCAAATCTAGTTACATTAAGATTTTTATTCTAATTAATATTTAAATTTAAATTAATTTATCTTCAATATATTTAAATATTAATGCTAATCTAATTAGAATTTAATTACAAATTTAATTAAATCATAATAATCTCCACGTTTATTTGATTTGTAATATTCAACTGCTATGTTGAGTTCATCACACAAACTTCACCTTGAGCTTGTTTCCTTCGTTTAATGTCGCTCTATCTCGAGCGACTGTACCTCCATGAACTTTTAGAACTTAAATTATTTTTGCGCCCGTTCTGACTGTGCTTCCGTTCAGAATATACAAGTTCTTGTGCTTGTTCGTCTCACACAACCTGATCTTGTTTTCGGACCCTTATAGTTCCACATGAAATTGCAAATTTACAACCCTTCGAGTCTAACGCACCTAGTAATATCAAATTCTGCTTCAAACTAGGAACGTGCCGCACACATGTCAGTATTCTCACAACCCCATCAAACATCCGGATCTTCACAGTGCCGACTCTCAAAATTTTACACGCCATCCCATTTACCATAAGAGCCTTTCCACCCTTAATTGCTTTATAGGTGACAAAAAACTCTTTCTTCGATAGACGTGAAAGGAACTCGCCGAATAAAGCACACACACATCATTAAAATTTTTAATACCATCGGCTGCCGCATATATATAGCACAAACATATGGCACAAAGAATCGATTATCTCTTATTCTTCCGCTTGCGCTATCACTGACGTCTCCTCGTTCTAATTCGTGGCAGTTTTTTTTTCTTTTGTTGCTTTAACTCTTTCAGATCATCTTTGAACTTATGACAGTTGCACTTAATGTGACATTTCCTATGACAGTAGAAGCACTCCACTTCGGATAGCGACTTCTTATGTCCAACTCTGGTTGCCGATGTTTTCACCTTATTCTTCGCTCTTACCACTAAAACTCTATCATGGTTCTGCAAGCCAAACTCCTGAGTTATCTTTCGCATCTCAGTTGAGAGAAGCGCCACGTACCGTGGCCGCCTCCACGCTTGTGGTTTTCTTACCATAAAGCAACATAGTCACCAGATGCTCTATATCGCCGGTAACGAAGAAAGTAAAATCAATGTCTTGTCCTCGTTATCCAGATTGACTCCAATATTAGTTAACTGGGCCACCACCTTATTGAACATATTCAAATGCTCATGTAGTCTAACTGTTTTCTACATTCGCAACGTGAACAGTGGTTGCTTCAGATACAACCTATTCGTTATAGACTTGATTGTGTACAGATTTTCTAATTTCTTCCACAATTTCTTCCACAATCTATTAACAATAGATGAAGTGTACTCAACGCTTTCTACTTTATCTTCTCCCATGCCACATCAGTGATCTATGCTAGCTTTACCTTTTTTCCGTTCAACGTCTAGTTCAAACCCTGTTGTACCAAAACAGTTTGAATTTTAATCTACTCCAAGCCGAAATTATTCTTGCCGTCAAACTTCTAGATTTTGAACTTCGCGGCTAGCTCCATCGATCTCTCCTGAATATCGATAACTTTTAGCTCTGATACTAATTGTTGAGAATCTGGTACTTGCCCTGATGCTAGATGTTGAGAATCCGTAATTCGCTTAGATACCGACTGTTGTTGATCCAGTATCGATTGTTAGGATTCCACAATGAAAATGTCAAATCGAGTTTTTACCATAAACCTGTCTTCTCAATAAAAACTGGCACAATCATAAAAGAGAGAAAAAAAACCAAACCGAACATATGCAGGTGAAATAAAATTTATTAAATAAAAAAAGATTCATATCTAATTATTCTTCTACAATGGAGTAGCTTCAAGCCGAGCCCTCGTTTTGAATCTCTCACCCTTCTCTTGTCTTCTATAATATGAGAAGACTTCTATCGTGCACCCGTGCACTAGGTGCACTAAATTTAAAATCCCTCTCTCTCTCTCTCTCTCATCCAAAAGAAGACTCTCTCTCTCTCTCATCCAAAAGAAGACTTCTCATTTTTTGGTTGTACACCTCTAAAGCTTCTACTTTTAATTTGATGCCATGGAGTATTTATAAAGCTCCACAAAAAATGTACCAAAATCATCTCTATCATATTTAAATATTAATGCTAATCAAATTAAAATTCAATTACAAATCTAATCAAATCATAATAAAATCTATATATAGTTACAACTTCAACTACATACAACTAAACAACCCCTTAGTATAGTTGTGTACACATTAGTTTTCACAAATACTTTTTATTTGAACTATATTGGTTTTTATTATTTTATCATGCATAGTAAAAATATAGAGGTTAAAGCCAATGTTTTAAAAATCAGATCGAATAGCAACTCGAAAAGAAAAATTATTGAATTTAGCATAAAGTTATAAATATTTAATTATTTTTTAAATTTTATTATATAGAAAATATATATTATATTATTATTTTTAATATCATAATTAATTATAAAATATTAATTTTAGACCAAACTAAGTAAATCTAAGTTTTCAAATTTTATTTTTCCTAAGAAAAAAATAAAATTTGCAAAAATTAATCATAAATAAAATTGAAAATTACACTAACGAAGAAAAAATAATAAAAGAAATTCAGTTGGTTTGTTGAGAATTGGACTGGTTCTTCTGTTCGTTGGTTGAATAGCTGGTTTAAACAGTTCAAAATAGATTTTTAGTTTATCTGATTTATAGGAATGAACCAAACTGCCTTATTGACTAAGTCACAGTTGAACCAGTCAGTTCAACCTGAATTTTAAAACATTAAAACCTCATTACTTTTGGCTTCAAAAAATTTGCCGCACTTAGAGTTTTTCCAATTGGTAGGTCAAATAAATTTACTTAAATAATGTATACTAGTGAAGTAATCCGTGCGTTGCGGCGGACCGATTCAATAAAAATTAACATATCTATAATAATTAAATATAATAACATTAATAATTTTACAGTCAAATGGTTTCACTATCATCTTTTTTAGTTCAGTGAAGTATTGCAGTTCATGCTTACTACCTATAATTTATAAATATTGGTAGAGGAGAAGATGATTAAGAGAGAATAGCATATATATTGACATAGAAAATACAAAAGAGGAAAATCAAGCAAATCCTACAACATTCAATTCTAGAAACAAATCATATAAAAAATATATATATTCTATCACTTTATTATTTATAATTTCACATATATCTAAATAATTACAAAAAAACTTGAAAAAAAGCTAATAAATAGGTAGCAAAAAAAAGTATCAAAGAAAAAATAAATTTCTTCTTTTGAAAACATTTATTTTACATTTTTTTTAAGAGCAAAATAACAGGCACGATGGCGTAGTTGTCACGCCCCGGGATCGAAACTGCGATCCGGACTCGCCAACAGATCATCCACCTATACGGAAAACCCCGTATAGGCGAAACGTCCAACTTGTAAGGATAAAACTATAGCTAAACAGATATCAGAACTAGAAAGAAAACTGCTGTAAAATTAAAATCCAACCACTGTACAACTGAAAGTAAAAATACAGTATCCACCTCTCAAAAAAAATAATCATCATACATTATCCACCGATACAACATCTAAGAACCCAAACGGGGAGGTAAGCCTAAACAATAATACATTAGTGTACAGGTTCACAGTACAAGTCAGATCCTCACAATACACCAGTCTCTCAAAATAAAAAAAACTCTCAAAAAAGTAAATATACTAATCTAACTGACTGTACTATAAATCTCCAACAAGGGGGTACAGCTACTCTCCACGGACAGGTAGGGATCTAGCTCGCGACTCACTCGCCTTGAACAGAAGAAGTAGCAACAGCAGAGGTAGGAACTGGCAAAAATGCCTCTACAAAACTGTCACCGACAGAGGGTGTGAGAACTGCACCGTCATGTAGTTCTCAGTGGGTACTGCCATCAGGACCGACGGTTTGCCCACTAAGTCCACTAAAGGGATAAAGTAATAGATGCAGTACTATAAAAAAAATGCTGAAAATAACTCTACAGCTACTTATGCCTCTATCTAAATGCTTAAAGGGTGATACAGATGAAACATGATGCATCTACTATCTCTCGATAAAATAACCACCCAATTTACACTGATTGCTACAAAGGGTCCAGTCAAACCTGCGCCCAACTACTCCCATTACATCTATGGAGGACTGGACTTACATAGGGCGTCCGTGACTGCCTAAAAAAAGCCCAGCCAGAAGGACTGCGTCGACAAGTCGCGATAGCAAAGTAACAGGCCTAGCTCCGGAGCGGCACTCGAGGGGCGCGACCCCCAGAGGAAAGAATCCGCGCATCTCTATCGAGCTCAATATGGCTCATGCAGGCTATAATCCAAATCCATGATCAACAAAATTGACAATACCCAAATCACATATCTAACTCACTGGCTGGAAAATACTGGACAGCTGGGACCCACCGTCGACTCAGACGGCTCCCAAGACTAGCACTGATCTAATCACAGCTACTAGACTCCACTCGGCTCCAGACACGACTGTAACATGCATCCCACAACAACTAGACTACTCGGCCCACTACCCGGGCGAGGAACACTCTAAGTCCAAGAGAAGCGAATAAAAGTGTGGGAGTATCTACAACATAAATAAATTAGCCCAAGTTGAAGTTTTCTACTAGTTTGGTTGAAACATGCAACATATGACAGGGTGCTAGGTCAAAGTTCCAATAATAGTGTTTAGTTAAACTGAAACATATATAGAGAACACTATCAGACATGATCTCAATATCAACCAAAATAAACATCATCTTCCTAAACATGCTCTTAACTAATATAGGTGACCATAACCGCCAGATAGTTCACAACCTCCTCTAATAATCAAATAACATGCAAGTTTTGAAATTTACTAAAATACTCCATAATTCCAGTAGGCATTAATTTTTTCAAAACTTAGAACAATTCTCATGCTTACACCTCAGACATATACGTGGTACATTAACATGCATGCTTGCAATCATATAGAATTAGAAAACCGTCCGCCGATTTTGGAGAAGAAAACAACCCACCTGAATGCACGCATCGATCCGAAGTCCAAATAAGCCAACACTAAACGGGGATATTCCTCAGGTTCCCACGATCCCAACGAGCCCAAAAACACCAGAAAACTCCTCCCGACCGCTGAGATAGGTAAGCAAAAATCCAAAAAATTACAATTATGCCGAAAAATCAATCCAGAAGAAGTCAAAATATCACCTTCGAGATGATCTCCAAAAATTCCAAGAAAAATACGGCTGTGATTCTCGCGAAGTGCAGATGTCGATCGAGTCCTTAAACTCCTAAATCCGATATCTATAGGCCGAGAAAAAGTAAGAATACTCCATCGCTGTCCAAAACATTGCCGCAGTAAAAGGGGTCAAAAGATGCATCGAAAACCCCACCAAAAACTCAAAACAGAGCAAAATAATCAACACGGAAATCGAAGGCCTACCTCTCGTGAACACGCTGCCACAAAAATCAGCTAAAAACTCTTTCGGGTCAGTCCAGGGGAGCCCGCGGACAGAACTGCGACGAAAAAAGCCACCGGAAGAGAAACGTCGAAGTGCGCCGAGTCGCTGAAATCGCCGATGTTGTGGCCCCCAAAAATTCCCCAAAATCCTGAGAAATATGGGGGACTTGATGAAGAAGACCTTCTGCCAAAAGAAATCCTGAGAGCAACCTCCAAAAACCCGAAATAGAGGGTGGAATGGCCTATTTATAGGCAAAACTAAAAAAAAAAAGACCAAAATTCGGGTTTGGGGTGAAGTTTTGGGCGCCCGAAACTTTCGGGCCCCTAAACAGGGGACACAGCACCCCATCCGCGCAGCGCCCGGATCTTTCCGGGCGCGTCGCGTGTCCCGAACACGGGGCAACGGGGAGCGGGCCAACCGGGCCACGCCGCGTGGCCCGACCGGCCGTGCGGAGCGGGTGGCGCCCGCCAACCGCGGGGCGCCACGTGGCACCCTGCGTACGGGCGCCCACCTGCCTGCCCCGCGCACGTCGCCGTACCTGCCCCGCCAGCCAGCGCGCGTTGCGTGGACCGCGCCGCGTGCGCCGGCCAACCCGGGGCCGCCACGTGCCCCCCTCGGTCCAGGACACTTCCGTGCACTAAAATGGCGGTAAACTTCCGGTTGTCCGTTTTGCGCGGAACCACTTCTAATTTTCGACGAGGGCATCCGAATAGGCATTCTTGATCTATTTTACGCACTAAGTCCATTTCTTGGGTTCGATTCACGCACAAACGCCTCCAACACACAACATAGGCCTCCAGAAATCTCTGATCAAACAGTAATCCTTCCGTTGAGATTCGGGTCTTCACAGTAGTAAACCTCCATTTTCCCGAACTTCGTCGCCCTCCCTGCAGCCTCCTTGGCATGCAATCTCTCAACGAAAACAATTCTGAAAATCAGCATCAAACAACCCTAACGCTAAAGAAATGAGAGAAACTCAATGATGTTATCTTAGATGATCTGTTGTAATAGAAGAGGTGGGATACGTTTCGGGATCCGTGAATTTCATGGATGCGACACGACGGTGATAGAAGCGAGCGAATGTAAGGAAGAGGGACATGATGAAAAAGGTTTAGCCAGAGTTGAGAAAGATAGATAATAGAAAAATAACGGAGAAAAAAATAATTAGTTATAATAAAAAAAAAAGAGAAAATATGACTATTGGAAGGTGAGAAGGCACACTGTGGAGAAGATGAAAAGGTGAGAGAAAGAAAGAGAATATCCAAGGTGGAAAAAAATAAAAGAAAAACAAGATGAGCACACATTTTAATTAAAATTAATTAATTATAATAAAAAAAAAAGAGAAAGTGAAAATATTGAAAGATGAGAAGATGTATAGTGGAGAAGATAAAAAAGCAAGAGGAAGAGAAAAAGCGCCCCACTAATTAAGGAGAAAAAAAAATAAAGTATAGAAGATGGGCTCTACGTTTTTTTTCAAATGCAAAGATATTAAAATTTAATATATTATAGTTAATATTTAATAAATTAATAGATTAATAAATAGATTAGTTCGGTACGATAGGATTTGTTCCCGAACTCATTTCTCACCCTTTGAATGGGTTGCCACCCCTTGAATGGGATGAAGCGTACATGCATGTTTTCTTTTTATAGGAAAAAAATATCTTTGGATACTTTAAAATTCTATATTTTATACAATTATTAATTTTTGTTGATAGTCTAATCAATTATCGGTCAAATTCACATACTTCAAGGGCCATAGTAACACGATACATTGAATATAAAATCAATCTGCTCAAACTCACAAATATCTCATTTTATCTTTCCCCTATTTAAAATTATAAATAAATTACGTTATATATGGTAAAAAAATATAATAAAAAAATATTATATTTATTTTCGTAATATTATGTTATGTATATGACAATTCATAATATAAATTGATTATTATATATTTTTTTATCGGTCTTTTAAAAAACATAAAAATATATTTTTATATCCTTACACCATAACTCTATTTCATCTGCTAGTTGTAGACTGATCTCAATACCAAATGGGTGCTTAAACTCACGGATCATGTTCATAATATTATCTTTACCAAATGAAGCAATAACATTTGTTATGACCTTTTGTACAATTACATTACTGTTAGGCTAGCTGTCTTTTTTCCGATTAGAATTTGCCATGTTGGACTAGCTGTCTCATTGCGGATAAGAATTTGTCATCTTCTTCTTCCCTTTTTTTTTTTTTTTTTTTTTTTTTTTGAACTTCATCGTAGTATAGAAGAGCGCATATCTTTAATGGCTTCTATTCCATGGAATTCCTAAAACTTGGGTAATGGATAGGTGGTTTGTTGCGGTTAGCTAGGGCGAGCAACATGCTCATATTGCTTGTGGTTCAAAGATCGAGGCAAACGAGACTGCAGGTTGCGGAACTTAATCATAAATTTTGCTCATAGGCTGCTAAACTTAGTCATGTTGTAATTGCGTACTCCAAAATTTGTGGTCAGATATTTGGCAAGGAGAACTATCCCTACAAACCCAATTTGACGGCATCTTTGAGAAAGTTTTGCACAATAATCTACTGGTCTAAGAATGCTATGGACGATGAAGATGGAGATGGAACATTATACTTTCGCGAATCTGACATGAGAATTCAGGAAAAAATAGCAAACTTAGAAACACTCAAGGCCCCGTTGCTGAGTGTACGACTAATCAACACAATATGAATGATCAAATAACAACTAAAGATGGCCAAGGGGGAGCAGAGGAAGAATAGTTGCATAACACAACAGAAAAGGAAGGAGAAAAGAAAACATAGATGTGATAAATGATTCATCCTACTTTGGCTTCTTTTTTTTTTAACTCCAATTCGATCTTTATTTTCCTTTTTCCTTTTTTTTTTTTTTTTTTTTTTCCTCACATGGGAAGCATCGAATTAATCACTATTACTTAACTTTTTGAGCCAATTAAACTCACAGGCGATTACAATCTCACTTTACAAGAGTTTCATTTTAAGCTCTCAATGAAACTCACAATTATAAATAGAAAGAAAACGAAAGTAACTGATGTTGACTTAAAGGGCTGCCCTATGTCAAAAAGATAGGTTGAATCGAGTTATATTAAAAATAGCATAAGATTGGCTGAGTTATATTCGCAATGGCATAATATTAAAAATAGCATAAGATTGGCTGAGTTATATTCGCAATGGCATAAGGATAATTGAGCCGAGTTACAATCGAGACCCGTAGCTGTTATATTTGTACGCTTTAACAGAATTGTTTGCATATTTCTAACAATAAAATTTTTTAAAATTAATAATTAACGATAATGATCCAACAACTATAACTTAGATAACTTTTTCAATGTAAAGCTATACTTCAACTTTTGTTCAAGATCCCTTTAAATACACTCACTTTTCATCCCTTATATCTATCTTTTTGACTAATTTCATCCCTTAAATCATTATATTCCACCAATCACTCACTTAACCTAAGGAGCCACTATCATCCTAACCATACATCTTTTCATCCAAAGGCTAAAACCTACAAGCACCAAAGACTTGGTACTTTTAAAAATATAGGAGCTAAATTATATATATATAGCTTAGGGCTACTATATATACTCTTATAAGTATGAACCTCTCTATACTCATAACTTTTTCGCCCTTAAATGAAGAGATGTGCGCCTAGGATGATAGTGGTCCCCCTAGAGTTTAGAGGGCTGTTGGTGAAATAGTATAAATATTAGGGATCCACTATAATCCTAACCGTACATTCCTTAATCAAAGGGTTGAAAACTTATGAGTACGAAGAGGTTTTACTCATAAGAGCATAGTAGCCAGAATATATATATATATATATATATATATATATATATATATATATATATATATATATATATATATATATATATATATATATATATATATATATATATATATATATAGTCGGCTACTATACTATCGATACCACGAAACACATGGTGCTACCAAGTTTTCCGCATTTAGATTTACCTCTTAGATCATACTATTCTACCAACCAACCACTAAGCCCAAAGGTACCACTTTCATAATAATCGCACATCTCTTAATCAAAGGACTAAAAACCTAACAGCACCAATGACTTGATGCTATTGATAGCGTAATAAACTAGTGGGTGGTTGATGGAACAACATAATGTAAATGGTGAAATTAATCAAAGGATAGATCTAACGGTATAAAACTTATAAGCATCAATTGCTCAGTTTTTTTAAAAGCATAGTAGTCGGACTCTATATAGAATTGAGCTCCTATGGCTTTAAAAGTACCAAGTCATTGGTGCTTGTAGGTTTTAGTCTTTGGATGAAAGAATATGCTGTTAGGATGATAGTGGGCCTCTTGAGTTTAATGGGCGGTTGATGGAATAGAATGATGTAAGGGATAAAATTAATCAAAAAGATAGATCTAACGATATATATATATATATATATATATATATATATATATATATATATATATATATATATATATATATATATATATATATATATATATATATATATATATATATATATATATATATATATATATATACTGGTATGCTTTTATAAATACGGAGCTCTTTGCATTTATTAGTCGTTTTTTATGTTGAGACTTCCGAATCGACAATCAGCTCTATTAGATTTGATCTAAAATATTTGAAGTAACTAGAAAATAAATTTTACGAAAAGACAAATCAATAATTTAATGATCATGATGAGTCGTTTTTAGATTTAACGGTATAGAAATATTCAAAGCACGTAAAATTTTGATAGAAAATTTTTTATACTATATAAAATAAGATCAATCTTTTTGATCTAAAATTTCAGTATCATATTATTATATTTTGTGAGATTTTTATTCTCAGCCGTTGATATTGAGATATTTCGATCACTAGACAAATTATATTAAAAAATTACGAAATTTATTTTTTAATTTTTTTAAATACGTTAGATCAATTTTAGCTGAGTCGGTCGTCGATTTGAAAGTCCTAATATCGAATTTAACTTATCAACTAATGGAAAAAGATAAAATTTTAAAATTTTAAAAGCTTAAGGGATAATTATAATAATTATAATTTTGTAAGAATCAATATGATATTTAACTACATTATAGTAGTATGTTTGTAATTATCATTTTTTTTAATTATATATGGTATATTTGTCCTTTTTTTTTTGTAGTAATCTCACCATTTTTTGTGGGAGGTGGTAATAACTCATTCTTTTAATTTCCTTTCCAGCAAGCCAAACAAGCACGTTCTTAAAATTTATTTTCTTGTACGTTAAACTAAACATTAATTCTTGTAAATTTTCTCTTTTGCAGGAAACTTTTTTCCACCAAAAAATTATTTTTTTAAGAGGTTTTACATGGAACCAAACTTGTCCTAATTAATCTATTTTTGACCTTTAGGCTTTTCTCTTTTTTATTTACTTTTCATTTATTTTTTAAGCCTTGACCGTCTTACTTATAATGTTGTTAAGTTCATAAATTTTAATGAATAAAATAAATAACTTGCTATTTTTTTTTGTCAAAAAAATAATAATCACTATTAAAACATTGCACAGAACTTCTAGTTTAATTAGTTTCACCCTATTTGTTGTTTATTTCCGTATTTTTTTTTCCCTAGTGTAGATCTGTTATAGTAATTGATTAAGCTTGTCACAACATCACGGCTCTGCATACACCTCCCAAAGACCACATGACAATTGATTTACACTACTAAAAATTCATTTTTATCCCATTATAAATATTGTGGCAATTAATAACTATATGTTACAATAACAATTTTTGCAACAAGCAGGGACTGTCACAAATTGTTATCATAAAACTTGTGGTAATAAATGGCTAAACAATATAATTTGTATCTATTATAATAAAATATATTTTATAATAATTTAATTTTTGATGTAATTTAATTGATGTAATAAAATAAAATTATTACAGTGTTAGCTAGAACATTATGTTGAGTATAAATTTTAAAATACTTCTTTAGCTGCCGTAAATTTTTTATTTTTGAAAGAAAAAAATTATGCTATCGGCTTCATTCATAAGAAAACACCAGACAACCGGATCTCAAAAAAAAAAAAAAAAAAAAAAAAAATAGAAGCTGACGTAATTCTTGAGCTTAAAGCAAGAGAGGAGTTGAGTACATATAAAATTACATAAAGTTTGAATATAATAACTCAACTCGAAAAAAAACTGAATCTTACCGCATCAATTAAAACAAAATTAAATTTGGTGGTATAAATCAAATCTTTGTGTTGAGTTCATTGACAATTGGTGTGACTAACCCATTTAGGAATACAAGTATTAACTTGATTTGCAAACTGAATCAAATATTGTTTATGTTAGGCTTTAAAAGCTCCCCCGTACTAAAGTTGAATTGGCTCTATAGTTTTAATTAATTGCCCTCTACGACAGCTAGTTATTTAGGTCAACTTAACCCGAACCATTTCTACTGATCAGGGGATGTTTCGTTGCATGTAGAACCGCAAAAAAATATTTTTTGTGAAAAAAAAAATTAGTAAAAAATTATTTTATATTTTGTAATGTTTGATTTGTAGACAAAAAAAAAAGTTTTTCATCAATATTTGTTTGGTTGAAAATAAAAAAAATTATTTGTTTGAATTGGTAGAAAAAAATAAATGAATAAAATTTTTCACAGAATGTGTATTCGTTTTTCACTAAAAATCTGTAAAAAATGAAGGCACTCTATTTTTTTTCAAATTTATAAAAATTGTTTTTCTAAAAAGAAATTTACGGCTAAAGAAACACAAAAAAAATAAATTTACAAGTAATTTTCGGTATAATTTTCGGTATATTTGACGCCAACCAAATACACCCTTAACTTCCGACTGCAATCTGGCAATTACTTGACATGCACTGCTTGATCGAAATTGACTTTGTACTGAAAAACTTTAAGGTGTTGAGCTTGCCCCAACTTACATCAATTTGTTAAATGTTTGGGGTACGTTCATAATCAAATCCTTACATATTTCAAATAGGAATCTGCACCCTTGCATATATATATATATATATATTCGACAAAGATAATTGCATCAATCAGAGTCGATGTAAAGCTTTTTTTTCAAGATAAATATGAAAAACTGTTTTATTCAGCAAAAAAGTTCACAAAATCCTCCTTGTCCATGAAGAACATTGAGAGAGTGACCATTGAGAGAGAGAGAGAGAGAGAGAGAGAGAGAGAGAGAGAGAGAGAGAGAGAGAGAGAGAGAGAGAGAGGGAGTTTAGAGCTTTACTTGGAATCAAACAAAAGAAATAGATGATGCGTAATTAGGAATTTAATTAGGATCGATGCATGTCTAATTACCATGCACCTGTGGCACATATTTTATTTTGACCGGCATTGGAGAAGATATTAAAAAGCTAACCTTCTTTGGCTTGACATTATCAAAGTTCTTCTATTTCCTATCTCATGGGAAGAGGCACAATTGCTATAAGATGTATTTAAATTATCCCGGAATTGTATGCTCGTCCAAGCAAAGCATGAGCAAGAGTTTCGTACTTTACTTTAGTATGTAATATCTTAATTAGTACTTTATTACTTATAATTAAGTTACATAAATATTTTCCAAACACATATATGTACATGATCATAATTAATTAGTGAAAAAGTGTGAACAACAAAGAAATAGGTATAATTTATAAAAACAAGAAAATTATACATGCATCCACTATTACTTGTTTAGTTTGTGAATTATTATAAAATTTATTTATAAATATAGCAATATATGTAATGTCTTATCTCAGCATTAAAATTTTTTTAAAAAAACTGATCTTCTCTGACGCAAGGGGCAAAGAGCTTGATGGTTAGTATTTCAGGTCCCGTTCGAAGTTAGTTATTTTATATTTTCTAGCTAAATTTATTTATATAAACAAAAAAAATTAAAAATTGCACCCCGTAAAATTTAAAAAAATGCACCCGTAAAGTGTAACGATTTTTACATCATGCTATCGAAATTTAGTTAATTTGTGATCTTGCGCAATGCTACATCAATATATATAACTAAACAAAACTTTTGAGTGTGGTCTCTCTCTCACTCCTCGTTTAAGTGTGGTCTCAACCTCCTAGTAAGCTGGCGCATGATTGCTATTTGATCGGTTCCGTCCAGAGCCACGTGGTAGTTCTGTGTAAGAATATCCCCATTTTCGTGGGGTCTCCTTAAAACGCTACCCCAATCGTCGTAATTGCAAAAGATGAATATAATATTATGTTAATGCCCAAATTAGGGATGGAATTTTAGCTTTACTTGCCTTACATAGGGAGGAATGAGAACAATATTTCTCCAAGAACTTATGTTAGTTGGAAAACTTTTTTGTATGATTTTTTTTCTTAAATAATAGTAATTACACAGGAACCATACTTTATGAAGGATTCATAGTTTCATATGTTGTTCCTTATTCAAACTAATAAAAAAAAAGTCATATAAGAGCTTAAAATGAAATTATTTACTTTCTCTTTCTAGGACAATAACACAGGTAAAAGCTACTGTAAATTCCAAAAACGCATCTCCTCAATTTGGGGAATCTACTCTGCCCGATAACTCAATAAATTAATATATCTGATTCTTCGTATAAAATCTCTCTCGTTGGGCCTTTCATTATGACTAAGACCATGTCCTAGTCCCAGATGTGAAACCTCAACAGCGTTATGGTACAACGGAAACCGTCCATTGTTAATCCAAGCAAGTGTAAAATTATTTTTTCATATTATATATTTAGTACTTTATAGTATTTTAAATTATTTTGTTTGGTGTGGTGGGCATCTCAAAACTAGCATGTCCTTCACATCACAGCTTAATAAACTGAAAACCGCATGTTTCCCTTTGCCTTAAGGAATCTATCCTCCTCCCATTGGGTTTTAGGAGAGAAAAGGGGTCAGGTTGGTAAGAGTATACTATCTTATCTCCTCTCTCTCTCTCTCTCTCTCTCTCTCTCTCTCTCTCTCTCTCTCTCTCTCTCTCTCTCTCTCTCTCTCTCTCTCTCTCTCTCTCTCATTCTGGAAACTATTGTCTACAATCACTGTATCCAACGTTTCATGCACCATACCAAAAAACTGATGTCAATATTTTAAAATCAAAATCTAATTTGATAGTAACTTGCACCACCTCGAAATTTTATATATAATATTATTATGTTGATTTTGAGGTTTTATTACTTAGGTATAAATTGATCTAAAAATTAACAGCATGAAATGAGTTATTGTTTGATTTGTAAAAAGAAAACTAAAATTTATAATTTTTTATATCCATACACTTTACATTTTTTGTTTTTTTCTTAAACTAAGAAAGCCGTACGGGCTAGCTAATAAACATATATATGTTTCCTTAGGATAGGTACTTCAAATATCATATATATATATATATATATATATATATATATATATATATATATATATATATATATATATAAGCAATGCTACATGTACACCCCGAAGGGGTGTACATCATACATCTCCACCATTTTAATGGTGGCGATATTTTTTACGGGTCACATCAAGTGACCCATCATCACACCCCCACCCTTAGATGGGTGGGGGTGTGAGATGTACACCCCTTACGGGTGTACACATAGCATTTTCATATATATATATATATATATGGAAAATGCTAGATGTACACCCCAATTGGGGTGTACATCTTACACCCACCCCATCCTGGGGTGGGGTGAATTTCACTCGTCCCATCGATGGGACGAGTAGAGGAATACCCACCCTAGGATGGGATGGGTGTAGGATGTACACCCCATTTCGGGTGTACAGGTAGCACTCCTCTATATGGGTATATATGAGTGTACATTCAATTTTGGGTGTACATCTTACATCCTGCCCATTCTAGGGTGTGGTGAATTTTACCCATCACTTCGAAGTGATGGATAGAAAAAACTCCACCCTTGAATGGATGAGATGTAAGATGTACACCCAAAATTGGGTGTATGGATAGCAAAGCCATATATATATATATATATATATATATATATATATATATATATATATATATATATATATATATATATATATATATATATATATAGGACATGCTCTATGATAAATTTATTTTTTTTTTAATAGCGCTATAATGTTGATATATACGGGAGCACGATAAATGAGATGTATGAATACACCAGGTGTATGCAATAATCTCTCTCTCTCTCTCTCTCTCTCTGTGAATGCACAAGGTGTATGCAATAAGTTCTTCCTCTCTCCCTCGTACACTGATACATACGCTTACTGTTTTTTTTTTCTCCTCCATCCTCCACTCCTGGGCTACCATAGGGCCACTACGCAATAGTACAAAACCCCCGTGCTCTTCTTCAAAAGTCAAAGCACCGTTAACCAATCCAATCTCTCCCTCTTTGTCTCTCTCCCCCACACCAATAGTGTTTTTACTGCTGAACAATAAAGAGAAGCCCATGTATCCTCCCATTCCCTGTGTATCAACTAACGAAGCCGCATCTCATTAAAATAATAGATATCTAAGACATAAGATACTGCCATTATATTTTACATAATCAGTTTATGATTAAATATAATTAAACATGTGTGCATAAATATTTCCCCTACAGTAGCAGATCGGGCTTTAGCTCATGTTCTTCTCTACAACAACTGGCTTTTATGTGGGGGGGGGGGGGCGGGGGGGGGCGTGGGTTCTCGTCGCCAGCAATATATACATATTTAAATCATATAAAAACCCCTGTATGATGACGAGGACAAGCTCACATGAGCCCAACCAGATAATATTCATGGGTCCCCCCCTCCCCTCCTTCCTCTCTCTCTCTCTTTCTTTCTCTCTCTCTCTCTCTCTCTCTCTCTCTCTTTCTCTCTCTCTAAGTCCTTTATAAAGCTACTACTATTCCTACCTTTCCCCTCTCTCTCTCTCTCTTTCATATTTTTCTCTTTCTCTTCTTTCTCTCTCTTCTCAATCGGGCCTTCTTACCATCTTCCCATTTCGTCTGTTAGAAGCTCGAAAGAAAAAACCCACCCAGCCTTCTTCTCGGAACCTTCTAGGGCAGTTTTTGTTAGCAGTGCTTAAGAAAGAGCCCAAAACCACACACACACACCGCACCCCACCCCCAACACACGCGCGCGCACACACGCACACACACACACACAAAACCACACACACATATCAAGGGGGTCAATGGGAAGCTGCCTAATCTTCTTCTTCTTCTCCCCTTCTTTCTAGTCAAAGCACAAGGCACCGACCCCCTTCCTTCGATTCCATCCCCACGACCTCACAGATCTCCGAAGAGATATCAGCATCGACAAAAGTCCCGCGAAAATATTGCACAAAGCAATAGCACATATACACCCCGCTGGTGGGATTGGGATCGAAGATATAGATACAGTAGTACTTATCATATACGAAGATATCCTGTACGATAGTACAGCTGTTACTAGCTAGCTAGTTTGGCTTTGAATTCGCGAGACTTTCAAGTCAAAGAGATCCATGGATCAATTCACGCGAGGGCGAAGAGAGAGGGTTCACATAGGAGAAGAGGAGGAGGAGGAGGAGGAGGAGCAGCAGCAGCAGTTATTAATAGGGGCGGCCTCGAGGCGCCCGATTCAGTTTATTTCCTCGGGCTCGGCTGTTGCCGGTGGCCGTGCGGCGTCCGCTGCCTTGCAGGGTGGTTCTTCGGCGTCCACCTCAGCCGGCGCTGCTTTTCGGTGGTCGGGGGACGGGGGGGCATCGGCCAGCGGCGGCGGAGAAGGGGTCGGGGGCGAGGGGATGGCGGCCGTGGTAGAGAAGGAGCACATGTTCGACAAGGTGGTGACGCCGAGCGACGTGGGGAAGCTGAACCGGTTGGTGATCCCGAAGCAGCACGCAGAGAAGTACTTCCCGTTGGACGCGTCGTCGAACGAGAAGGGCCTGCTGCTGAGCTTCGAGGACCGCACGGGGAAGCCCTGGCGCTTCCGCTACTCCTACTGGAACAGCAGCCAGAGCTACGTCATGACCAAAGGCTGGAGCCGCTTCGTCAAGGAGAAGCGCCTCGACGCCGGCGACACCGTCTCCTTCGGCCGCGGCGTCGGCGATGCCGGGCGCGACCGCCTCTTCATCGACTGGAAGCGCCGTCCCGACCTCCACGACCTCCAGCCGCGCCCCCTCCCGCGCCTCCCCCTTCCCCCCGTCTCCACTTTCACCTTCTCCCGCCCCTGGCCCCCCACCGCCGCCGGACGCGTCTTCATCCCCCCACACCAAACCCCATCCGCCGCTGCCGCCACCCTCTTCGAGCACCACCAGCATCGGCAGGCCTACGACTACAATGCCGCCGCCAAACAGATCCTCTTCTTCCAATCGGCACCGATGCAGCCGATGCCGATGCCGCCGCCGCCGCAAATGATGGGGGTGCAAATGGGCTCGGCCGATCGGCCGATGGTTCTCGATTCCTTTCCGCTGGTCAACAACGCTGCCCCCGCCACCGCGGCCAAACGGGTCAGGCTCTTCGGAGTGGACCTCGACTGCCCCGATTCCGACGGCAGCGCCTACAACAACCCCAACGCTTTATCATTACGGATCGACAATCTCCGCTGGCCGCCGAGCCCTTCGCTCCCTCTCCTCCAGCTGCCGCCGAATGGAGGCAGCGGCGGCGCCCAATCCGCGGAGCCTTCGCCTTCCTCGTCGTCCGGAAAGGAGCCCCATTCCTCGTTGGATCTTGATTTATGAGGAAGAACAAAAACATGAAAAAAAAAAAAAAAAAAAAAAGGTCCTCTAGCAAGCTCTACTTACAATCGGCGCAAATCGACACCAATTCTGGAACGTGAGATGAAGATTCACAGGTTCTTTCATTTTTGTGCTTAATCATTTTACTCAATTGGCGCATCGGATATTATTGGAAGATTTTGGGATTGACCTAGAAAAGAAAAAAGCACTCCGAGGATGTATCCAAACTCGAATTCCTTCTTTTGGTTTCTTCTCTTCTAGCTTCTCCATCTTTATCTTCTTTTTCTTCTCCCTGGCCTTTTATTCCAATTGTATATATATTCATAATTAAAGACAAAGGCAACTCCTTTTGCCATACATATGATGATATTTCCAGTATGTAGAACCAACATTAATTTAACTAGTTCAAATTAATATTTTCTTCTCCTTGGAATTGTGCTCTCAATATCTAGAGCTCTCTAATGGTAATTTGTTCTATGAATATCAGTTATTGTATCTTTCTCAAAATACAGTTATAGTGTACATGCTATATATGCTTCTTTGTCTGGGATCCGCTTCATCCTCTCTTCACATAGCCCCAAAGCACTGGAAGCATGTCGTAAAAATGGAGGGACAGACACTTAATTATGGAGCACTGCAGGTCAGATCTTGATCCTTTCCCATTCGATCCTTTATCTGTTATACATTTATTGAGAGAGTATTTGTTTTTTGCCTGCTATGCACAGCACCTTGTATGATGTATATCATCCATGCATGTGTCATTATACCTCTCTT
Organism: Tillandsia leiboldiana; assembly: GCA_029204045.2. Taxonomy (NCBI): domain Eukaryota; kingdom Viridiplantae; phylum Streptophyta; class Magnoliopsida; order Poales; family Bromeliaceae; genus Tillandsia; species Tillandsia leiboldiana. The sequence goes on from CM055078.1 coordinate 19,137,177, forward strand.
GATTGATAAAAAAATTATAAAAACATAGGGCATATTTCTCAATAATAATTTTATTTATCAGCAATGAAGAGCTAAAGCTCTCTCTTCCAGTGGGTTTATATATGTACTTTAGATTGTTGGGATTATGTGTGGTATATGCCATCCAAAAGTTCCTAATGGTGGAAGGAGAGTGCAAACAATATAGGTGTATACTCATATGTTCATGAACATGGGATATATATAAGAAGTGGAATTTACATTGTGGTATTTAAATGTTATGTAAATCTATCTCTTGTACTGAGCTATAGTTGACATAAGTTAAGCTGTTTGGAAATACTGACAACAGGAAGTGTCAGAGCCACCATAACTAGTAATGTGGAGGATGGAATTTTCATTAAAAGGGGTGTATGCATGGTTTATTCGTACGTAGAGCACACTACCCTAAAAAGGGCATCAACTAAAAGAAAATGCAAAGAGGATCATAGGAAGTAGCTACTCGTGCTTATTACCTATTTATTATACTTCTTTAGACAAAATAAAATTAAGAGCCCATTAAATATGGAATGATCTGACATATCGAGCTCTTTTCTTTTAGTGCGGACTCCTGTTAGTTGTGCCATTATAATTAACTCGTCTCTTTGTTATGCTTTTTCTTTCTTTTGTTTTGCTCTTACACAGGTTTTTTTTTTTTTTTCTTCACCATATTTGTATCACAAAGGTTTCAAGTGCATTTAGGTCTACTATATACACCGCACAAACTAGCGTATTGCAGAAGCCCAATGTAACGGAGCTCTAGTATTAATAGACAATTCATGTTGATTTATTTGGTTGAAGTTCTTTATAAGGACAACTAACATAAGCTATTTATTTATGATTCAGGTGTTATATCTCGAATTTTAGTACCGTAAGATCTTGTTTTGATTACTCTCATATCATGTATTCGATCTAGATCCACTGCTTTTTAGGTGATCTTGTGTGCCAGTCTAACTCTCTTGAAGAGAGAACACTAAAACTCAACTTCTATGGAATGATAAGCACGTCTAGGTTAAAGGCTACTAGAGCCTCACTTGACATTAATTATTTATTTTTTATTACAGTCAAAAAAAAAAATTATTTATCATTTCTAGGTCAATTAGGAGGATAATAGATGAGTATTTAATTTGTTGCTGAGATAAAGGTACACAATATAGAAGACAGCGTGAGGCATATGGTTATATATACAAGTAAACGTAATTTAGATACTTGTTAAATATATCAAGTATACATGCTCAACATGAAAAGCATGTTCAAAAACTATAAATAGTCTATAACATCATAACCTAGTCGAGAGTTTACAAATTAACCACTCATAAACTAATCATATGACTGATTGTTAAGTTTTGATTAGATTTGTAGTTGTACCATAGTTGATTAATTTAAATCTGTTAAAGATAAATCTGTTAAGATTTAAATATTAATTAGGATAAAAAAATATTTAGATTAGGATTTGAATAGCTTTTGATGTAAGTTATAAATATAGTATAGTTGTTATTATTTTAATGGTGGTTGTAGGGTTTAACCACATTCATATGATACGATGGTGGTAAAGTTTAATAACATTTATATGACACGATGATGGCAGAGTTTAATCACACCCATATGACATGGTGGAAGTTAGGGTTTAGCCACATTCATATGGCATGGCTAAGGCGTCCATAATTTTGGATGCACATGCGGTGCGTTCAAAAAAAAAAGTTTTTTTAATTTATAGAAGTTGATGGAAGGGCGAGAGAGATTCAGAAAGAAGACTTGGGTTGAAACTACTGTATAGAAGAGGAATCATGTGTAATTTTTCTCTTAATTAATATATCTTATTTCACCCGCATTTACTGCTTTTAGTTTTTCTTCTCTTTGTGGTTGTGTCGATTTCAGTTTCTGTTGAGGTGACGGGTTTATGGTAAAGACCTGATTTGATACTTTCGTTGTGGAATTTCAACACTAGGCTGTACCGGTGTGAATTGCGGTACCGGAACGGATTACGGATTCACAAAATTTGGTATCGAAACGAGTATCAGATTCCCAACACTGATAAAGACTCATAGCAAGACAAAATACAAAACAAAATATCTCAATCACACACTCAACTGGTTTAAAGTAACTGGATAATTTGTTTAAGGTTCCTTTAACTAGATAAAATGCTTTGTCGAAATGTTTTCAGTTGATAAAATTCAAGCATTATATATTACCAATACTTTGTACATTTTATATTAAAGCCTACGTGAATGGTAGGTAACTTAATTGGTATAACCATTTTTAACCAAGTATTCGGTCCTTTTTGCTGGTCTCTCTTATGGAAATGAACTTTGGCGTTGTTAATAACCGTATAATGGTGACTTAAGGCATGAACTCCTACAGCCTCATTCAATTTAAATTGTTGATTATCTTTTCTTAATTGTTTGAGGGTTAAACAACTTCTCGTTGTAATCTGAATGAGGCTGGATTTTATACTGATCCTTTGCAATGATGGAAGAACTTTTGTGAACACTAAACTTGTTTGAGTTTTGCAATTTTGACTGCATGTACATGTATACATACTTTAATATCTACTTACCAGATATATGTTTTTTCCTATATAAATGTTTGAGTATCATAGTTTTGACTATGTAAATATAGCTTTTTTTAGTATCTACTTAGCCATAAAGATCTTATTATATACTTAATTTTACTCTTTCAGCGCAATCTAAGTCATATGGGTTGCAAAGTTAGTTTCATCAATATAGATTAATTTTGTTTGCTCTTCGAGCAATTTTTTCTTCACCAAATTGTCGTAAACTTGTGACTTTGAGATACAAACTTATGAATTAGATCAGAAATACAATGATCATGAAGTATGATATTTCTCTTTCTTCATTTTGTAAGTATTTCACTTCCAATTTATCAGTGTAAAAATGCTAATATATACAAATAGCTCTTAATCCGCCATTCTAGAAAAAGTGGATTTTTTTTCTCTTATTTATCTAATAAATATCTTTCTTGTTAGACATGTCTCGAATTTTAGAATCGAAAAATTTTCTAATTCTATTCTGTTTTAGTTATCCATTAAGTTAAGTTTGGATTATATCTAATTTTAGTAGATTCGTATTTCTAATTGTATTATGATTTAACCACTATTATAAATATATTATTATTTTATTAGTTTGGTGCGGCGGATGAGAAGGAGTATGGGTGTATTTTGGGATTAGCATTTTCGTGAGAGAGACATATTTTGTACACCACTTTGATTATAATAAAAGCCTCCGCTCCTTCTTCGCCCATAAATGTAGGTCAGTGGCCGAACCACGTAAATATTATGTGCTTTATTTTTTTTTTTCTGTTTTTCGATTCTCTTTTGTATTTTCGCGTTCAACGAATTAAATTTTTTCTACTTTTGTCAGAACATTTCTACCTTTCTTGGAGGTTGAAAAAGAGCTCGTATATATGGGTCCCCCTAACCTCTCATCCTGCTGGATGGATTTTACTCAAAAATAGTCAAAAGTTTCTTGTCATGAAAATGCAGAAACCAATCAGTAACTATTTGCTTTGTCTGCTTAACTTTTTCCATGTTTTTCTACTATTGCTTCTCTACGATAATGAGATGCATCATAAAATTCAAATTGTAGCAAAATTTATGAGAAATTTTTTTTTTTTGAAGTAATATGAGGAATAGTTTTGAAATAACAAAAACATAAGAGACCCATGTTTGTCTAAGTGTTGTTGCCTCAACCCCAAATAAAGGATGTCATGCAAAAGGGAATTAATAGAGGCTCAGCTTTCACACTAGGGAACATTTTTATCCCCCGTAAAAGAGATACATGAGGCATAAAGATACATCCAGATGACAACCGCTAGGCTGGAACAAAGTATTTTCGCCGTGATTTATTTGCTTTTCTTTTGCTCTTGATTCATGGTTCAACTATGTAAATTAAGCATATAAAGATATTATGAAAAGAGTAATGAATATTCAAGTGTGCTATATATATGCAACCATATAAAGATGTTGGTTTAAAGGGACAAACATTCTGCCCTATGGCGGGAGGTTGGGTTGGACCAAGTCGCATTCAAAATGATAGAAGGTTAGGTTAAATCGAGTCATATTCGAAGTGGCAGGAGGCTGATTGGGCCAAGTTATAATCGAGATTCGTAAGTACTGTATTTCTATACTTTAAGTGGATTAGTTGTGTATTTTTAACCGTTCGAGTTTTTAAGATTAATAATTAACGTCAATGATTCGACAAATGATATCAAAATCAAAGGTCACGAGCTTGATTTTCGCATGCTGCAAATTTGTACTGGTGCTGGAGTGGGGATTGTTGGCTTAGAATGGTCAGCATCTTGTCCTGTGGCAGTAAATCAAGTTATACCAAGTCACGTTTAAAATAGCGGGAGGCTGGGTTGGGCTGTGTCATGTTCAAAGTGGTGGAAAGGTGGTTGGACCGAATTATAATCGAGATCCGTGAGCACTATATCTGTGCGCCTTAAGTGAATTAATTGTATATTTCTAACAGTTCAAATTTTTTTAAAAAAATAATTAGCGCCAAGACAAAATATACTCTAATTATCACGTTTCAGTTCTCTATTCAGTATATATCTTGAAATTGGTTCATATGCATACACTATCCTCTCGTATTTTGTGTTAAGCTTGAGATGGCCTCATAAGTCAATGATTAGTTATTCTCATTGATGTTGATAGGAGTTATCACTGATCACCGATTTGTACTATTAGATAGAACTACAATGTTTTCTTGAGTGAATAAATATTGAACTACAATTTACTTCTATCAATGTGTTTAGTATTCAAACCGATTTTGCTGTCAGTGTTTATTATAAATTTTTGCAGGGGCTTTCTATCTTATTATTTGGTTGCCTCAAGATTTTCGTTGAGAATGATAGCTAGGTACCCAAACTTGTAAAGAGGAGTGTTTACGGTGAGTTGACTACGGACAAAGACTCCATTTTTTATTCCAACTACAAATTTCAAATAGCATGTTTAAACAACACTCTCAACACCCTCCTGCTTGGCGCATGCTTAGATCAAATCATATATAGTTCACAATGTCATCTTCCCAATTAGTGTTCTAATACTGGTGTTTGATCAACCAAAGTATCCAAGTGATTGTTTCAGTTGGTTCTCATATTTGCTTGCTAGCTACTGCTATGGAATTTCATATAAAAGGTTGCAATGCCTTTTTTTTTTGGAATGATCAGGATAGGGTTAAATATCAACATAAAATAAAACTTAAGGTTATTACACTTCTCATTTGCATAAATTTGTATTAAGTATTTATCTTTATGCATGATTTAGTGTATATGTATATACCTTGAGTCTTGATGACTACAATTCGTGGAATCATTGACAGACTGATCTAGATATGTTACTATGATAGAAGATTTAATTTGATGCCTGATTCATTGGAGATGATATTGGCTCATTATTTTCCTTTTCTCTTTCTCTAGAAACAATTATTCCTCAATGCATGCAAGACAATTATTTCTCTTTTAATGAACAAGGAAAAAGGTTTAGTATCAGGCAAGGCTTCAATCTGCATGTGCTTATCAGTAAAGGACAGCAAAAATGGCCACAATGGTTAGCAACTTATCGTTGAAAATAAAGCCTCGCAGCCTTATTCTGCACCTCATATTTCAAAGAAGCTGGACCAATTATATATCCGGTGTAAAGGAGAGATATTTATTGTAATGAGTTTATTTCTCTGACCCTCTGTGAATGAATGTTGCCATTTAAGTTCATGCAACTTAAGGATATTTATATGAGGCCTTCACTGTGTAGGTAAGATTAATGGTGATAAAAAAGAATGCAACTGCGGAACAATGCTTTCCCTTTCATTTGCTATCCGTGATCCATGAGATTTCGTATCCCTCAAGGATCAAAGTCATATCTAAAGGATAAAAGATTTGCATAGTAAAGTACTTAGCACTACAACAAAATTAAATTATAGGAGTACATGTTTGTGACACTTTTTTACAAGTATTCCATTTATAGTTCATCTATATTCAAAATTAGATTATAGGAATACATTTTTGGGACACATTATAGTAATGTGTCGCTATACACCCTAGCGACGGTACATATAGCGACACTAATAGCAAGTATCGATATTTTTTTCAGCAGTATTTTTTTTAGTTTTTAGCAATATTTAAAAATATCGATATAGCATAATTTTATTGTAGTGTAAAATTAATGCGTAAGTGATAGCAAGATTTATAACCCACTAGGCAAGGGTATGAAGTATTGCTAATCACTTTCAATCTTCCAAGCAGATTAAGCCTGATTGAGTCCCCATGAAGGTTATTCATTTGGTATATGCATTGTGTTGAAGGCTAAACACTACAACAAAATTAGGTTATAGGGACACATGTTTGTGACACTTTTATATAAGTGTCCTATTTATAGTCCATCTATATCTAAAATTAAATTATAGGGACATATTTTTGGAATACATTATAGTAATGTGTCGCTATACACCCTAAGGACGGCATTTATAGCGATACTAATGACAAGTGTCGGTATTTTTTTCAGGAGTATTTTATTTAAATTTTAGCAACACTTAAAAGTGTCGCTATAACATAGTTTTATTGTAGTAAAATTATCTACGTTCTCCGAAACACACACTGAAAGCCAAACTATCTACATTCTCTAAAAAACACACACACAAATGTTTTCTTACTATAACACATTCCAAATGGAATATTGTTAGAATTTAGTTAGATTTGTAATTAAATCTTAATTGGATTAGTATTAATATTTAAATATGTTAAAAATATATTAATTTAGATTTAAATATTAATTAGAGTATAATTTTAATTTAAATAGATTTGGTTATATCTTAGGTGGAGCTTAATTTATATATATCTCTAATATAGAGAGATTTTATATATATATATATATATATATATATATATATATATATATATATATATATATATATATATAACGGGTGAGACTCTTGATGTCGATAGTATTTTTAAAAAAGTCATATAGATTGCATGCACCTTGTGCACGGATGCATGTGAGAGAGAAAAGAGAGAAATATTTTAGATTTATAGAAGACGAGAGAATGTGAGAGAGATTCAGGAGGAGCTAGAGCTCGGATTGAAGCTACTCTATTGTGAAAGAGGGGTCTGTGTAATTCTTTTCTTGGTTAATGAATCTTATTTCATTCGCATTTTTTTGCTTTTTGGTTTTTTCTCCTCTGTGTATCTGTGTCGATTTCAGTTTCTATTGAGGAGACGGTTTATGGTAAAAATCTAATTTGACGTTTTTGTTGCGGAATCCCAACAACCGGTACAAGAGCAAGTTGCGGATTCACAAAATCTGGTACCGGAGAGAGTACCGGATTCCTTACAATTAGTATCAAGATAAAGATTATCGATCCTCAGGAGAGATCGACATCAGAGTACTGGATTACCGATCATCACTAGGGGCAATCACAATTTGATCTCGTTAGGTGTGTTGGACTCGAAGGTATGTAATTTTTCGACTTTAGGTGGAGCTAAGGGGGTCCAAAAGCGAGGTAGGATCGTACAGAGATACAGTCTCTCAAGGTGAAGATAGCTCGATGTAGCGATTAAAGATTACAAATCAAATTAAGGTGGAGATTGTTAGAATTTAGTTAGATTTGTAGTTGCATCCTAGTTGGATTAAGATTAGTATTTAAATCTGTTGGAGATAAATTCGTTAAGATTTAAATATTAATTAGAATAAAAATTTACTTAGACTAGGATTTGAATAGCTTTTGATGTAAGTAAATATAATATGTGCGCTATTATTTTGACGGTAGTGGTAGGGTTTAATCACACCCATATGATATGATGGGGATTAGGATTTATCCACAGCTATATGGCATGGTCAAGGTTGTCTGCCGCCATGAACGAACCGACCCCGCGATGAGTGGTGGTCATTCATGATGCAGATCGAGTTTGTTTGAATTTTGTATTTGAAATCAGGTTTGTAGGTTCATGGCTTTCAGCAGACTCAAGAATCTGCCGTTAATTACCCCACACTTGCAGTGTTAAGGAACACTCGATTAAGAGACCAAAAATAAATGATGATGATGAAAGAGGCCGAACTTTTATTGATACGGCTTTCGAGTACATGGCTTAAGTAGGGACATACCCCCACTGTACATGAGTGAGATGCTCAATTTATAAACTTTGTGGCCCTTCGAAAATGGGTGGTGGTCGAATGGGGTTGAGTTTGATATGATTTGGGTTGTTTAGTTTAGTGACTTTTCGGTCGTTTGGATTTGGTTGTTTGGGTTTGAGTTTAGTTTAATAACTTTTCGGTCGTTTGAATTTGGTTGTTTGGATTTGGGTTTAGTTTAATGACTTTTCGGTCGTTTGGATTTGGTTGTTTGGATTTGGGTTTAGTTTAATGGCTTTTCGGTCGTTTGAATTTGGTTGTTTGGATTTGGGTTTAGTTTAATGACTTTTCGGTCGTTTGGATTTGGTTGTTTGGATTTGGATTTAGTTTAATGACTTTTCGGTCGTTTGGATTTAGGTTTAGTTTAATGACTTTTCGGTCGTTTGGATTTGGGATTAGTTTAATGACTTTTCGGTCGAATGGGTTTGTGAGTCGATTAAGTTGACTCAGCAGATTCATTTGGAGTTAGCTCGGTTTGAACTCTTGATTTGTTTCAGTTCGGGTGGAGCTGGTTTACTTGATTTGGATTATCCCTAAAGTTCGGTTTGAACCATTGTTCGGGTTGGGTTCAAATTGAATTGGTTTGAACCTTTTGTATTTGATTTGAGCTGAGTCGGTTTAGGCTTTCACTTGATTTGTCCATTTTGAATTTGATTTGAGTCAAACCGTTATACTTTGGTTCAGAACCCTTTGAGACATGGTCTAGGTCGAACCCTTATGACTTAGTTTGAGACCCTTTGAATTCGATTTGGGTCGGGCCTTTATAGTTCGACTCAATTTGGACCCTTTCATAGTTCGGTCTGGTTTGGATCATAATCTTATGGTTTAGTTTGAGATCCGTTTGAGTTTGATTCAGGTTGAGCCACCTTGGGGTTCGGTTCAACTTAGAATCCCTTTGCATTTGGTTTGGATCAAACTCTTGTGATTTGGTTTGAAATCCGTTTGAGTTTGATTTGAATCCCCCTCTTCACGGCTTGGTTTAGAACTCAATGATTTCGATTTGGGGTCAAGCTGGTTCATGGTCCGGTTCAAGTTGCATATAGTTCCGTCTAGATTTGATTTAGGTTGAATCGGTTTATGGTTTGATCCGGCTTGGCTTGATCCTCCCGCGGTTTAGTTCTAGTTGAACCGACTTGTAATTTAGTTCGGCTCAGTTTTGGCCTCCTGTGGTTCTGTTTGGGTTGAACCGACAAGTTGAATCCTTTATAGTTTGGTTTAAACTGAACCGGCTTGTGGTTCGGTTTGGTTCGAACCTCATGCAGTTCAGTTTAAGTTGAATCCGCCTAGGTTCAAGGTGTATCCTTCACGGCGCGGTTTAGGTCGAGCCGGCTTGTAGTTCGGTTTGGTTTGACTCGGTTCTCCTGTGATTCCGTTCAGGTTGAACCGGCTTGTAATTTGATTTGGCTCGGCTTGGGCCTCATGTGGTTCTGTTTGGGTTGAACCGACAAGCTGAATTCCTTATGGTTTGGTTTAAGTCGAACCGGCTTGTGGTTTGGTTTGGCTCGAACCTCATATAGCTCAGTTTAAGTTGAATCAGCCTAGGTTCAAGGTGTATCCTTCATGGCTCGGTTTAGGTCAAGCCAGTTTGTAGTTCGGTTTGGTTTGGCTCGGTTCTCCTGTGATTCCGTTCAAGTTGAACCGACTTGTAATTTGGTTCGGCTTGGCTTTGTCCTCCTGTGGTTCTGTTTGGGTTGAACCGACAAGTTAAATCCTTTATAGTTTGGTTTAAACTGAACCGGCTTGTGGTTTGGTTTGGTTCGAACCTCATGCAGTTCAGTTTAAGTTGAATCCGCTTAGGTTGAAGGTGTATCCTTAATGGCTCGGTTTAGGTCACGAAGATGGCGATTGGCTCTACCAGTGCCTATCACGAAGATGGCGATTTGATTGAGTCGAGCCGTGCCTATTACGAAGATGGCGATTGAATCAATCGGTGCCTATCATGAAGATGACGATTTGATCGAATCGAGTCGTGCCTATCACGAAGATGGCGGTTGGCTTGATCGGGGCCTATCACGAAGATGGCGGTTTGATCGAGTCGAGCCGTGCCTATCACGAAGATGGCGATTGGCTCTACCGGTGCCTATCACGAAGATGGCGGTTTGATTGAGTCGAGCCGTGCTTATCACGAAGATGGCGATTGGCTCGACCGATGCCTATCACGAAAATGGCGGTTTGATCGAGTTGATTTATTTTTATAATTTTTATTTTTATTTTAGTATTATTTTTTTTGGAGTAGGAATTTGTGTGTCGAGCCTATCACGAAGATGGCCGCACAATCAAATCGGTTGGAGAACCGTCGTCATGTCGTTCGGCGCGCGTCTTCAGGAGACGGGTGTTTAGTGAATATGCACGCATGACATAGTAACGATCCAATGCCGGATTTGATCAGTCGAGCCTATCACGAAGATGGCCGCACAATCAAGTCGACAAAAAAAATCGCCGCTATGTCGTTTGTGCGCATGCACCGACCCACCCGCCATCATCTTGGTGGTGGGATAGTCTTGTGGCCGCCATTATTGCCACCGTCAAAGAAGGAAGAAGAGGCCATGAGACCTCCTCGCACGTCGTCGTCGTCGTCGCCATCATGGTCGCCGTCGAAGAAGGAAGAAAAGGCCATCGTTGTCGTCGTCATCGCCATCATGGCCGCCGTCGCCGTCGTCGTTACCGTCGTGCATCCATTTTTTTTGTTTTATTTCTTCTTCTCTTTTTTTTCTTTTTTTTTTTCTTTTTTTCTAAAACCATCTTTCCCTTTTTTTTTGAATCTAATGGTCCAATTTATAGTGATTTTAGGACCTCTTCGTTTTGGAAAACAATTCAAAAAATTTCAAAATATAATGCAACGATATATTTTTATTTCTTTTCCCTTTTTTCTTTCTTTTCTTTTTCCTTTTCAATTTTGAATTTCAAATTTTATATCTCATTCCTTTATTTTTTTTTGTTTACTTCTTTTCCTTTTCTTTTTTCAATTTTGAATTTCAAATTTTGTATCTCATTTCCTTTCTTTTTTTTTTTATTTCTTTCCTTTCTTGACTATGGGTCATCAATGGCAAGTATCAATCAATTAACATTTAATTAATTTTTTTCATCTATTTTCATATTTCTTTTCTTTCCTTTTTCTTTTTTAATTTTGAATTTTAATTTTTTTTTTTGTCTCAACAAAGGTGTTCATGATTTTAGATGCACGTACGGGTGCATTCAAAAAGAGAATCTTCTAGGTTTATAGAAGACGAGAGAATGATAAGAGAAATTCAGAAGTAGGGCTGGGTTGAAACTACTTTTTTATAGAAAATGAGTTATTTTGTAGAAGATGAATCGTTGTAATTTTTCTTTTAATTAATGAATCTTATTTCACCCGTATTTTTTGTTTTAATTTTTCTTCTCTTTGTGGTTGTGTTGGTTCCAGTTTCTGTTGAGGTGACGAGTTTATGGTAAAAATCCGATTTATTACTTTCGTTGCGAAATACCAATATTAGACGGTAACGGAGTGGATTGCGGTACCGAAACGGATTGCGGATTCACAAAATTTGGTATCGGGGCGAGTACCAAATTCCCTACAATTAGACTTCAAAAAAAATTATTTTGATTTTGAAAAACCTATTCGGTGCAATTAGTAATTAATCATTTTTATTTAGATATTATAAAGCATTAATTCCATTTAAGTAACATAGTGTTCCATAATGTTATTGAATATTTCATTATAAAAGCTAAAAACATGATTAAATTCGACAAAGAGATATTTCAATTAAACATACCATAAGCTTAGATAGTAAAATCGAAGTTCCAAAGTCGAACTTTACTAAACTGTGCTATAGTTGAGTAATGCTTGCATTTTAGTTCCTAGGGAAAATGTAGGTTTGAAGAGCAACAGAAAATTCAATGAGAAGTATAATACCATGACCAAATGAGTGGAAAATAAGTTAGGTTAACAATAAAAGGAGTGTAAACTTTCTTAAGAAATCCGGTAAGTTAAGGACTTACTCCTTTCTCTATTTTATTATTTATTATAATATTATTATTATTAGAAGAAGTTTAGGATTTTGATAGATTTAACCATTTATTTTTGTAATTCCCTACCAGTTCGCTTGGCAATTTGGAAGTTTCCAATCAATTTCTTATTTGTACTGAACTAATGCTATATATTTTGAATCTAAAACTGGGAACATACTAATTTCTATTAGCATCTTATAGTTTGCTCTATCAACTGTCCTTAACGCAAGTGACAAAGAATTTGATGGTTGATATCCGAAGTCCCGAATTCAAAGCCTAATTGTTTCGCATTTCTAGCTAAGTCTATTTAAAAATAAACGAAGCAGGTCATACTACCTTTCTCTCAAAAATAAAAAAATCTTATAGTTTACTCTCAAACTTAGTACAGTAAGTTAGGGCTAAAGACCAATTTCAAGTTGAATGCATTTATAGCCTTTAATCAAGCCTAAAGAAGAAATTGTATGTTCTCAATATTCAAATTTCAAACTTACAATCGAATTTGTGGCTATAGCCATGTAAAGGATCGTTCCCAAATAAAGAGGAAAATGAAATAAATAGGTGATGCTTTGATCATGTGTGAAAGGAATGGCTCTCACCAATTAGGGGCCTAGCATGCCTAACCTTCACGCCAACTAGATGTCTAGGTCCTATGAGCCTGGGCCAATTTGAGTGAGTCGTGAGGATGTCGATCGTCACCATGGTGGTCCATGCAATATGAGTTAGGGAATAGAGCGGGGATAGTCTATGCATGTACATTATTCCGCCCAGAAGTCGATAAGCATCACTTTTTTTTCACACATATATCCCACCACCATGCCCGTGCCGTCCATCGCAAGGAAACGTCGCTGTAGTCCATGTGATCTGAGCATTTCGCCGAGCACCTGTCAAGCATGAATTGAGACAATCGCCACTTGAATTCGACCGCCACCGCCACCACTTGTTCGTAGAAAAGAGATCATCTATTGGGCTTTTATCGCTAGGATTTTAGCAGCGTGTATATGGTGTTGAGAGGAATTGTAGCTAGTCCAATTCTAGGATATCGTATATCACCTAATTAGATGTCCCTGTAGCTAGTTGTGATATCCGACAGGTACATATATCTCTCAACTTAATTGTCTTGGCACCTAATTTGTAGGGGAGATAGTGTCGGCAGGAAAAAAGAAAATAAATTGTGTTTCCTTTTCACTTGAAACTACTGCCAATTTGTTTGTTTGTCACTGCTATATTGATATCCAATTTCTCTTTTTTTTTTTTAGAAATATATCCCCAGCTTTATTATTTCTATCAAACAAATGAATCGGTGTGGCACATCAATAGAGTCACACCTCTTGGAACAAATGATATACAAAACCTTCCTCCTTAATAGTTGAACTAATATGACAATGAGCTACTTAACTCTTGAAATGATTTTTTGTGACAAGTTTATACCAAAGTAATTAAGAACCCGATTAGCTCATGGCCGAGAGAATTTTCACAGCGACAGCACTTTATAAGCCATGTAGTACCACCGCGTGCTCCTGATGTTTGGCTCACGCTGGATGTTAAAGAAAGTTTCAAAAAGAGTCAGTTTTCTTTTCAGATTCTCAAAATTCTCTGCTCTAAACTCTAAACTCTAAATTCGTCAAACTCAATTCTTGGGATTATTTTGAGACATGCATTGTCTCACTTACGCTATATATATATATAGTAGAGTTTATATATTTTTAAAAGTACAAGACAATTTATACTTGTGAATTTTTTACCATTAGATTTGTGTTGGGATTTGTATTTTTATAAAGTCAACTAAATAGAGAGAAAGAAAAAATATAAAGCATAAATCTTAATACAAATCCAATGGTAAAAAATTTACAACTATAGATGGACTTGTGCTTTTAAAAGTATGTAAGCCCTACTATATATATATATATATATATATATATATATATATATATATAGAGAGAGAGAGAGAGAGAGAGAGAGAGAGAGAGAGAGAGAGCTAGCTTGTATGCTTTTAAAAGTACGAAGGCTTCCGTGCTCTCAAGTTATTTTCGATATTTTGACTTATGAATGGACAATCGGTTCCCTTAAGCTTGATCTAGAGTATTTAAGCCTAAAAATTAAATTTCGCGAATTTTTGATATCATTTACCTAATGATCAAAGTGGTTCAAAATTAATAATTTTAATAATCGTGGTGAGCTGTTTGTATGTTTAACGGTGTAGAAATATTCAAATCATTTAAAATTTTGATAGAAAATTTTTTATACTATATAGAACAAGATCAATATCTTTGATCTAAAATTTTAGTATCATATCATCACATTTTTTACAATAGCACATATCTAATATTGTACTTTCTCTTTCTCTCTTTTTTTTATAATAACACAAATCTCAATGCAAATTCTACGGTAAAAAATTCACAAGCATAAAGCTCTCTTCCCCCCTCTCTCTCTCTCTCTCTCTCTCTCTCTCTCTCTCTCTCTCTCTCTCTCTCTATATATATATATATATATATATATATATATATATATATATATATATAACTAGACTACTATGCTATCGATAGCACCAAGGTATTGGTGCTATTTAGTTTTTAGCCTTTAAATTAAGAAGTGTGCGGTTAGGATGATAGTGGTCCCTTAGGGTTTAGTGGGTGGTTGGTGGAATACTATGATTTAACGAGTGAAAATAATTAAAAGGGTAAATCTAACGATGGAAAACTTGGTAGCACTTGATACTATCGATAGCATAGTAACCGGACTTTGTGTGTGTGTGTGTGTGTGTGTGTGTGTGTGTGTGTGTGAACCATTTTTTCAGAAATGAGTCTTTCTTTTCACAAATTTTTCAAACATATTTCATGCAACACTCCAATAGTCTAACATTGGATGAAAATAAAGTTCTAATTAGAAATATAAGAAGCCTCCACCATAATAATAATAATTGGGTTTAAGCATTTTGGGTTGTTGGTTTAGACCCAACGAGCCAACGAGTTATTATTGTTAGCGGATCAGATCATTATATCTGGTATTAGAGCCAAATACCATCCGAAAGTGTGAAAGTTTGGTGGGAGCCATCTCTGTGATCCAATTTGAACATGACGAGAACATCAGGGTCTAAATCAGGGAAGTATGCATTATAAGAAACTCTCAATATATGAACGCTTTTTAGACAATGTTTGTTGGAAGCGCCCCTATAATATAAAAAATACTGACGCTTCTAAAAGTATCATCATATAAATTCTCTATTGTATCAAACTAATTTATTAAATGATAAAGTTTACTATTATTTTTAATTTTTTGACATTTTAAAGTATCAGGATTTCAAAAAATTTCGACGCTTTAATGCGTCGGAATATATTTTACCTACAATTGGTATGAGCGTCGATATATACGTGATGACTTTTCATTTGTCGACGCTTTAACCGACACTTTCAAATGTGACACAACACTACATTGAAATTCTTTTAAGTTTCGTTAAATCCCAAAAAAAATGCCCTTAAATCTTAATTCTCTTGTAATGATGTAACGCTTCAATAGTCCTACATCAGATGTAAAACAGAATCTAATTAAGAATATAAGAGACATCACACCCTAATAATAATAACTAGATTTAAGTATTTTGAGCATGTGGTTTGTGTCTAACGTGTTATTATTGTTGTAGGGTCGCATTATTATATTTGGTATCATAGCTAGCCGGTTCACTAGACGAAAATGTGAGGCGGGCCTCACATCGCCTGGGGATCTTGGGCTACATCGACTACGCTTCGTCACCTTGAACGTTTGGATCCCTTGATGGTACAAATTTCTATCCCGATTTTTTTATTTTAAATTTAATTTTTGTTTGGATTTTAGCGCGATGTTTTATGATATTCATTCTTAAATTATTTTTCTTTCGAATTCGTACTTTAAAGTCTCGTTGTATCTAAACATATATAAAATTACATTAGAGTTCTCAATTAATAGAAATTTACATTCGGATTTCTAAACTCTTTCTCCTATATCAAGTTGTCGTTTCAACGGACGATGACGATTAGAGCACGCGGCGAGGCCCTCGTTGATTGCGTATGGGTGGATGATATCTTCGCGCAACTCGATCAGATTTAGCAGTGGAACTTTTTTTTTTCTTTTTGATAAAGTTTTCCTTTTTTTTCCGACTTTTTTTTTTCAAACAAAGCTGAAATTTTTATAATAATAATATATCCCTCATACAAATAGTCAAGATCATTTATAGAATTTCCTACTAACAAACTCAATATAATCTGATAAATACGGTAACAAAAATAATAACTAAAAGAACTAAATCTATCCAGATTATTATCTAGAATGCTAATATTCAGGTAACAAAATAATAACTAAAATACCTAAATCTATCTCGAACCATGCAAAGTTGGTTCGAACTTTAGTCGCATCCAACGTCTTGAATCATGGCGCGATCACATTATCAAGTCAGATACTTAGTTTACGACGACGGTGGCGGACATAAGTCTATATGTATGATTGGGCTAACAAAGATGTTAGGGTTTAAACGGGGGGAGTTTGTGGCACTCTAATAGTCTCACAACGAATGAAAATGAGGTTGTGATTGGTTACAAAAGAGACCACGAACTCTAGTAATAATAATTAGGCTTAGACATTTTATGCGGGTGGTTTGGGCCTAACGAATTATTATTACTAGCCGATCGGATTGTTATACCTCTTCTGCCAACTTTGCGCTGCTCTCAGGTGTTTTTTAATCATATGAATTTTTTTAATAGTTTGCTGGACGATCTCTAGACCAAACAGTTTTCTTTTACCAACATCATTCCAAAACAGAGGAGACCTACACTTCTTTCCATACAAAGCTTCAAAAGAAGTCATTTGTATGCTAGCTTGGAAATTATTATTGTAAACAAACTTGACAAATGATAGGTGATGATCCCAAGAGTCTCTCTTATTGATAACACTAGTCTGTAATATGTCTTTTAAAATTTGGATTGTCCTCTTTGATTGACCATTTATCTGGGGATGTAAGGCGATACTGAATTCCAATGCGGTTCTCAAAGCTTTATTCAATCCTTTTCAAAAGTGAGCCACAACTCTCGAGTCACGATCAGACATGATCGAGACTAGAACACCATGCAAATGTATTATCTGTACAATATAAAGCTTCGCTAATTTCCCCAAGGTCATACTCGTTTTTATAATCAGAAAATGCGCTAATTTAGTCAATCTGTCGACTATACCCAAACTACGTCGTTGCCTTTCTCACTTCAAGGTAGTCTGGTAACAAAATTCATTGTTATTCTTTCCCATTTCCAGTCAGGGGAATGGATTGAAGTAAACCAACTGGTCTCTACTTGTCGACTTTCACACGCTAACAAGTCAAACACTTAGTTATGAATTCTGCAATATCCCTTTTCTTGTTACTCCACTAGAAAACATTCTTCAAATATTTTTACATTTTGGTTCCTTCAGAGGACACTGAATATTCTGACTAATGGGCTTTCTTCAAGATTTCGTTTTTGAGATTGAAAATTCTGAGAACACATAACCGGTCCTTGAACCTCAAAAAGCCATCTTCGTGGATCTTGAACTCCAATTGTACTCCTAATTTTACTAACTATCGAGTCTTCTAAAGATGTAGGTCCCTTGTCTTGGTTGACTTAACCTTATCAATCAGTGTAGGTTCTTGTAAATTTACCTATTAAGCTTCAGACCTACGGATACAGATTTCTATGTCGAACCATCCTGGGTCCTTCAAAATATGTCGTTGAAAAGTTATGTCGCAATATTCTCAGTTGATTTTCTGTTGAGAGCATCGTCTACGACATTAGCTTTGTCGGAATGCCACTTGATAGTCACATCGTAGTTTTGTTAGAAAAATAATCGCACTAAATCTGATTGTGATTAAATTATCTAACAAAATTGTGAATAAATAAAATTGTAATACTTACAGTTTAAATGCTACGGTAATTCCAGAAATTGTAGTAAAAAGAAGTCGAATAAAATGATTGATCCGGAAGCGTGCGAGGCACTGCCCTAAGGCGTATTTCCGTCCTTCGTGCGGATTAATCGCAGATACCACCATAAGGTACGACTGAAACTCCTCTTCCTACGAGCACGACCGTGAAAGAGGTTTAACAAAGTTTCTTTCAACACACGATAGTAAAACAATATAAGAAAATAAAATTGAAATATAAATTAAATATCTCTAAAACTTTTCTTTTGATTTCTCTTGCTTGTGTATGTGTATGAGTGTGTGTCTCTTTGTAAATATGTACACAACACTATATATATAGGTATAAGGTGAATGTTACCCAACATTCACATCACCATAAAGAGAGCAATTAAAAGCCCACATTGAGTGCAAAAAACGTCCAAAATTAATTAGAAAATTAATAAGGATTAAATGATAATAAATAAAAATAAACTTAATAAATAAATTTAAAAAATTAAAATTAAATTAATAATAAAATAATTTATTGGAAATTTTGGAATTTTGAATTTTATTCCAACAAGTTTTTCTATAACTCTAGTCATTTTTTCTGTCTCATATTTAGCTTCTTCTGTGTGAAGGTATATTTTAGATTTTTATGATCAATAAAAATTTAACAAGGCTTGTCGTAGAGATAATGTCTCCATATTTTCAATGTAAAAATCACAGCTCTCAATTCTAGGTCGTGAGTCGAGTAGTTCACCTAGATCGGCTTTAGTTGTCACGAAGTATAAACAATCACCTTGTCATTCTGCATCAGGACACATCCCAATCCTTTCTTCGAGGCAATCATTATAAATAGTGAATCCCTTGCCCCTAACAAGCATGGTAAGGATAGGTGCTAATATTAAACGTTTCTTCAACTCCGTAGAGCTTTGTTCACATTCATCTGACCATTAAAACTTAATTCCTTTTCGGGTCAAATGAGTCAAAGGTGCAGTAAGGCGAGAAAAACTCTCTACGAATCTTTTCTATAGTATTCTGCTAAGCCCACGAACCTCCAGATCTCAGTGACGCTGCTTGGTCTCGACCAATTCTCTACTGCCTCTACCTTCTTAGGATCCACCGAAATACTTTTATTGGAAACAATATATCTGAAAAAGAAATGCCGTCTATGAAGAATACTACGAATTTATTCAAGAAATGTTTGAAAACCCTATTAATTAACTTAGACCAAATGAGTTATTATTGCTAGCGGATCAGATCGTTATATTCCCAGTCACAACCTTACTCTTATTCGATGTGAGACTATTACAATGTCACAGACTCCCCCTATTTAGGTCCTGACATCTTCGTCAACACAATCACATATTGCCAAGATCATCCGGTGATGTGATACCCGCCTCACACATTCGGCTAGTGAACCGACTATAATACCAAATATAATAATCCGACATAATAACAATAATAACATATTAAATCAAAACCACATACTCAAATTATTTAAATTCAATTATTATCATTATAGTGTGACATTTCTTATATTCCCAATTAAAACTTGTTTTCTATCCAACGTGGGATGGTACGTTACACCTCATCATAGTAGCCTTATTCCATTTCCCTAGCCTTCTCAACCTTGTACCTCCTTCATTGTATGGTTCACAATTTAATATTTCATTGACATTTTCAATTAATTTACTTTTTATGTCATCTGCCAAGACAATTGTGAATTGCCAACTTTTGGAGATGACATAGCAGATTATTTGAACGCAACATCATCATGCGGTAATTAATACCAGAACAACTAAATCAGCTTTCATTTCATTCACCATTAGGGAATATAAATTGGTTTGGCAAATGTGATTCGAGTAAATTGAAACTAAAATCCGATGCACTAATTGCACAAATTTAAAGATCTAAATTATTCCCACCCCCCACCCCACTTTTATTTCCCCAAATTGCACTTATAGGTCGGTCCCCACACAACTCTAAAATTTATCAATCCCTGCAACAATTCTTTGTGTTCAGGACAATCGAGAGAATGGAGTGGAATCCAATATATTATCACCATATATACATGCTGGGCTGGACCACATTGATAGCTTGCTCCCTCTTTCTAACCGGGGGAAAAATAATACCATTTTTCTAAGAATAAGATAAGATTAATAATTTCTTGTTGCTCTCTTCAATTTATTATGTTTTCTTAAGAAAAAATAATCCTAACAGAGTGTAATTTCTTATGGGCAGATATATATAAAGCATGTTAAATCAAATCAACATTTATATGAAAACTTTGACTCAATGTAGTGTATTTTTATATATGCATGATTATTTTTTATTTGTGAATAACACCAACCTCCATCTTAAATGGTACCTGTTTTGTTTTGCGGTAAATATTCTAGAAAATAATTTTTTGGTTAGAAATTAAAAGTATTTCTAATCTGTCTGATTTTTAAGAAAAATATTATTTTCAAAGTTTTATGAAAAATCAAACTTCTTCTTTTTACTTATTAGGTGGTTGTTTGGAATTTAGTTTGTGCGAGTGTAACGGACTCACACAAAACTTCAATCCTGTAAAAAAGTTGGGGCTTATGTCAGTGAGCTGTGCATTAATTTGTCTAATTATATGTTCACCTAAATCTGCTACTACAATAAAATTATATTATAGCGATATTTTTAAGTATTTTTAAAATTTTTTTAAAAAAAGTACTGCTGATAAAAATACCGACACTTATTATTAGTGTCGCTATATTTGTAGTCACTAGGGTATATAACGATATATTATTGTAATGTGTCCTAATAATGTATTTCTATAATCTAATTTTGGATATAAATGGAATATAAATAAAACACTTGTATAAAAATGTCACAAAAATATTTTTTTATAATCTAATTTTGTTGTAGTATGCCCAATAATTGAATATAAAAATTTGGAAATCTAGACTTCCACTTCAGATTCTGAATGCCAAACACACTCTAAATTCCTTAAATATGAAGAGGAAAAACCAAACTGCTTCCTGCAGTACTCTTGCTCTTTGAACCTTTGAAAAGTCATAAGTATGAAAAGAGCAATACTACATGCATGTGGCTACAAAAAAAAAATTAATATAAGAATATTTTTTTAGACGACGCTTAGAATTAGAGTCTTCGAGTATTTCTATAATATAGATAATGCCGATGCTTCAAAAAATATCATCATATAAATTTTTTATTATATTAAATTAATTTATTAAATAATAAATTTCATTATATAAATTTTTTATTATATTAAATTAATTTATTAAATAATAAATTTTATTATTATTTTTAATTTTTTGAAGTTTTAAAAAATCATGATTTCAAAAAGATTTGACGTTTTAAAGCGTCAGAAAATATTTTATCGACGCTTGAAATAAGCATCGATAAATACGTAACGACTCTTCATTTGCCGACACTTTCAAATACGACGCTAAACTATATTGAGACGCTTCTAAACATCATTAAGTATACAAATAAATGCTCTTAAATATTAACTTTCTTATAGTAATATAAATTTTACATCTTATATATTCACATGCTTTTAATTTTCCATTAGTCTTATCAATATTTTTTTAATATTAAAATTTACAAAAAAATTATAAATTTTTAAGATGGAGAGGGGTAAGATTAATAGCATATAATGTCGACCCATCATTTTTATGATGAAAAAAGTAATACTATATATACACCAATATGGCATAATTGGAAAATGCTAGATGTACATTTTAATTGGGGTGTATATCTTACACCCATTCTATTCTGGGATGGGGTAAATTTCACTCGTCCCATCGATGAGACGAGTAGAGAAATATCCACTCCAGAATAGGATGGGTGTAGAATGTACATCTCATTTGGGATGTACAGGTAGCATTCCTCGGACATAATTATTGACTTGACGTTATTAATTCTACTGTTAGCTATTTAATTCCATGGGCAGGGCTACACCTGGAGACAGTTGGGTACAGTTCATGCTCAATTTAGACCCAATTGGCTCACAATCCCAAACTAGGTTTAAAATTTAAAGTTTAAAACGTATGCAGAAATCACATTAATGTAATTACAATCCAGCTGTTAGGATTTAGTTAGATTTATAATTAAATTTTTAATTAGATTAAGATTAATATTTAAATTTATTTAAGATAATTAATTTGAATTTAAATAATAATTAGAGTATAATTTTAATTTAAATAGATTTTGGTGTATTTTGAATAGACCTTTATATATATCTCTAATGTAGAGAGCTTATATATATATATAAAAATATGTGTGAAACTTTTGAGGTGAATTGTATTTTTAAAAAAATCATATAGATTGCATGCACCTTATGCACGGATACATGTGAGAGAGAAAGAGAGAAATCTCCAGCTAGGTTTATAGAGAAGGGTGAGAGAGATTCCAAAAGGAGGGTTTGGGTTGAAGCTATTCTATTGTAGAATAGAAGTCAGTGTAATTCTTCTCTTAATTAATAAATCTTATTTCATTCGCATATTTTTCTGTATTTTTGATTTTTTTTTTCTTTATGGTTGTGTTGATTCTAGTTCTCTGAAAAAACAAATTTATTGTAAAAATTTAATTTGACGTTTCTGTTATAAAATTTCAATAAACAATACTGAAGCTAATTGAAAATTCACGAAATTTGGTACCAATGCCATATTCCCAACACCAAAGGAAAGAGAAAGATTTATAATTATGTCAAATAATTGTTGGTTCTACACCCTTCTATAGTTATAACCATCCTATTCATAATTAGGGCATGTTTGAATACCTTATTAGGTATCGTTTGGTTGGGGAATAAAGTCTAGAATAAAATTTTATTTCAATCTTATTCTTTGGTTATGGATAAGAATAGTAATTTTTGTTTTTCTAGAATAAGCTGTATAAGGTTGGAACTATTTTTTTAGTCTTTTTTCTAAAATATGGTTGTTCTCACTTGAGAATAAGTTAATTAAAATAAATTTATTTTTAATTAATCTAATTATTTTATTAACTAATTATCTAATTATTAAATAATTAACTAATTTATTTGTATTTAATTAAATTATTTATTAAAATATTTAATTCAATAAGTTAAATTATTATTTAATTAATATTTTTATATTAATTAATTAGATAAAATATTATTATTTTAAAATTATAGTTATTTTTATTTTTATTATTTCAATTTAACTATCCAAATACTATTTTTTTTATTTCTGAAAATAATTTAATTTTCATCCACATACAAAATTAGTTTTGTTTTTATTTGTTTTTGAACTTATACTTATTTATAGAATAACTAGTTATAAGATGGTCGACATATATATATATATATATATATATATATATATATATATATATATACTCATATATATAGGAAAATGCTAGATGTACACCCCCAAATGGGGTGTACATCTTACACCCACCCCATCCTAGGGGTGGGTGAATTCCACTCGTCACATTGAGTGACGAGTGGATGAATACCCACCCTAGGATGGGTGGGTGTAAGATGTACACCCCATTTGGGGGTGTACACCTAGCACTACTCATATATATAGGAAAATGCTAGATGTACACCCCCAAATGGGGTGTACATCTTACACCCACCCCATCCTAGGGGTGGGTGAATTTCACTCGTCACATCGAGTGACGAGTGGATGAATACCCACCCTAGGATGGGTGGGTGTAAGATGTACACCCCATTTGGGGGTGTACACCTAGCACTACTCATATATATATATATATATATATATATATATATATATATATATATATATATATATATTTATATTTATATATAGTTGAATAGTAAAAATCTTAGGGACCACTATAATTCCAACCGCATATCTTTTCATCCAACGGCAGAAAACTTGATAGCACCAATTACTTAGTGCTATCGATAGTATTCTAGCCGGACTATATATATATATATATATATATATATATATATATATATATATATATATATATATATATATATATATATTATTTTCCTATTTAGAGTTATTTAGACCTTCATCCTTATTAATAGAATGTATATCGTACATCCAAAATATAATATACAGATAGCATTACGTTCAAATTCTCAATCTAGAAATGGAGGACTTCTTATGAAACCTAAAATAAAATTTGAAGTAATCCAAAGGCCTCCACAGAAATGTTTTCTTGGTAACTATAATCTAATTGAAAAGAAAAAGAAATATCTGAAATTAATTCCAGAGTTCCCAAGATAGAGCCATAATATATTTACTATGAAACCCAGGAAACTTTTCACTCTGTATTAAATATAATATTTACTATGACAAACTCCTACTATAGCAAAACTTAGATATTCTCACAGTTACACAAAAGAAAATAAAAATGTAAAAATTTAAGTAAATAAAAATTTTACGGGAAAAAAATTGAGGATGAAAGAGAAAAGACATTCCTACATGATTAAAGAAATATACTATTGTCAAAGTTCATCGTACTTAAAGTGGCTTTTAGGACAAAAAAAAAAAAGAAAAATAAGCTTTTTAACAAATTTGTTCTTATCATGTCTAATTCTATCACAGCCATTTATTTTTTCTATCGGCTTGATTCCTTCACTTTCTATAGAACGAAATTCTTTGTTTTTCACCATAGATGTTTATTTTTTTTTTCTTCAAATTATTTTTTAAAATTTATCACATGATAAAATTATTGACGAATCTAAAACATGAAATCAGAAACGGAAATCAAATTTCTGAGATACCTCTAACATGTAGCTTTCAAGATAATATATTGTTTGGCTCCCAATTGGAGGTATTCTATTCTATCATTAATAAGCTTACTTTTCTTTCTGTTCTAGCATTTTGGTCCACTCTAATTTCCCTATTCATCTGGGAACCTTAGGAATGGGACCATTTAAGATGCTTCTTTGTTTTTATCTTCTCTTTTTACTTTTATATTCCTCATGCGTACTGCAATATATATGTGTCAAGCTCTGTGAGCACTTTTATCTAGAAAAAGTACAGCAATTGAGTTGATATTATTGGAATCCACGGTGTATAATCTAGCCCTTTAATTTAAGAACTATTTATCTAATAATTTAAAAACCTTTTCCTATTTTAGTTTTGATATATTGGAAAGGGTTTCCTATTCTCCTCATATGTTGGTATGACATATATTTTACATTGGTGATTTTTTTTTTTTTAAATTTGTATCGTTTATGGTCATTTAGTTATAAAAATTTGATATTATTGACGCAAGAAAAAAAATGCAAGAGAGTAGTCGGATCTTAACCACGCGCTCAGTATATATAGGTGAAGAAAAAAAAAATACATGATACACCAGAAATCAAAAAAAAAAATTGAAGATGAAAAAAAATTAGACGAGAACGATCTAAAACGTGGGAGCTAATAAAAATATGACTATAGCACTCTCTACGACGGAAGCCGACCGGTGATGTAGGCTAACAAAAATATTATAAATAGTACGAAAAAAATCTATAATAAAAATATTTTCACACAATTTAAATACCACATCATTTTACTTACTTTTTAAATTTTTATAAGGCTAAATTACAGAAAATCTTTCTGTAATATTTCACTTTTTTATTTTGTCCCTCTGTCTTTTAAAAGCCTACATTTTGTCTCCTCGTAATTAGCGAAATATGCATTTACTCTCTCGCCGTCATGATTCCGTGAGTGAGCCGTCAGTTTTTTTTAAAATATTATTGGATATACCCAAATACTCTTCAAAAATGGCGGGAAATAAGTCTAAATCTCTTTCTCTTTCATCCATTATTTTTTCCCTCCAATATAAGATAAGGATATTTTCGTCAATTTACCTCCTCCGTTAATGCCGTTGCCCCCTAAAGACAATTCGTTAATTACGAGGGAACAAAATGTAGCTTTTAAAAGACGGGAGCAAAGTGAAAAAACGAAATATTACAAGGAGGTATTCTGTAATTTAGCCCTTTTATAATTTACTATTTTTTAGAAATAGATTAATTTGTATTTTTTTTTTTCAGTATTTATTATTCTTTCTTGGAGTAATATTAACTTGTAAATCCCAAATTTTCTCAAGTACAATAAATTTGGTTCATTCAACCGAGTTTTTCGTAAGCAGTCTCTTTTGAATTTTCGATTCTTGTTTATGTATTAAAGTAGAACCCGATTAAACCATTCTTTTCTGCATCGAATCATTTAATTGTAACGCACCAGATGATCAATCTAAAAATCGATCTCTACTCGAAAAACGTGCTTGACTCGATCAACATTCATGTAAGTTTTTGTATAAGACGTATTTTAGAAGAATATTTCTGTTATAAAAGTTTAGACCATCCAGACTTCTATCATGTTAAGATTAAGAATTAAATGACTAAACCGAAGACAAATTCTAATGCGTTAATTTGAAGTATAATTTAGATGAAAAAAACTAACTAATTATTAACACAATTAGATTAAGTGTCGAACTATCAAAATCTAAACGGTTAATTAATACAGTATAAAAAGAAAAGCAAAATATATATATACATATATATACATGCGGCACTAAGTTTATACTTGTATCTTTTTATTTGTGAATTGGGCAGCCACACATCTTATTTAATCATTGTTAATGCCGTAAGAGAAAACATTGCTTGTAGAATGAAAAGCTCATAAAATTAAGTTTCCCACATGCCATTTGCATGCGTTTTTTTCTTTTTTTAACTTTAAAACTATTCTGACAACAACAGCGACAAAAGCGACGGGGCATCCGATCCCATAAACCCATGATTAATAAAGTATCATCAGATGAGAAAGGAACCCTTCATAAACGATGATTTGCTTCACTGCCTCGGCAGTAAAGTATAAAAGTTAAAAAAGTAAAGTTACTTATAAAAATAAATAGACATAATTAATTATTCTTTAAAATTTGTTTACCACAGAAAATTTTCCAGATCATATATATATATATATATATATATATATATATATATATATATATATATATATAACCTGCTAGCTAGCTATTTTTTTTATAAAAAAAAAAAATCATGAAAAAATTTAATATTTTTGTACCAAACTGCAACTTAAGTTATATTTTATATGATGACCAAAAAAAAAAAAAAAAAAAAAAAAAAAAAAAAAAAAAAAAAAAAAAAAAAAAAAAAAATTGAAATAAGCAAGTTGGAGAAATATCGCAGTAGTAATAGTAAAGCCTACTATTTGTTTGAAAACGAAAGAACAAGGGGGGGGGGGGGGGGGGGGGGGGGAAGAGACGATCGCATATGACAAAGGGGGGGAATTTTTAAAGAAGAGGGAGTGTGGGGGCCCATCTGCAAAAAAGCCTGACTATGGGCCCCACCAAAACAGCCGTCCACATACTATCACCACCTGTGACAGCATTCAATGCCTTTTAGTAGGGAACAAAAATAGCCGGGTATAGAAAACAAAAATGAGTCAATTATTGCCTACGCCTGGTGTACAAGTACATTAATTCTGTGCATTATATTTTTTAAAATAACGTAATATAATTTTTACCAACACTTTATATATATATATATATATATATATATATATATATATATATATATATATATATATATATATATATATATATATATATGGGATAATTGCCGGTGTACTCCTGAAATATGAAGAAATATCTGATTTACCCTTCTTATTTTTTTTCTTTCCAATATACCCTTCATACGTTCCACCGTTATTAAAAATACCCCTACCGTTTCCCTTTGTTAAGTTAACTAGGGTTAAACTAGAGTTAAATAATAATCGGAGTTGAAAACTATCAGATATACCTATTTTGTCCGGGTTTAGGGTTTAGGGTTTAGGGTTTAGGATTTTTTAGGGTTTTAGGGTTTTAGGGTTTAGGGTTTAGGGTTTTAGGGTTTAGGGTTTAGGATTTTTTAGGGTTCTAGGGTTTAGGGTTTAGGGTTTTAGGGTTTAGGGTTTAGGGTTTTTTAGGGTTTTAGGGTTTAGGATTTTAGGGTTTAGGGGTTTAGGGTTTTAGGGTTTAGGGTATATTTGAAAGGGCAAAATAGTAATTACACACAGATAACGGCAGTTTCAAACGGTACACTAACAGAGTTTAACTTCATGGGTATTTTGGAAAGAAGTTGGAACGTAAGAAGGATAGTTTTAATATTAGCCTTCTAAGAGGGGTAAATCTGAAAACAGAAAAATTTTTAGGGGTACGTAGAAAATTACCCCTATATATATATAGAGAGTTGTGCGGGAATGCTATTGATAGCACCAACCCAACTTTGCCATCCATTTTGTAGTCCTTGGATCGCATTGAGATTTGTGCAAGCTCTTTAATTAAAACGAAAAGTTTTTTACTTTTTACTTTTTCTTTTTATTTTTTTTTTCTTTTTTTTCATTAAAGAGTCTCCACGAATCTCAATGCGATCCAAGGGCTACAAAAT